>OZ020189.1:52836874-53394277 GCA_963971165.1 Philopedon plagiatum | reverse complement strand
GCACTTAAAGTAGAAGGTTCCTAAAATCTTATTCATATATACTTCAAGCCGAAATCGGTCCAGGAACCTTTCCATTTTTCAATAAAAATTGGCATTTCTGCGAAATTTTGACATATCATCTTAATAATTTCGAGTAAATAAACTGCAATTCTTTATTTTCATGGCAATCTTCGAAAATTCAAAAATTTTCAAATTTTAGATGTCCCCGAAGCAAATAAATCTATTTATTTATAACTTTACCGAAAACATAAGCGATTTAAATTAGTGGGACGTATTCCTAGATAATTAACGGATAAAATAAACCCAAAAAGAATCACTAAATAGGGTAAATAGTGTGGAACAATGTCGGTTAAAAATAGGATTTGTCGGAAAAAATCAAGGAAATCCGAATTTTACCCCTTAAATACGCTCCTGGATGACCCATTGGGTATTCATTTTAAAGTGTGATTATCCCTTTATAAGATAGTGCTGAAAAATTGGGAAAAAATTAGATAGGAGAAAAAATACAGAGTGATTCAAATGTTCCGATGTCGAGGGCAAAAAAGGTTAAAAAATCGAAATTTAATCAGCGATTGCTACCTTCCTATAGAGAATGAAGAAACTAAGAAATATGGATATCATATACTTTGACGAGCTCTTTCCGATGACGTATATGGGATTTTAATTTGAGTCATTTTGACCCCACAAAAAATTAAAAACCGTGAAATATTTGGGTCAAAAATCTAAATTTCCAGTTTTTCCAAATATTTCCATTTCCCAGTGATGTTAGGTTTAGATAAATGTATTGCAAAAAAATATTTGAGATTTCAAAGTTTCACTTATGAGTCCGTTTTTCGATCTGACGTTTTGTGTTCGAGTTATTAGGTATCAAAAATCAAAAGAATTACTTGCCATTTTCTGAGCCTCACCAGTTTCAGTGGAGTTCTGGAGCTCCGGGTCCCCTACAACCTCTGAAAATTTACATCGATTTAATTCACATTTTCGACCTGTACCCGATTTCAACGAAAATCGCGGAAATTTCGACTTTGACTTTTAATAGCTCCGAAACGAAACATCCTGTCTAACTGAATTTTTTACCGAAACTAGTTGAACTATTCTTCTATTGACCCAAAAAATTCGATTTCTCTCCCTCTAACTGTTTCCGATAAAATCAAACCTATTCGACTTTAAGTTAAGCTTTACGTTAAGCTGCAGATTTTTGCTGATCTCCTGACGTCACTTTTCACTAAGGACAAATGGCTGCTTTTTAAATTGTAATAAATTATACCGAAAAGTACACATTTTTTGTAGGTAAATAATTATCCTCGTAATTTTCTTCAAAATATTTTTTTTTGGATTTGTAATGACTTCCTTAAACGATTTATGCAATAAAAAAAATATGTGCATATTCCTTATTGTCATTTGGAAACAGAGTGGCTAGAGCTGGAACTAGATTATTTTCGAAAAAACTTAGATATCTTTCTCCAGTGAGGCTTTCATCGAAGAATCATGGTCCGATTACCCTATTTTCAGCAATTCCCGCCCAAACATTAAACCTTTTGATTATACTGAGTTTGAGTTTCTTCAAACTAGTGAGAATTTTCTCTTGTCCACTACCTCTAGTTTTGTCTGACTATTTAAAGAAATAGTAGCTTTATCTAAAAAAACAAATTCTTTGTTGTAGTCTTGCGTTATTAACTGTTAGCTCCGTCATTATTTCACAAAATTGATGTGACCAATTGCGCTTTATAGGGATGCAATTTTTCTTTTCTTTAACTTTGTTACGGTGGTTTGGTGAACGTCATTATCACGTCCAACTTGGGTGCTCGAGCAATGAGGATCTTTCTGTAGTGCTAATAATATGTCCAATTTTTCTCTTCGGGTATACCAGGGAAGCGGTCACTTTTAACACTTTTAATACTACGAAAAGTTCTCCACTTCATTGCCACCCTAAATACTGTCGATTGACTAATATGTGGGCAATTTGGATATTTATTATTAAAGATGTCACGCAACCCAACATAATCAAAATTTCTGTGCATTCATCTTCAGCGAGGCGTATTTTGGACGTATAAACAGCACAGTAACATTGAAAATTTTATTGACAATTTTATAAGATATGTGACGTTACCTTTAGTGAAAATTTACGTTCAGATTCACTAAGAAAGTTTAAGATTTAGTACCGGTTTAAATTAAGATCTTATAGTTGATCAATTATGTTTTGACAGGTTTTTGTCCTGTCATTGTTAATAAGTCGTCATTAAAAACTTATGAATTATTGTGATATTTCAGCGATTTACTTGGTTTCCAAATGATTTGCACCTTGGAACGAGTTGCTGTAATGAATTTAGTGCATTATTGATGAAAGTACGTACCTACTAAAATTGTCCTTTTCTTGACAAATTTGCGAAAAAGCTCAGAAATAAGTTCATAATATGAAACATAGATGTCTTATTCTTACACTTTTCAGTTTAAAACTTTTGGTTGTCAACTTAGACCGGACTAGCATTGGAGAATCTGGCTGTTAACGATTTATTTGACGTTAACTGGTTGATGTAGGACATGATACATAAAAAATATATTTAAAAGATAAAAGCAAGGTTTACAAAATATAAATATAATAGGTGAGGAGCCGGTGACACTGAAAGTCCCGTCATCGCGGAATCAAAATTTTTTTATGTACATTGATAGTTAATAGTCATACGAACAAATTGAGCTCGGTACGCCTGGATTTATTAAGCCGAAAGTATTTTAAAAAAAATTAATTATTATAAAAAAGCAAAAATGTTTTACCATTATCACGGATCTCAATGAATTATATGACATTCGATAGGAAAGTTTGTGATTAAACAGAAAAAAATTGGCTTACCAGCTTTATTTGGCCGAAAGAGTCTGGCGTACCTATTTGAAGGTGTGAGAGGGGGTAAAATTTTACCGTTACCATGTGAAAACTTTTTTTTTTAATTTTACTCGTTTCGATGTGACGTTCAAAAATATCTTGGTACGCCTGCCCAAAAACTGCCGGAAGTAAATAGCATACCACTATTATTGCATAGGCTCGATTCACATCAATTATACAGGGTGTTTTCTAATTGAATGTCAATATTTAAGGGGGCAATTTTTGGGTCCATTCTAAAAAGAAAACTTCATATGAACGTGTGTCCTAAAGGTCTTAACTTTTGAGATGCAGGGTGGTAAAGTTTTCAAAAATAAATAGATTTTTATTAATATCTGTAATACCACTTTAGATATCTTAATTAAATTTGGCATACTTGTACTATGTATCAAGAGGCATTATTTAGTGTACCACAATTTTTTTTCTTTCCACCAGTGGCGTTCGGACGGAATTTTACCTGCCTATTTTGGCAGACATTGATGGTACGCCACTGATTTCTCGTAAAATTGAAATTATTCATAAAATCCCCAAACATTTCTAAGCTCATTTGATCTCTTGAATTTTTTCAATCCGATGCACGGTTTTCGCTTAAAAAAATAAAAACCTTTTCTCTGCATGATCATTACAATATCGTTAATATGACAATTATCGCCATGCAGAGAAATAGATTTTATTTTTTAGATCAAATTTGCTTACAAATGAATAAGGAAGTTAATTTTTGAGATCCTTATTCATTTCTAAGCAAATTTGATCTAAAAAATAAAATCTATTTCTCTGCATGGTGATATTGTCATATTAACGATATTGTTATGATCATGCAGAGAAAAGGTTTTTATTTTTTTAAGCGAAAACCGTGCATCGGATTGAAAAAATTCAAGAGATCAAATTTGCTTAGAAATGATTGGGAATTTCAGGAATAATGTTAATTTTACGAGAAATCAGTGGCGTACCATCAATGTCTGCCAAAATAGGCAGGTGAAATCCCATACGAACGCCACTGGTGGAAAGAACAAAATTGTGGTACACTAAATAATGCCTCTTGATACATAGTACATGTATGCTAAATTTAATTAAAATATCTAAAGTGGTATTACAGATATTAATAAAAACTATTTATTTTTGAAAACTTTACCACCCTGTATCTCAAAAGTTAAGACCTTTAGGACACATGTTCATATGAAGTCTTCTTTTTAGAATGGACCCAAAAATCGCCCCCCTAAATATTGACATTCAATTAGAAAACACCCTGTATAATTGAGGAGCCCCATTCAATAAGGGGACATGCGCTCGGCCCGGCCCGGCGGACCCAACCCAACTCTGAATATACATATATGCAATCCAACCTTTATGCGTCGCGTTTTAGAAACAATTAAAAAACAATACCTTAACGTTGATTCTCAGCAAACTTCCAGCGGGAAAGTTGTTCCTTATAGTCTAAAGAACAATCGTGCGAAGGCACGAGATCTTTTGACAAAAAATAAACAAATTAGAGCAGGTTGAATCCAGCGTTGCGCGCCGCGTTTATATACATTTCGATGCGTGCGTAGTAATGTTTGAACATTACAGAAGATAATTTGACGTTTAAAATATACACAATGATTGTACGAAAGTGTTACAAGAATAAAAATTGTTTTATTAAAAGTATATTATCAAATATAAATTTTTGTTAACACAAAGCATTTTAATACAAAGGATTTTTTAATATGAAATATTATAGGATTAATTTTTAAAACGCAGGAAAAGCATGCATCATAATCATTTCACTTTTTTGGGCTTACTGCCTTTAACAGCTGTGTTTTGAAAAAGGTTTTCCTAAAATTTGCGACCTTCAGGACTAAGATATTTAACCAAGTTTCCACATCATTCAGTTTTTCGCGAGAAATTCCGACATCTTTAGCAAGCGACGATTTTTCTAAATTGTAGAAAGTGGTGAAAATTAATTATTTTGCACATGGCCACATTGACGTCTGTTCCAGTTATAATGAAATCACGCAACTATTATTCTCGAGAAAGTAATCACTTTTGAAAATGTAGAAAAATCGGCGCTTGCTAAAGATGTCGGAATTTCTCGCGAACAACTGAATGATTTGACAACTTTCGTTAAATATCTTAGTCCTGAAGGTTGCAAATTTTATGAAAACCTTTTTCAAAACACAGCTGTTACAGGCAGTAAATCCAAAAAAGTGAAATGATTATGATGCATGCTTTTCCTACGTTTTAAACATGAATGCTATAATGTTTCATATTAAAAAATCCTTTGTATTAAAATGCTTTATTGTGTTAACACAAATTTATATTCGATAATATAATTTTATTAAAACAATTTTTATTCTTGTAACACTTTTTTACAATTATTGTGTCATCTTTTAAACGTCAAATTATCTTCTGTTATGTTCAAACTACTACTACGCACGCATCGAAATATACGCGCGGCGCGCAACGCTGGATTAAACCTGCTCTAATTTGTTTATTTTTTGTCAAAATATCTCGTGCCTTCGCACGATTGTTCTTTAGACTATAAGGAACAACTTTCTCGCTGGAAGTTTGCTGAGAATCAACGCTAAGGTATTGTTTTTTCATTGTTTCTAAAATTCTACGCACAAAGGTTGGATTTACATACATTCAGGGTTGGGTAGGGTCCGGTCGGGCCGGGCCGAGCGCATGTCCCCTTATTGAATGGAGATCCTCAATTGATGTGAATCGAGCCTATGCAATAAAAGTGGTATGCTAGTTACTTCCGGCAGTTTTTGGGCAGGCGTACCAAGATATTTTTGAACATCACATCGAAACGAGTAAAATTAAAAAAAAAAGTTTTCACATGGTAACGGTAAAATTTTACCCCCTCTCACTCCTTTCAAATAGGTACGCCAGACTCTTTCGGCCAAATAAAGCTGGTAAGCCAATTTTTTTCTGTTTAATTACAAAATTTCCTATCGAATGTGATATAATTCATTGAGATCCGTGATAAGGGTAAAAAATTTTTGCTTTTTTATAATAATTAATTTTTTTAAAAATACTTTCGGCTTAATAAATCCAGGCGTACCGAGCTCATTTTGTTCGTATGACTATTAACTATCAATTTACATAAAAAATTTTTGATTCCGCGATGACGGGACTTTCAGTGTCACCGGCTCCTCACCTATAATAGTTACAGCACTCCCAGGCGGAACTTTGATCAATCGAGGTCACAAGCGAGCCGCGGCCACCTGCAATCTGTCGTAAAATCCCGTCGCTACGAGGGACTCATAAACGTAGCTTGGTTTCGCATGGGGAATATTTGTTTACCTGGAGTTTTCAAAAGTGCCCCATTTAATTGTATATAAATAAAAATTCCAATGGATAGTTTTAGTAAAGTCAATAGTTAATAGTTTAATATATTAAAAAAAGTTATACATAATATTGGAATTGAAATATAAATTAATTATCAATTTAAAAATTGATTATGAACATTTTTAAAATACAAGGCGATATTAGGAGTACCTATTATTATAAACAGCAATCAGTAATTATGAATAGAATGTTCGAATAAAAAATGAGATAAAGTATTTAAAGAATAATTTTTTTTTCACAAAAATGAACCAACTTCACCAAAGAAAGAGCAGTAAAAAGTATGAACTAATATTTTTACGTATCCATTTATAACTGTGTTTAATGGTAAACCTAACTTTGTTCAAAGTTAGGTAACTTGTAGTCGGCGCAACTTTAAAGTATAATAGGAATCCTTAATGATAACACATTAATAAATTGTTACTAAAGAGTAATATTTTTAGTAATTTATTACAGAGTCTAATGGTCAGCCGGATTGCGTTCGACTTTAAGTAATTTGTACACAAAAGTTCTGAACTTTAAAGTAAGCGCAACTCCCTATTAATTGTTACAAATTATCATTACGGATCCTTATACTGTGAAATTGCGCCGACTTAAAAGTTTATAACTTCGGTGTACAAGTTACCTAACCTCTGAACAAAATTAAGTTTACCATTAAACACAGTTATAAATACGTAAAAATAATATTTAATACTTTTTGGTGCTTTTTCTTTTGTGAAGTTGGTTCATTTTTTTAAAGAAAAGCAATATCTTTCTTTTTAATTCTCCTTCCCTGTTCATCTTATCGCCCCCTCTTTAAATTTGTAATGCCCATGTAATATTGGATTTTCAGACCTCAGTAACCCCGAAAATTACATAATTAACATTTTAAAGAATTTTCCACCCGCTCCTTTCGCCCCCCTGCCCCGATATAATTTCTTTTACATCCGTTATGAACTTAGCTTTTCTGACCTAATTAACCCCAAAAATCGATCCATTACTTAACATTTTGGAGAAATTGGCAGTCGCTCCTCTTTATTCCCCCCTCCCCCCGCCGTCAATTTTCTTAACATCTGTTACACTCAAATTAAATTGTTTGACCTCAATAACCCCGAAAATGACGTGTTAGTTAACATTTTTGGAGAAATTGCAATTGCTCCTTTCAATCTCATATATTTTAGCATCTGCTAACAAAATTACATTTTCTGACCTCGATACATTGAAAATGATACATTTATTAACAAGTTTGGAGAAATTACCAGCCGCTCATTCTATTCTCTTTATCCCCCCACCCCCAACTTTGGTTAGAAAAGATTTGATATTCTGACCTCGCTAGCCCCGAAATTGACATGTTAGTTTACATTTTGAAGAAATTCCTAGTCACTCCTGTTTATCTCATCCCCCCCCCCCCTTCCCGTTAATTTTCTTAATATCTGTTAGACAAAATTAGATTTTCTGACCTCAGTAATCCCGAAAAATAACAGATTAGCTAACATTAGAAAACACTTTCGAAACTTATCGTTTGCTTTTTATGTAGACCATACGCTTACTCGAGCCACAGTGTACTATGTCGACCAAAGTTCGCCTACTGCGACTTTGACGGGGAAGGAGGTAGGTAGCGACGGTGGATCGGTGGCATGCTGACGAGTGCGGCAAATACTATACCGTATCCAATTTATTTTGAGAATGATGACAGAAACCCATTTTACAACGGAGAGATCAATTATGTCTCTCTCATACTCGTAAAATTTTTACAGCTGGTAGAAAGTTAGGTTATCGAGAAAGATAAACATGACATATTATTTGAAGCCTGTCCCATAATATAAGTTGTTTTTGCAGTGTAAAAATATAGGTGCTTAACAAGTTATATAAAGCAGCTTAAATTCCTGTGTTCTATGAATCTAGGTCTGACTAACAATTATTGAAATATTACGCAAGGTACATATTTTGTTCTTCTTTACATTACTTGGACCGGGCGTTATGGGAATGAGTAACAGGAACGCCGACCCGATATAAATTTGAGAATAGTGGGCATTTCAGAAGATTACTTCAGTTATTGAGAAAGTAGTGAAACTGCGCCCGAGAAACGTTTGGTTTTAGTTTAAAGGTGAAGTCACAGTGCCATTACAAAGTGTATCTATCCTTCTGGAACTAAGACTCAACATTTACAGTTAAAAATTATGAAACTACTTGGTATATTCGATGAAACAATTTTTATCGCGTCTTGAACCTACGCAAACGTCAGTGTTCGCAGGTAGGCTGCATTATAGATCCATTTTCATTATATATCGGAGAATAGGGAATATTTTTTAAACTTATTATAAACTGTATGTATTGTATGTATCTTAATAAAAATATTTACTAATTTTTGCTATTTTTTCTTTATTTATTTAAAAACTTTTCCTCCGATCCTTTTATTGCAAATAATTATTGGTCAGAGGGAGTATTGTCACTTGGGTAGGAAACAATTTTAAGTAGTATACAACCAGAAGGTTAATGTGGCTATGCTGACACTGTTTTTGATTAATAAAAACGAGATTTTTGCAAATGCTGTTTGTGTTCAGTAAAAACAAAGGTGTTTTGCTATAAAATCATAAAACTTGCGTACCTAAGTATTTTGTCAGGTTAGAAATTTATTTTTTATGACAATTCCGATTAAACTTTCACAGTAGGCAATCAGAGATACTGCACAAACAAAGCCGACTGTGACAAAATGTTTGATTATTCTTTTTTATTGGCAACAACATCGTTTTTATTTGTCTTTTACTGATGCCCCTTTTGCTAACAAGGTTAGAAAGATATATTATTTGTTTATCATTTAGAATTGTATTAATATCAAAACCCATAAATCATACTATAGTTCAAATTCATGTTTAACTATACTAATTTCCTTACTAATTAAACTTAGTAATGAAAGGTTTTAAATTAGTAGTCATCATAGCAAAAAAGCAGCAATTTTTGGCGGTATAAGTTCATCTTTAACCAGTAACATTTTTTGAAGAAGCAATGTGGAAAAATTTATTGATATTTCCAAAGCCACTATAAAAATTCGAAAAATTGCACATATTGATAACGTTACAACATTTGATTTATCAATTAAAACGGACTGATTAGGGAAGTTTCGGGGAGCGACTGCAAATTTAAAACCTGCCGATGTTACCAAAATTTTAATTTTTTGAAATTAGAAAAATTTTGACTGCAACACTAACAAGAGACAAAATATATTTATCATGCTTTATTGGATTTTCTGACTTTTTCCTGACTGCTTTAAAAATTCGTCATTTTCCATGACTTCCATCGCAGGGTCCATTATTGAATTCTCTGGCTTTTCAAGGTTTTCCACATTTTTTATCATTGCATCATGAATAAGCTAGTAAGGTATAAGTTTAGCCTGTTAAAGGCCTTAGCAAAGGACCACAGATCGAACCATTTTATACTAACTTCTCCAAGGTTTTTGACATCAGACTCATCGTTAACCCCTTGCCTCGAAAGCTTATTAAACTAAGCTTTCCGTAATTAAATCTGCTTATTAATGGAAACCGATGTGTCTTTTAAATTTTGGCCAATTATTTTTCTGTAAGTTAGATATCATTTATTTACAGAACACTTAATGTAAGATTATTTATTTATTGTTCAACCAAAGATTAGGCATATAAAGATGTGGACAATCGGTCAAGAACACGAAAATATAGGAGAGAAAAGTCTCGGGTTTGCTTATCTACATATTTTCAGTGTAAGCTATCGTCCCAACAGAATGAAAGTGTCGTAACATAGATCATATCGTGCATATAACTGTATACGCAGAAGTAAAAATGTTAGTTTTAGTAAAAACTACATTTTTGTAGAAGGCCTGAAGACGAAATTAATGCAATTAACAATTTTTTTCCTTTCTTTCTTTTATAAAAAATATAAGCGGCACTAGAATTCTTGCCTGAAAGGGACTGATATTCAGTTATTGAAAAAATTTTTCACAGAATTTTACGTTGAAGGCTGTTAAAAAATAGTCACAGAAAAATTGAGGGGGTTGTAAATTGTGTATTTTGCCAATTTCATTATGTAAAAAATGAAAAAGCCTTTGGTTGTGGGAGAACTGGATCCCCTGGTTACGCCATTAATTAAAGTCGTGTCATGATGGAGCCACTTTCAACATTTTTTTTTAAACAATTTAATAAAAGTTGTTTATTATATTCGTAGTAATCTAGTACCTTAAAATATGCCTAGGTATTTTCCTGTGACGCAATTATGAACTTTAATAAATGAATACGTATTTTAATAGAGCATGGAGAGAGTAATGGCCCATTCCTGGGGTTCTACTGTCGGAAATATTACACTAGAGCCGAGAGCCTACTAGCGAATATGCATATTACCCAAATAAACCTGAAATGTTTTTTTTTTGTATTTTCTACATAAATTAACTATTTATGGTGGTTGTTTTTATCCATTTATTTTGGTCCTTATTAACGAAACTTGCAAAACGTGATATTATTGGTTAGGAGATTTCGTGCTAAGAAACATTACCTTTAAATAAAAATAATGTTTAACAATGACCGGAATGAAATTTGTGCAAGGAAAATCGGATAATTTTACATGCTGATGCTTGTATGATGGATGGTCGCTTATTTATCTTTAAAATTTCGTTACAAATACTTATTTATTGTAACATAAAAGAAACGTACAGCCAAATATGCTTACTTAAATTTGACGATACTGACCTTTAGTGATACGTTTTTATGCAAAATTGTCTATCAACTTGCACTAGGTATATACAGGGTGTCCAGTTTTCGACACTTTTGCAGGGTATCTCAGTAATCTTTAAAGATAGATGCGGTTTTCGCAATACTGTGCTTCTTTTTTGTGAAACGTATGATGCTACAAACATGCTACAGTTTCGGAGATACAGGGCGATTTTTAAAATGTGTCATTTTCAGGCACCCCTAGTTGTCTTTTAATTTATCGGTAAGGTAAAAACTGACTATTATATAATTTTTTGCTATAATTCAGTGGCGTAGTCAATTTTTTTTTCTAGAAGGAACGAATTTGAAGATAAAAACCAAAGTTGCATATTTTTAAATGGGACATCCTGTAAATTTTGTTTTCATTCGATTGATTTTTTCATAAACTTTATAAAAATATATAATTGTTGGTATATATCTTTTGGAATAACTTTCGAATTTTACAATTTAAAAAATGGGTATAATATTTCATATAGTGATGGGATCATCCGGATGAAAAATAATCGGTCATCCGAATATCAAAATATTCGGAACATTCCGATCATTAACGCAGATATTCGGATAGCTAATAATCGGTAAAAGCAGCGTCAGTGCCTGCTGCGGCTTGCCGATTATGCTGTCACTCGGCTCTCGACGACTGTCTGGAACGTCGAGAAGTCGAGGATCGTTATAATGCTCGAACACTCGAAATATTGTGTTTGACGGAAATGAATTGTGAAGCAGTGCTTCCAAATTTTTTTAAATTTCCGATATTAATTCGAATTAATGTTATACTATAAATCCCTTTTTACGGTGAAACCATAGCAATACAATAATAAACAGTCAAACCATAGCTATACAATAATAAACAGAAACGCTGTTGTTTTTTTTTTGTTTCAAAGACTGAATACGGAATGACTGAAAGTCCGCGGTTCTTCCCAGAAACTCGATACGGACGGACGGAGCCTAACAGATGGTGTGACTCGGAGGACAAATTTTATTATTAATATTTTTATTCTCGCGTTTAAAGTTAATTTGTTTGCTTTGAAAAAAAAGAGCCGAGAGAGCAGGAAATTTTTTTTAAAATCCATTCCCTTAACATAATTTTATAGAAAGAAACCTTTTTATAGGTATCATAATGTTATTGCTTCGTTGCTTGTAATCACTAATCCCCTTTGTAAAGAACAATATTTCATTTATGTGTTGTTAAATCAGTAACACGGCAACATCGTCTGATTGTCCCCAATGTCGCCATCTCAGATGCGATTATTATTCGGATGGTCACCCGATTATTAAAATCCTCGGAGGCCGAGTTTCCGATTATTGAAATCACCCGATTATTCCCAACACTAATTTCATAGTAGGCCGTGATATAATGATTTGAAACAAATGAATATAATAGTATCCTTTCATGGTTGCCAGTCAGACCGCTTGTCAAAACTTGTATGTGATGATTTAACAAAATCATTGTTCTCAAAACCCCTACTTGATATTTATTATTGTGTCTTTCGCATAGAAAATGGCTGAAATGAGAGTTTGTCAGAACTTTGAAAACTAAGATAAGTTAATTTGCTATCTTGAATCGAATGAAAATTCGCATGATGCCGCCTAACTATATTTTAATAGGTAGTACGAATTTATATCCATTATATCTTCGCCTTTTTTTCTATATTCATTCTAGATATCCAGACAGAAGGCAACCTTTTCCCGATATATTTTCTAGAATTAAAAAATAAATTTCTTAATTATGGCAGCCAAGACCAAAATCCTATAATACGGAAAATCGAGAAATCGACGAGGTTAACGTTTTAGGCTGTGTAGAAGCAACACCTACTTCGTGTAGGGCTATCGAGAAAGAAGTTGGGGTGCACAAGGCTCCAGCACAAACTATATTACACAAATATAAATTTAGACCATATAAAGTCAAAATCGTTCAGCATTTACATCCTGGGGATGCTGAACGTCGTCTCATTCTTTGCAATTTTATTGCTTTTTGCAGCAAGCTCAAGCCAATGTGAATTTGGGAAGATTTGTGATATGAGGCGTATTTCACAAGCTCTGGTATTTTTAATAGATACAATACCAGACATTGGACATCGAGAAACCCATCATCTTTACTTTGAGCGGGAGCAGCAGGGAAGATTCGGTTTCAGCGTTGCTTGTTTTATTTTGGAAAGACGACTAACTTATAGAATTTATGAGGGAAGCCTTTCAGCAAATCGTTACCGGGTGGGTATATTGTGCAAGATGTTGTACCTGAATTGGTGGCCTTACTTAAACAATATATATTTCCAACAGGACGGGGCGCTCATGCCCATAATGCCGGAATAATACGCCCTTTAAGATGGCCACCACGATCACCCGATCTTTCCGTCCTTGACTTTTTTTGTGGGGTTACTTACAAAATAAAGTTTACAAGTCTCGCCATTGCACTATAGAAGAACTGCGTGAAGCCACTACACTCGAATGTCAAAATTTGCAGGGTTGATCGATCACACTTATAAATGTCATACCTACGACGAATAAGTAAAATGGGCGAGTTTCTTGTAGAGAAAACGGTAACAATTTTGAGCAGCTTTTGTGATTTATAAAATATAAATAAAGAATTTTCACATTTACATTTTATATTTACTACAAAACGTCTGTTTCCTGAACTGAATTTTCTTATTCAAAGTTTGATTCAGTTGTGTTATTGGGATTTCAAATTTTAAAAATAAACCTCAATGTTACATAATGTCTCTATTCATTTGTTTCGAATCATAATATCGCGGCCTACTATGAAATATTATTCGGAAGTTATTCCAAAAAATATATACCAACAATTATATATTTTTTTGTTCTGTTATTGTTAATAAGTCGTATTGAAAGACGTATGAGTTATTATAATATTTCAGCGATTTGCGTGGTTTGAAAATAATTTTCATGTTGGAACGGGTTGCTAAAATGAATTTAGTTCTATTATTCTGGAAAGAACGTACTAAAATTGCTATTTTCTTTATAAATTTGCAAAAATCTCAGAAACAAATTCATAGATACTATAATACTCAGTTGTCTTATTCTTATACTTGTCAGTTTAAAACTTCTGGTTGACAAATTAGACCGGTCTAGCGTTGAAGAATCTGACCGTTGAAGAACAAAATTTAAATGATTACCCAAAAGGTAAATAATATGTTTCTATTCCATGAGGAAGGCTGGTTTTAATAAATTGACGTTTGCTGTTACTTTCACTATTCCATCCAACTGTCTGTTAATCAAGAATTTGTAGTACTGGTTCCCTTTAATAAAAGTTATTAACGGCAACAGCGTAATGCCACAAATTTAAACGGATGACGTCATTGAGGAGCTTGCCAAAGGACCAAAGGAAATTTGCCGGTTGTTCTCTCTTGTTAACCTCCTTGGTTTAACCATAAACGCAAATTTCATTTATTGCTAAGAAAATAGCCACTAAATAACTAATAAAAATCTCACGGTAAAATTACCGTTACTCATTGATATAAAAGTAATGTCAACATAAGTAAGACAATTTACTTTGGCTGACAACAAAGCTGATAATGGTTCATAAAATCCTTTACGAGCGTTAATTAGCTATTAGGCATCTCAAATTTTTAGAGGCGCACTCAAGACGGTTTTATATGCACTTTTCTCACGAGCTTCAATCGAGTTATCAGGCTATTTTACCGGCTACTGTATGAAAAAGCGATTAATCAAAGAGGCTTTTAGGATTAAGTGATTCTAAATTGTGAGGAAATAAATTTATTTTTATCTTGTTTGTCGCCTAAAAGTTGTAGCTTCTTTATTTAGAAAATTTAAGTTACTGTATTTTTGAGCCACCGAACTCAATTTTTTGTTTTTGCCAGTCGTGAACTTTTAAATAATAGAATAATAAGTATTTTTAACTGTGACGGTATTTTTTCTTATTTCAATTCTTCAATATAACAAGTATGTAAAATTGTCAAATACTAAGCCTCTTATTACATAAGGGATAACGCTGATGGAAAATAAATTTTCGTCTTTTTACTAGAGCGGTATAAAAATGTTTCCGGGCGGCACAGGCGTTTGCGTCATCAAAGTTAAGTGTTGCGGGAACGGTTATACAGCTCTATTAATTACACACGAGGTTGTTTTTTTATCTAACAAATTTCTATTTTTTTTTCGAAAATTTTCATTAGCAACATGGCTGCAAACCCAACAACGTAGCTGTTTAATGTCTCAGTTTTATGTAAATAAGGACAAAGAGATTGAAATGAAATGTTTTAAAACCCATTTAGATCTACCGTCACTGACGTAACTACGGGGGGCCTAGGGGGGCCACCCCCAAGGCTTTACAGCCCCCAAATTTTTCTTCTAAAATAGGCTAAGCCTCTATACCATCACCCGGGCCCTTCAACCTAAAATCACTGGAAAATGGATATATTTGGGAAAAACTGGATATTCCGATTTTTGACGCAAATATTTCACGGTTTTTAATTTTTTGTGGGGTCAAAATGGTTAAAATTAAAATCCCATATACGTCATGGGAAAGAGCTCGTTGAAATACATGATATCCATATTTTTTAGTTTCTTTATTCTTTATAGGCAGGGAGCAATCGCCGATTAAATTTCGAGTTTCTTACTTTTTTGCCCTCGACATCGGTACACTCTGTATTTTTTTCTATCTATTTTTTTCCCAATTTTCCAGCACTTTCTTATAAAGAGATAATCACACTTTCCACGAATACCGAATGGCTCATCCAGAAGCGCATTTCAGGGGTTCACATTATTTTCCTTATTTAGTGATTCTTTTTGGGTTTATTTAATCCGCTAATTATCTAAGAATACATCCCACTAATTTAAATCGCTTATTTTTTCGTTGAAGTTATAAATAAATAGGTTTATTTGCATCGGGGACATGCAAAATTTCCAACGAATCGTGGAATTTACTGGCTAAATCGTGAGATCTCACAATAAATCGTGAGGTTTGGGTACACTATTCGGGATTGGTAGCCCTATTTGTGGCCAAATAAGTCTTTGCGAGTACTGTAACTTTTGTCTTTGGTGTTACGACCGTGGTGAATTGTAGCCGTCTTGAAGTTGAAGAAGAAGAAGAATCTCGCCAGTACAAAGATAAATATTGTCATAGTTATGTTATCATGGATCCTTTTATTAATTATTTTTAAAATCATACTTTATTTATATAAAGATTATTTTGACAATAACGATGAATAGACACTTTGTTATTTGGTGGACTTGATGACGACTTTGAAGGTCAATTTGGTTTTGTTTAACTTTACGGGCAAAGAACTCCCGAAAAACTATCCCATTATTTATAAATTATTGATTATGTTCAATGTCACTTTCACTTTTACTTTTTTAACGTATACCGCCAACCGTACACAGTTACGGGAGTGTCTCAGTTCTTACTCCTATCACTCGATTTACTCCGAACTACCATATTGTAACAATATAAGAACATAACACAAAAATATAAAGGGCTTCCATTAAGTCCAAACATGTATGATTTTAATATTTCTAAAAAACATTACCTCAATAATAAACCAAATTTACAAAAAAATGTTCTAGAGTACACTTCTCCAAAGCATAAGCACGATGACAACCCATTAAAGGTTCAAGCCAGACTGCTACTATTGGTCCGCAGATATAAGGCGCATTGATAAACAAGCGGAAGGTGGAATTGACGACATTCCTTAAAATTCAATGTAACGGTAAATTAGCCCGTTACAACGTAATAATAGGAATTTGTAACGATAATACATAACTAGCTAATATGCAGTTGCGCCGACTTCAAAGTTTAGAACTTTAGTGTACAAGTTACTTAAATTTAAACACAATTAAGCTTCCCATTAAGCTCGGTAATAAATATGTAAAGCTATTATTTCTTATGTTTTAGTGAGTTCGGTTTATTTTTTGAAAAAAGCTATCTTAACTACATGCCCTGCCTACTAAAGTTCATTGGGTCTTAACTTCCCGCTAAATTATATGAAGTGTCAGTAAATCGGGCTATCAGTTCTCTACTTGTTCTGATCCAATATTGTACTCTTATTTCATCTAATGTGACCTTATAAATTTTCTTTAGAATTTTTCTTTCAAATATTCTTAGTTATTCTTTTGTACTTTCGTTTTTCTCGTTAAACGTTGTGATTTTACTAGGTCTTGTAAAGAATGAAAATACATATTTTGAGTCCAAAAACGATTCCAGGAGTGGACCACCCATGTACCTACTGGTTGGTATAGGCACAAGAATACTAAACAATTAGTATTTTTGTGGTATAGTATAGGCAAATGCAAACATTTATTTATAAATGCGTAAAAGAGTCAAATCAAAAATATACAGTAATCTCAGAACTAAACTACACAGAATATTAGTAGTAGTAGTAATGCAACGTTAAGAGTGATTTGATACAGCTCTCAATCTTATTTGTCTTTATACTAAACTAGGTATACCGAATAATAATAAAAATAAGGCGAATGATTCAAAGAATATACGAAACTGAAAGAGAATCTCTGCATGCATCATGCAGCTCGGCGTTGTTGGCTGACAACACAAGTTTGAGACCAACGAACCACACATCCGGCGAGATTATTGTTGTTGATGGCATAATTCTTAGTCCCCTTTTTGGGATTAAAATATGGTATTTTAGGTATAGTAAATACCGACGTTTATAGTACAATCACAGTTGTTCCAACATGTCCACAGTTTTTTTAGCTTTACAGCATTAATGAAATGAAACAAATCCTAGATATCACCAAAAACAAATGTGGTATCACACAGAATAATTTTTATAGCGGAATGGTTTTATAATTATTGATCATAGTTCACATAGTTGTTTAAGATATACAAGAGATAACCAATGAAAGTATTTTGACACATACGGCTTAAAATGGCCATTTTACAAGTACTTACGATTAGGGATACACGATGTTTTTCGATACATCGAAAACATCGATATATCGGACCAAAACATCGATGTATTTTGACTCGATGTTTTATGACATCGATGGTAGGATTGGTTGGCTAGATCGGTGTATCGAAATATTGATGTTTTTGAAAATACATCGATGAACATTTTTCAAAAGATAATTAACTAGTCAAATTAGATTTTTAGTTTTAAAACAGTTTTAATTTTTTTTAGAAACTTTCAATATTTGAGGTTATGCTATCTAATGTCAAAAACATCTGGTGACAATTCTTGGTTTTTTACTTGGTTGTTGTTATTGTTACTGTCAATGTTTTTTATTGTAATTGTAGAAAAATATCTTTATTATACTTAACTAAAAATATTTCTAGTAATAAAATAATAATTTATTTAAATACAAAATATAACACAAAAACATTATAAAAAATAATTAGTCATTCTTAAAGAAAAACAAAATAAAACAAACATAAAATGGTATAAATAAAATCTGTTTTAAGTTTTGTACCTATGTCGGCACCTATTGTTTGTTTCTTAGAAATGTTAAGCTACTTATATGAGTTTTTGTTAATTTCTCTTTATTTTTATTTTGAATGTTCCTAATATTTTAATAGTTACCATTCTAGTCAACTCTAGGTACTAATTTTTTAAAAGTTTTTCCTATACCAAAAAATTATTATATTTTTGTTCTGTGTTTATGTTCCTGTTTTTTTTTTGTAACTTCTCAATATGAGGTGTTATTTTGTTTTTAATACTTTTTAAATTAAAACTGTTTTTATGTTTTATTTGGTTTTTTTTTATTACAATACAAAAATTAAGTAATAAATCCGATCCATCGACATACACATATCGATGCTTTTCAGTCGATGTTTTTTCAACATCGATGAATTAAGGTCGATGTTTCTGCTATATCGATGGATCGAAATTCGATGCATCGATTTTCAATGTATCGATGTATTCTGAATTGTGTGCATCCCTACTTACGATGTTATGGTGTTAAGGCGAGTTTACATTATTCAAGTGAGTTGAATTCAAGTGAATTGCATTCAATTATTTGTTTATACACTATTTCTCAGTGAATGCATGCCGGTCGATTTAAAATGGTGCAAGTAGTAGTACGAAAAGCTTTTCTCCAAACAGTTTTAATTGTAACTAGTGAATTGAGAGAAACTATTAGTAAGAAAAAACAACGGCCAAAGAGAGTACGGGTTAGAGAGTGGATTAGTTGCAGTGGAGCGCAAGGTGCCTCAAATAACTTCCTATTTACAAAAATTTTCTACGGATGAGTGAGCAGCAGTTCGATGAGTTACTAGCAGAAGTTAAAATAAGTAAAAAAAGATCGTAAATTACAACTGTTTCAGGTAATTTTTGATTAATTCTCAAAAATATTTAGCCTAAAATAAAGCTTATTTTGTAATCAAGCTCGCTAAACAATAATTAGAATTAATTGTACATTAATTTTTAATGAAAAAAAATAAATAAAGTATTGTCTCACTTTCCCGTGACTCCTTCGCGTCACAGCAGTCGCGAAGAAAAGTTCTTAAATAAATAAGAGTAAGTCTAAATAAATGCTTTTTGCAAAAATGTGTTATTGCTTTTCTAATTAATATTTTAATGCAAACATGTGAAGAAATGCTGACGGTGAAAACAATTTAAAATACATTTCAAAAAAACATAAATTTAATTACATCAGAAAATATATATCATGCAACTAAAATAATTATTAGGTAACAAGATAAACTATTTATTGCCCTTAAATAATCAAATGCATTTATTTCATGCTCTTTTCCGGCTATACACAGGGTGAGTCGGTAGGAACGCACCAAATTTTAGGAGTGTATTCTACCCGTACCTAAATATAAGTCCACAAAGCCCAAAAGTTGTAATCAGATTTTCATTTGTTTTGAAATTACAAGGTTTTGAAAAAACACCTTACACAATTTTTTTAAATTACAATTTTTTTAATAAAAAATGTTCAAAGACATCCTTTACAACGGCATGATTATCATCTATACACCGAAAAAAAAAGCATCTTTATCATATTTTTAAAACTTTATAATTGGGAAAAAAATTAAAATCTGATTACAACTTTTGAGTTTTTTCGACTTATATTCGCGTGTAGAGTACACTCCTAAAATTTTGTGCGTTCCTTCCGACTCACCCTGTATAATATAAATAATAAAATAATTTAATCTGTACTTGATATATCTTGTGTGCGGGAATGCGCCTTCGGGGAAAATATTGGAATTAAAAAATAACAGCTGAACGGCGTGACAGAGAAATACGTATCAATAATAATTATTGTACCTATTACTTCGTATCAAATATCAAAATACTAAAAATACTCCAAACACCGAAACAGATCCCGGGATCGGCGGCCGCGCCGCTCGCTACTCAACAAAGCGTATTTTTTCACAAATAATACTTGTAATAGTATATTACATAACAAGTGTTGAAAGTGACATTTTTCACACGAGTGGGAATGTTGTCGCACGAGGCGATAGCCGAGTGCGATAATCCCACGAGTGTGCGAAAATGACTTTCACATGAGTAATGTACAATATTTTTCCTACGACCACAAAAATATTTACCAAAAAATCCCAATTTCTGTATTTATTTAATACCCCCACTTTCTGCTTGTGCTGAAAATCATTTCAACACACGTGTTGAAAATAAAAAAAAATTAAATTGGCACCATCTGTTCAAACGTCATGTTGACAAGTACTTTTCAACACATGTGTTGAAAAGTACTTCAACACGCGTGTGCTATACGGCACTTTCTAGCCAAGTTAACCGTGCTTTTTTTCTCACTTTCATAGGTGGTCGTAGGAAAACGTATTTATCTGCTGAACGGCCGACGCGTGACTCCGATGCGATGAGTAAAAAATACGCGTACAGCGGAACCTATAGTGTTTTTGGTAAAGTCGATACTTGTTACCTATACCTACCTGTTATGCGCTCATACCTGTTACTTGTTCCTAGTATTGCTTATCATCTCTACTCTGTAATAGTCAACTCGGCTGAAACTTCCGTGCTTATTTATTTAGTTTGCCAGGACATTACTACAATATTTTAATCGAATTTAACTCTTTTCCCAAAATAACATTTTAACTGTAACTACATATTACGTCAGAGAACTCAAACTAGGGTGACTATTAACGAAATAAAAGGGTCGCTAGTGTATCTATTTAGAAAATATCCAAGAATGGGGGATAACCACATATTTTACTGCCAATGAGTCCCTTGATATTCTGCGTCGTTTTCTGTGGATTCATTTTAATCCTACAGCGATCAGAATAAGGCGGGGATTCAATCGTTTTTGAACATTTAATATGACAGTGAAAAAACAGTTTGATTTGAATATTTTAGTTGGATTTGTCCAAGTAGGAATTGGTTTGGGGTTCTTGAAGAGATTGCATGAGTTGCAGTGTCAGCAAAAAAAAGGATTCTTTTAAATTGTCTTTCTTAGCGTAGTTTATCGATATCATACCCGACGGAAGTAAAATAGTATATTATTTAACGAGCGGTAATGTAGGTAATAACTCACGCAGATGAAGTTTGCAGCACGAGCCGCAGGCGAGTGATGTAATTCATCAAGTGAGTTATGACCATTACCGCAAGTTGAATACTATACTTTATCTACGACTATAACAATAAATACTAAGATACAAGTACAGAGAAAGAACTTTATTAACTTTATTAACTTAATTTGAAAACGTCAAAATTATTCGAGTGACATTACTTCCCTCAGTAACAATAATGGACTGTTTCCTTTCAGCCAATCGGCTTGTACAGAGCCACCTTGATATTCGGTTCGTAAAGCTTTTCCGATTTATTATAGTGAGTTATAGCAGTGAGTTATTATAACTCACGCTGTTTGTTTATAGATACTATTAATTGTTCAAAAGTAGTTGAATAATTAATATATAATTTAATAGGAGTAGATAAACTGACTTTAATGCTAATTAAACCAATTTAAAAAGTATATTTTTTTTGTGAATCTTTGGACATTAATTATTGGTGAAATTATTCATTTCCAATGTTACCAGTACAAATTAGCGATTTTAATGCATTATACATTTTTTGTGGCTTTGGTTAAAAATAGTAACACAAACTTTAGTAAGAGTTGGGCTTATCGACTAATAAGTGCCTAACAATTTTTAATAATATTTATATAGATAAAATCAGAGTGATAAAATGTTTATAAAAAGTTTAAAGGCGAAGACTGAACTAGATGTTTTCATGTGATGTTTCAATAATCCGTAATGAAATTATTTATATTGGTATATAGTAATATTTTAATCATCTCTAACCTTTGAGCGTATGGTTTGGAGTAGATAAAAAACCATTTTATTTGATATAATGGTTTGTTGCGATGTTAGCAACAAATACCAAGTTTTCCCACTCGAACGATGTCGGCGTAAGGTACTTAATTTAATGTTTTTGGCCATTTTTTGGCTTCTTCAAGAACAATCTTGACGCACCCTATGTACATATTGTATTTAAAGGCCCGAAGGAGTGAATAAATAAATAAATAAATAATCATAGTTATGTGCAAAATTAACAATACTTCATTAACGCCCGATTTTACCAACACATCCTAAGATCGGTTGAGATCTTAGGATCCAACTACATCTTACTGTGTTGCACCAGGCCACAACAGGATATTATTTAGTTTACGATGTACTTAAACATAGAATGCTGTTTACAAGCTCCTTAGATGAAGAATATAACCTGAAAGGGTTCATTTTACATTTTCCACAAGTATTGTGATAATAATAAATGTAAATAATGTAGATTTGGTGGACAATGTAAATATTGTTGACTATATGGCTTTTGAATACTTAAATTATTAAAACTCCCAGTTAGATATATATCCGCGCAAAATATTCTGAAGACTGTGAAGGCCCTTAATACAAGATACAGATACTTAGCCTTGTAGGTAGCCATTAAAGGGAGTCTATTATAATGAAACAATATGGCAGATCTGCACAATAAGTTAGTAATATGGTTACCCCAATTCGGAAACCTCTCTCCGAAAATGATGATTTTTCAGGATGAACGAAAAACTGTCCATGACAATTTTTGATAAGTTTAGTTCACCAGTTTCAATAGAGTTCTGAAGCTCCGGGTCCCCTACAACCTCCGAAAATTTACATCGATTTAATTCACTTTTGCGAATTTTTTACCGAAGCACTATTTCTCTATAAATATCCGAGTGCTCCCCCTCTGACAGTTTTCGAGAAAAACAAACGTGGTCGACTTAGGTTAAGCTTTAGTTATATGTGTAACTGTGGTTATAATATAATTATAAAATGAGATATTGACAAATTATATTTTTGAAAAATTCCTAGTACTGGTAATCATTGCACATTGGCTCGAATACTTTGCCAAGTTTTCCTTGCCGGTTTTTTATACAAATAATTTTAAGACTAAACTTTTATGAACGCCAAAGCAAAGTTCAAAGAAATTACGTTAAAACATAATGTAAAGTTTGCCCCATTTTCACCTCGTACACTGAGCCTAATACGTCACTTATTCCCATAAGCTAGTGGCGTATACGTGCCGTTGCCAATATCCAATATTGTCGAATCACTTTCCGGATTATTTATGGCATTAGTGGTCGACGTTTAACCCACTCTTATTACTCTAAACGGATGTGGTCTCACAAAACTACAATTTTGTTGTTGCTTTATTACTCTGCATTAAAAAACTTAACGCCTGTAATAGATATTATTTATGTTATAAGGATCATAATAACGATCATTATGGTACTAGTCGTGAGTATTATTGGACGAGGCGTCAGCCGAGTCTAATAACACGGCGTGTACCATAATGATTGTTTATGATCCGAATTTCATACAATATTTTATATTCCGACGATTTTTGTGTTTTTTTTTTTGATGAATTTTAAGTTTTCGTCAGTAAACTAATCCAGTGTAAATGTAGCTTGATTTTAATAAAACCAGGCCCCGGATCACGCCACATAGAATTCTATTCTACTTTTCAAAGTCATATGACTACTCAAACAAAACAAACGATCCATCACATGGCCACTGTCATTAGTGTCAAAGTCGCATAGAATTCTATGCATCGTGATCCAGCCACAGGTAACTATAGAAATATTTGTTTGTATTGTCATTGTCAGAATTGAGTTTTTAATTTTAACGTTTATATAATATAATATGGATAATCTGCCATCAGAAATCGAAGAATTGGCCAATAAAGCAGTTGTTGGTTTGTTGCCCGAAAAGTCTAAATGCATATATGAAAAAACTTATGCCAATTACGAAACTTGGTGTTCCCAGAAAAAGGTTGTCAATATCGTACACGAAATAGTTATTATCCTAACAAGTGCGGAAAGAGTCACTTTCCCGCAAGCGACTGCCGTTACCCGAACGACGCGAAGCGGAGTTCGGGTAAGCAGTCGAGTGCGGGAAAGTGCCTTTCCGCATGAGTTAGGATCAAATTTTTTTCTACTAGCGTTAAAAAAACCAACATCATTTTTACAAAGTTTATTATTTTTTAATAAACAAAAAATAACAGGTATATAATGTTTACTTATTACTTATTATATATATTTATCGTAAAAGTACAATTGGATGCACTGTGTAAATTAATTGCTGAAGCTAGAGAGGTTGAAGTTGACTGATTCTGCATAGTGGAAGTTTGAAGAGACAGAGGTGTTGAACTTTCATGGACGCTACTGGGACCCGGTGCAATATCTAGGGACGTGGATGTTTCTAAGATGCAACTGGAAGTCGTTGGAATAGCTTGACTGATATTGAGAATTTTGTTGGACATATCTTTTTTCTGTTTGATGGACTCCTCTAGGTAGCCTTCGGCAACAGACGTGGATTTCCATCCCCCTAGGCGTTTAATATTCGTTATTCCTTCACCAGAATTGGCCAGTAGAGTGGCCGATGAGCGCCTAAAGCTGTGACCGGTGTACAATTCAGGATTTTTATGTCCTATATAAGCCGCGATGTTAGAGGGCATTTTCCCTATGGTATTGATACCAACACACTGGGTAGTGCATTTTCCATTTCTGTAGTTTAAAAAAAATCGGCGGTGTGGAGTTTGTTTTGGTCGTAACCGTCGCTCTTTTAACTAATTGGCGTATATTACTTTTGCCAAATTTTCAGGAGAGCGGTTTAAAGTTTTTGCAATAATTTCTATAGCTATATCTGTAGAATTAAAAGGAATACACTAGACATTTTTGGTAATATAGTATATATTACTTCCAAGTTTCCAAAAGTACTTACAAAACAATATAATATTTTACTATTACTGAGAAATAGTTAAAAAATATATATATACGCCCCTTTGTAAAATTGCCTTTTGTGTAGTTTCAACAAATGCCCCTTAGAAAATTTAATATACCTCTGTTATATGTTGTATTTTTCTTTTTTATATCCGACTTTAAAACTATTTAATTATAGGTACATAAGTACATAGTTTGGTATTGGCATTTAATGGGAATATTTGGCTTAGAATCGATGCTGCAAGCAAACCCAAGGTAATAAAGTTTAATAAAATGAAAGTGTTATAAATTTTATTAACAGCTTTTCATTACAAAACTCAGCACTATCTCTTTTTAACGAAGAAAATTATAAATTGCAAAAACCTACATAAATTCGAATAATCCGGTGTATATGTTTAGTGTGGAAGATTTTTGTAAAAATCTTGATATTCTTTTAACCGTATATAGTCGAGGCAATGAAGCACTCAACCTCGGAATTTTTTGCACTAAGATGGATCGGAATGCGGTTTTTTGCATTCGCTTCCAAAAATTATTTGTGAAAAATGTATCTATTTGTATCTTATGCAAACCGGAAATTGCATTGCTGCAGTCAAAAATGCATTCAAAAAATGCATTTTTTGAAGTCGTTTTAAGACAATTAAATAACTTTGTTAATAAGACTCAGAATTGGCTCAAACCGGCGGCTCTCCCAAAATTCACGCGGAGAAGGAGAGAAACTCGGCGCCCGGGAGTTTTTTGGGTTGCTGAATTCGGCGAACACCCCCCGGATACCTGGTGCGCCGGAACCTGGACGTGGACGTCATCCCCGAGAGTTTTCCTGACAAGATCGCAAAAAACAAACCGAAAATCGTTGTGTGGGCGTTTTTTGGGGCGCTAAATCCAAATTTAACGTCGAAAACGACCCCCCGAACACCTGGTGCACCGGAACCTGGACGCGGGCGTCATCTCCTAGGGTTTTCCAGACACGATCGCTAAAGACAAACCGAAAATCGTTATGAGGGTTTTTTGGGGCGCGGATTCCAAATTTCACATAGAAAACGTCCCCCCGAGCACCTGGTGCACCGGAACCTGGACGCGACGTCATCTCAGAGGGTTTTCCAGACACGATCGCTAAAGACAAACCGAAAATCGTTATGGGGGGTTTCTTGGGGCGCTGGAACCGGTGTACCTGGTGCACCGGAACCTGGGCCTGAACGTCATCTCCAGGTGTCACATTTGCAAAAAATGAAATGAAATTCACATCAAGGGTTTTTTTTAGCTGCCCTCCTCGAATCCAGCATCCAGCATCTTGACATCGATGTCATTCCCATGAATGTCGATCAAACCTGATGTTTTAATGTCTTAGAGACTGACGTCAATACTGCACCAGGTGTTTGGGGGGTCGTTTTCGACGTGAAATTTGGATTCAGCGCCCCAAAAAACGCCCACACAACGATTTTCGGTTTGTATTTTGCGATCTTGTCAGGAAAACTCTCGGGGATGACGCCCACGTCCAGTTTCCGGCGCACCAGGTGTCCGAGGGGTGTTCGCCGATGCCATATTTGACTTCAGCAACCCCCCGTGAATTTTGGGAGATTCCTACGGAGATGACGTTCATCAGTGATCCTGAGCTCCAGGTCGGCTGTGGGTCAATGTGAACATCATAATCGTGATCAGCGACCTCGAAAACTCCCGGGAACCCGGTTTGAGCCAATTCTGAGTCTTATTAAGAAAGTTATTTAATTTTCTTAAAGCGACTTCAAAAAATGCATTTTTGGCTGCAGCAATGCAATTTCCGGATTGTATAAGATACAAAGTAGATACATTTTTTACAAATAATTTTTGGAAGCGAATGCAAAAAACCGCATTCCGATCCGTCTTAGTGCAAAAAATTCCGAGATTTTGGCTGTTTTAGTGCTTCATTGCCTCGACTAATAATTGGCGTAAGGCCTCGACATAAAGCTACAAGCGACAGATACTTTTTCTCTGATAATTTTTGATTTGTAACATTTAATTGGCGTACTTGTATCTTATGTAACAGCACTGACATTGCGTGGCTAACGGACGTATATACGTATATTCGCCTGTTTATGCCGTTTATATAGAGGCGTATACGATATATGTCCTTTAGGGAAAAAGATGTTCGCGCTTTTGGAACGTACGTCTCAATAAAAAATGTACATATCTTTAAAACCATTTTGAATTGATACATGCTACTTAGAGGGTATACGTGTCATACCACGCTTTATTTTTTAATGAAAAAAACCAAAATGAGATTTTTTCCATATACGCCACTTAGTCAAAAGAGCGACTATATAATAATATTATTCATACATCACCAAAATTTTATTTCAATATAAAACATTAAAAAATATTTTCCCGCACTCAGTGCGGGAAAAATTTTCCCGCACGGTGCGGGAAAAATTTTCCCGCACGGTGCGGGAAACTTAGTCTTTCAGAGACAAAATGAGTGCGGGAAAACGGTGAATTGCGCACGCTAGTAGAAAAAGGTACTTTTGGCATATTTCAAGGAAGAATCAATGAAGAAAAATTCTTCGAGTTTATGGAGTTATTACTCTATGTTAAGGAGTACACTATTAATTAAGAAAAACGTCGACATAAGTAAGTTCAATCAATTGACAGCTTTTCTAAATCGAAAATCTGATTCTTACACACCTAAAAAATCCAGGATTTTGACTAAAGAAAATGTTGCAAAGCTTTTACAAGAGGCAGACAACGAAACATACTTGCTATTAAAAGTGTCGGTAATTATTGATATTACTGGAAACAGCGAATTTTTTCATGAAATTTTGCACAGACCCTAATTTTGGGTCGTAGAACACGAATCCGAAGTCAGCTTTTGGCGGTCTCGTATGGTTTTTCCAAAAAAAATTTTTTTTTGCAAAACTTTTAGGTTAAATTTTAGGTTACCTTTTTTTTATAGATTCCTTTAAGTTTCGACACTTTCACTTCAACATATCTGTAAACTTATAATTTTTATTAGTTTTCGTCACACAAAACACCACATTTAGGCAAAAATAGCTAAGAAAATTGCTTTTTTCTATAGAAAATTCCATTTTATGGCTACTAGATGTCATTATTTTGCCAGCTGTCAATTTTCCGGCGTTGCCACGTTTACAAAGCATTTTTCTCGCAAATTTTAACAAGATGACCCCAACCAACACCCTGGGGCACCGATCCCTCTTCGCCTGCGAGGAAAGAGACTGGTCAGGGCCCCTAACCAGGTGCTAACCCTGCTCCGACCTTAGGGTGCCCTCCGATCCACCGTTATACCACCGTTATATCGAAAATATTAGATCTGTCACCTAATTCACCGACTTAGAAAAGTTTTTGATACGAACGGTGGATCGGAGGGCACCCTAAGGTCGGAACAGGGTTAGCACCTGGTTAGGGGCCCTGACCAGTCTCTTTCCTCGCAGGCGAAGAGGGATCGGTGCCCCAGGGTGTTGGTCGGGGTCATCTTTTTGCCCTTTTGGTTAAATTTGGTTCATTTTCGCATTTTCCCGCCAACTTTTTATTATTCCTAATTTACAACTTTGTCTTGAAAAATAAGTAAACCTGGCAACGCCCGACATTTGACAGCTGGGAACGTAATGGCGTCTACTACCAAATACAATGGAATTTTATATAGGAAAAAGCAATTTTCTTAGCTATTTTTGGCTAAATGTGGTGTTTTGTGTGACGAAATAAAATAAAAATTATAAGTTTACAGATATGTTTAAGTGAAAGTGTCGAAACTTAAAGGAATCTATAAAAAAAGGTAACCTAAAAGTTAAAAAAATTTTTTGCGGAAAAACCATTCGAGACCGCCAAAAACTGACTTCGGATTCGTGTTCTACGACCCAAAATTAGGGTCTGTGCAAAATTTCATGAAAAAATTCGCTGTTTCCAGTAATATCAATAATTACCAAAGTGTCAATGATAATAGGTATAAGTGGAGCATGTCGAAGAGATGAGTTAAAAAACTTAAGGATAGAAGATGTACGCGATGAGGAGGTTGTTTTTCGAATTTTCATACCTAGTACAAAAACCAACGTTTCCCGAGAATTTTTCGTAACGCCTGGCGATGTCGAAGGAATAAATATGGTGCAGCTTGTTCGGACTTATGTAGCAATGAGACACCCTGATGCCGAAGTTTCTCGTTTTTTTCTATCATTTAGAAACAACAAATGTACAAAGCAACCAGTGGGTATCCATACTTTTGGAAATATGTGCAAAACGATCGCTGCTTTTTTAAAGTTACCCCATTCCGACGAATACACAGGTCATTGTTTTCGGAGGTCTTCAGCTTCACTGCTGGCTGATTCAGGAGTCGATCTTCACACTATTAAACGCCATGGTGGTTGGAAAAGTGACACAGTTGCTGAAGGATATATAGAGAACTCTTGCGAAAACAAAAAAAGAATTTCAGCAGCCATTCTCGGGAGGAAATCATCATCGAGTGTTTCATCGACTGTCGTTCTCTCAGAAGAAACAGAAACCATAGAAATTGAAAATCACAATAATGCAACAATTTCAACTCCTATGTCCAACATCAATTTAACGAATTGTAATAATGTTACTTTTAATTTTAATCATTAAATTTTGTTCCATTTTGTTTTAAATAAATTTTTTAGTTTTTCCGTCTATATTTTTTCCATTTTTGCGTCTATTTTTCATTATAGTACTCAGTCCTATAAAGTATGTCATTTTGACACTGAAAATGAAATTCATAATAATGTCATTATCACACGTCGGAATATAAAATGCTTAATAATATTTATATGTTCAAGTGTCGATACTATAATAATTGTGGGCTGAAATACACAGGGTGTTACAAAAAGATGTTAAGAAATTTTAAGGGAAGATTCTACATTCAAAAATATGAAAATAAGTTTACATAAACATGGCTCCTCAAACGCTTCTTTTTCGAGATACAGGGTGTTTAATATTTTAATTTTTAAATGTTTCTTTTTAATTTCTCGAAAATGCGTTAAGATATTGACATGAATTTTGATACACGCCAGTATGTAATCAAAGGGTACCTTTACGTGCAAAAATTTATTTTCTAATGTACTTGCATCAGTGGCGCGCGTGCTGGTAAGTGTTTATTTTTAACGAAAAAAATGGAACGCCACTGATTTTTTGTAAAATTGATATCGTTCTCTTAAAGCCCAATTAATTCTGCGTGAAAAGTGGCTCTTGAGCTTTTTCGTTTTAACACACCGTTTTCGAGATTAAAATTAATTTATTTCTTACAATAATATCAAAAAATGAAAATGAGTTTTTTTAAACATAAATATATTTTGTTCAGGAAACAGTGTTTTTTTATTTAAGTTTACAGTAGATGCCGCAAATGGCTTCTCCGTGCTTCAATACAATACATGATCTAAATCGTATTAGCATATTTCTCCTGACTCTTCGGAATACTTGAGGTGTGAAAATATTAAACACCCTGTATCTCTGGAAAAAGAAGCGTTTGAGGATCCATGTTTATATAAACTTATTTTCATATTTTTAGATGTAGAATCTGCCCTTAAAATTTCTTAACATCTTTTTGTAACACCCTGTAGATATTAAAAAAATAAATAAATAAGAATCTGTTATTACTGTTGTTAGGCAATTGTGAAATTCTGATCCGATGGAATCTAGTGAAAGTGAAGTAAGTATATTTTAGTCAAAGTTATAAAGTTTTACATCCGATTCGGTAATTCTGTTTTTAAGTCCATAAAATCGAAAAAAAGCATAATTCTAATAAACGAAAATTCGAGAAAAAATTAATGTAGCACATCAACTTTTTTACTGTTGATGTTAAAGGTGCTGACAATATAATCTTAAACCATCATCAGTGCTAAAAATGGTTAATTCTTGTAGAAAAAGTATGTGCACATTTATGATAAATTGTGCATATATTTACGATAAATGGACCATGCATCGGAAATATTGAAAAATGGGTGGAAAAGAGTTAGAGTCATAACGCTGCATATGTTTATTTATATTATATATTAGCGTTTGGTTCATCTGCATAATTTAAAAAATGCGTTTCGGATCTTTTTTAAATAATATTTTTATTCTATTAAGTCGATCTTTATTAGTATCTCGATTTTTATTAAAATGTCGCTTAGTTCCTTTCGAATAAATATACATAGTTTAAATATGAAAATGGAACAGATTTTATATACATACAGAGCTGGGCAGTAGTTAACTACTTAGTAAGAGTAAGTAACCACTTTTTCTGTAAAAGTAGTTATATTCTTACTACTTTTTTCTTCTAGTTTTAGAACAAGTTCTCGGAAATTTCGAGTCCAGTAAGCGACAAGCAAACCTAATATAGAATTTGCAGTTTGTGAAAGTTTTGAAAAAATTAAAATTTATTATTTTTTTAAATACCTCCTATTCCTATTACCTAATATGGTTTAGGTTTGTATTTTTGCATCAAAAAGGAACTGTGTTAATAATTTATGCTTAAATTAAGGTCTGTGGACAGTTAAGTTTAAAATAAAGTTTAATTTTAATCATTTTTGTAAGTACGCCTACAGCACTGGTTTTTTGAGCCACAACGGTACATGTTTGGTTTGGTTTGTAATTAAATATTTAACTTCTAACTACTTAGTAGTTAAAGTCTAACTACTAACTACTTTTTTGAAGAAGTAGTTTAACTGCCAAGTAGTTAAACTATTTTTTTATAATGTAGTTAGTAATTATACTCCACTGCTTCTTTCAAGTAGTTTGCCCAGCTCTGCATCCATACAAGGAAGACTTCGGTTTTTGAAAAAAAAGCTCATTGCACAGACATAAATCATGACAAATACAAAAACGCCATTATCACGGAATATTATTTAAAAATCTGATCCTACCTAAGAAATTTGGTACTGATAGAGACCAAATAAATATATATTTCTGTAAAAAAAATGCCATTAAATTAAGAGTTTATCGGAAATTCGTCAGAGACCGTGTAGTTTACCCTAAATCACAATTTTGTGTGAATTTTCAGTAAAACAGTAATTTTGTACAATTTTCCACACAAAATGTGTACACATTTTGCTCAAGATTGTAACTTTTCACAAATTTTAAAAAGAAGTAGCAGGGGTTCTGCCGAAGACAACATAAGCAGTTTTGTAATAAGTGAAGCTTTCTTACAGTGGAACAGAAGAAAATGCTATAACACAACCCTACGTTTACGATTTTTAGTCTCCGTCTCCCGTTGTCATTTTAGATATTTTTAAACGACTACAAAAAGGAAATTCTGTGATTGACCCTCGGATTGACCTGAATGTACGTATGTGTGCTATGTATCTTCGCCATTTTCTCGGGAATCACTGAACGGATCTAGATGTGGTTTTCATTACATTGTAGAGCAGTTCTCCAGAAAGGTTTTAGTATACACTAGATGTTGCCGGAGGTTTTGCTTGCCTCAGGTAAAAACAGATAATCAGAGTCGCTAGCATAAATTCGCCTGGGTTTGAATAGTTTGCTTTGAATATTAGCAAAGATTAACAAAATGTAGGTTACAGTATATAATTCTGATGGGGGGAGATGAGAGGGTATAAGATATAGTAGCGGAGAGTTTTTTATCCCATAGATACATGGGTATGTATGTATGTACATTCGCAACTGGACACTTAATCTTTAGATAAAGAGGTTATCAAGGTCAGAGAAGTCAAGTCTGCCGTTAAAAGACGTTAGAGGGAGGGAATGAAAGAGGGATAAAATAATTTTTGTTTCAAAATGCTGTTTAGTTATATCGTTTTCGCGACAATTGGGGCCAAAGAATCCAATTTGGGAATGGAAATATTTAAAAAATCACGATAGGAGGTAAGGGGGAACAAGTAGGTGCGGCACAATAATTCTTCTTAAAAAATATTAAGTAATATGTCGTTTTTAGGGCTCTTGAAGTTCAATAAATTCAGTAATACAATTCAGTAATAATAACTCTAGTGATAAATATATCAGTATGAAAGACTATTAAAAAAATTATCAGGAGATAATGAGAGGAGTTGGTGCACTAAACTGTTCTTTAAAGTTATTATGTAATATGACGCTTTTGAGATTAATAAGAGCACTAAAAGAAAAGAGAAGAAAAATTATTTTAAAGAAGCACTGAATAATATGGAATAAATTCTTACATATTTATTACTGATCTTAAGGTAACCTTAATTGTGTTAAGTAGAGTAAATTTAAATAACTTGTACCCCAAAGTTGAATAGAATGCATGTTATGGGTTGTTGCTATAAGTTTCTTTGTTTCAAAAATAAACAATGCTCTACATTTTTTACCAAAAGATCAATACATTAACATTGACAACTCCTTGACAACAACAACTCCTACAAGTTAAAGTGTCAATTGAGTGTTTATTTGTAGTATTCGTTGGTAAAGGAATTAACAATTATAGAGAGGGTTCACCTTTCCATTTAAAAGTATGTATGTACCTAATACGAATTTGCCGAATTTGTAATGAAAATGCATCCATAAATTAATGGCGCCTTCTTCAACGTTTAGAACTTTGGCGTATAAGTTACTTAAATTTAAGTACAATTAAGCTTACCATTAAGCTTTAGTAATAAATATGTAAAGATATTATTTCATACTTTGTACTGCTTCTTGATGTCGGTTCATTTTTGGAAAAAAAAATTATTTTTGCAATCCAAAAGCGACATATTACATGATAATTTTAAAGATTCCTTTGGCGCACCTCCCCAGTCCCCACCCCACCAATTCCCCTTCCTCCTCGTTAATTTTTAATATCCATTTCATATTGATATCTTTGATTCCAGTATCACTAAAAGTATTATTATGTATTAATGCAATTTTTTGGCTCCAAGAACCGTAAAAACGAAATATTAGTTAATATTTTTAAAGAAAATGCCTCGTTATAATTTTTTAACATTTCCATTGCTAAATTGGATCCTCATCCCGAAACACAGCACGATTGAACAAAAATTAATTTCATTCTTTTCCCCTCTCCCGCTGACTTAAAAAAAAGTTCGCCGCCACTGTATTTCGTCCCTCTCATCTCACCCTATGAGAATTATATAATATAACCTATACCTATATTATGTTTTACTCGATTTCACAAGCCAATTTTTCAAACCGAAACAAATTAAAGCCAGCGAATGTATCTACGGGGTTTATATTTTCTGGGCCTGACGTAAGGGAAGCCTCCGGCAACATTATTTTTTAGGGTTTACGAAGTGGAAAAGTATTAAACAAGAATAAAATTCTTTGTGTATCTCCTGGTCATTTGGTTTCAACCAGAGCCACTAATCCAAAAGCAACAATTGTGTATCTGTTTATCTATATAATATTTAAAAGCAGAAACTAACTGACTGACTGACATATCAACGCACAGCCCACACCGCTGGGTCTAGAAATGTGAAATTTTGCTCAGAGGTTTCTTACCTAACGTGGGCATCTACTAAGGAAGGGTTTTTCAAAATTCAACCTCTAAGGGGGCGAAACACGAATTCAAACTTTGTATGGAGAAAAAATATTAGATGGTCCTATTAACTCGAAACTTCATAGAAGTACTCTAAACATTAGTTTAAACATGTGTTTTACAGTTATTAATAAATCAACCCCTAAGGGGATGAAATGGGGTGCAAAGTTTGTAATGAAGTAAAATTTTAATATCGCGAACGAAGTAGCGGGCGGAAGCTAGTTTTTAATATAATTATATAGTTTACAACCAGCTGTTAGTATAAAATGTCACTTCTGTCCTAATTTGTTGAATCACAATGCGTGCGAAATTTCTTGCGTGCGAAAATTTCGTTCCATCTGATTCAACTCAATTCAAATATTTTCGAAACAGGACTGAGATGAAATGCTGCGTCCGCTCGAACCTTCAGTCGCGACCGTGCATTTATGGAGGGAAATGTAGGGGAAGATCAAACCGGACATTGGCGAATGGAGGCAAAAATGATTTAAGTGCAAATAGGTCACAGGAGAAGAGAGGAAATGGAAAAAGAAGAACCAGGCATTGTGGAGACGATTAACCAGGAATGTCGACACCACTGGAAGTTCAGAAAAGACACTGTCAAACAAGAAAAAGGAGAAGATAAATAATAATTTTTATTGGTCGAGTTATTCCATGTGTATGGAACAATTTATTTCCCAGAACTCGGTTGCCATTTATCGTGAGACGTGGGGTAGCTATCTTTTAATTGCCAGGAGGGCCTGTATGCTAGATTCAAATGGTCTCTTGGAGAGTTATCTATAAAACTTTATATTTCTTGTGCGATCTGTTGTAGAAAAATTTAGAAGAATTTACTTATTATTACCCTGCATTATATAGGAGCAAATGAAATTTTTAGTTGCCACATAAAGGTAAGAATGCTTCAATTTTTAGGCAATACATAAATAACTCAAAAGTAAACCAACAACCCTGTGCAAAAATCTGCTTTGTTTAGGCTTCTTCTTTATGTACATTTCCTTTTTTAATGAGACAAATATGTCCATCCATATAAACTTTTAATAACTTTATTTAGTAGTAATTTTGTGGCAGTAGAAAAGATAGAACCCACGAGAAAGCTGATTAACTAGATATAAGATTTAATACAGTATGTCGACTCTGGCTTGGATCTAACTGAAGTCGTTCGAAGCAACGTGTAATTTTTATTAGGCACTCTGTACGAACGCTGATATAAACATGTCTGGCGAGCAATATCAATCTCGTTTTTGACATCCGTTCATGTAACATTGCAAATAAACTAAATCTCTCGATATTTTACAGACTCAGTGGACAGCAGATCGGATTGTCTCATTGAATAACCGAAAATTCACCTTGTCAAACGCCGCAACGTTATTGTTATCAATACCACAAATCACATAAATAATGATGCATTTTCAACCTCGAATTAAAGTCATACTGGGGATTTATAGCGGATGTTGTATTGTTTTCATGCAGATAAAGCGGCGTCAATTTAGAATGCCGCTGGATCTTTTACATTATTAATGCTTTGGTGCCATTCTTTAAAATGGAAATCGATTATTGAATTTATTACAGATTTTGATGTAGGGACCAAGTTTATGACGCATAGAATTTGGTGTCGTATTTTGGGATTACATTGATCCCAGTTACTAAAATTCAATTAACTGATCTGACCACAGGTGTAATTGTTTTTAGTTTGGAAGAAAAGCTGAATGAAACAAACTCTATCCCGTTTTCTATGTTCAGGCAAGAAAAGGTGCCTATATTGGACTTGTTTTTTTTTACCTGAGTTCGGTCGTAATTTGTAGAAAATTTCTTGATCGATTTGCAATTTGAAAAATATTTGGAAACTGTTGCAAGTACTACTCCTAAAAATCAATTTCTTAAAATATGAAACCACCCTTACTAGTATTCAGTTTTTGTTTATTTAAAAAATGCAATTATTAATTTAAAAATACAGCATGGATTTATTGTTTGCAGCAGATTCGTACACACATTCTCAACATTAAAGAAGACGGATCATATCCGGAATTATTTAGTTTATTTAACAATATTTAGTACCTGCAGAGGCTATTTCTATTTCTATTTCTGCAGCAATTTTTTCTATGTTTTGATCACATTTAATAAAATTCGTCTTCGTTAAGTATTTATTTAAAGCTGTTTTTACCTACAATTTATCGAGTAAATAAAGAGTGATAAACAGTTGCTAGATGAAACACTTCAAATCCAGAAATTGCTTAGAGCAATGCTAGAAGGCTCAAAATCACTTTTTATCGTCTAGATTTTCACCTTCATTAGTTGTGTTTTATGTAAGATCAAATGCTACTTTACGAAAATCCTTGATTACCATTTTTAAGCTAAAAATGTTATCACCAATTTGATGTCTGATATGAATCTATCCGAATAAACATGAGTAATGTTTTGGCCACTTCGCTCTACTGTTTATACTATTACACGACTGCGATGGGTAAAATGGCCCAAAAATATATACAAAATATTTTTATTAACATATAAAAGAATAAAGTCGTTTACTCCATATTAGATTAAAAGTGTACAAGTATAAGCTTAGTATAGGCCTCTGTAACGAGCCTTGTACCAAAAAATTTACAGCGGGTTGCAGAAAGAAAAAAATAATTCGGGATTAGCTAACACCGTGTTAAATTTTAATTCGGCGTAAAATCGCTTGACATCGGCGTTTACATTCGGAAGCGATCGTGTAGCTGCCAAGAGTAAAATGTTGCATACGATTCACAACATACCGTTGACCTATTAACTGCAATAAAATTTACAGGACAAAACAAACAATATACCTCATATACTCGCTTTAATTTTAGCTAAGAAACTAATTTAATTTAAACTATAAATGTAAAATGTTAGGAAAGGAAATAAATTACAGGTAAAATTTAACTACCTTATGCCCGTTCCCAAAAACATGTTTAGAGACTCCCTAACCCTAGGGAAAGAATAACTTAGGCTAAGATGCGATTTTGGCTTCCACCAACGTTTATTCCTTTCCTAAAGTAGGTTTGGGATTCCTAACTTTAGGGAGTCAAATTTCTCTACCTAATCGTTTAACTACAAAGGAAACGCATGAGCATTTAATTATTTTTAACTTAACCTTGCTTTTTATTGTTTTTTAAAAATAATTTCGATTTGGACCCTTGTTTTTGTTTGGTGTTTTTAATTTTTTTCGTTATGGAAATGCTTGATGAGGATGAGAACTGGATGGAACTACTGGACAATAGATTGCCTCGGCGAATTTATAATCGAATTTAAATTACCTTGCAGAAATAGGAAGTAGTATAGGTACCTAATATAAATAATCTTAATGATTTACTTAGCTAATGGTCAGATATCTAGAAATGAAGTTGTTAATTATTTTGCTAACCTATGAATTTTTTTTTTGCCTAGCCTGGAGTTATGAAATCAGCTGACTGTTGTATATAGGATATATTATTTATTTATTTGTCTTTTTTGTTGTTTAAGTTATATTTTGTACGTTATAATGAATAGAATTTTAATTGGCAGGAAGACCTCGGTCATTAGCCTATTGGGCCATTGTGCCTAATAATGTTTAAAGTTGTTTGGAATTTTTTCTTTCCACTTTCACTGCTGTCCTGGCCATCCCTTGGCTGCACTTGCACAACTACCCATTATAAAAAATTTAAGAACCTCTTTAAAAAAGCACTTTAAGTCAAGAACAAGTTACCTAACTTGCGAGTTCAGTTAAGGGCATTGGTCAAATTTTTATACGTATCACATTTATGTCTGTGGTCATAGGCGTTCTAGGTGGGGGCTTGGGGGGGCTAAGCTCCCCAAATCTCGGATTAGCCCCCCCAAATCCAACTGAGTGGCCTATGCGCCTATATATAAACCAGGGACTTAAGCCCCCCCAAATATGAAAACCGGGGCTTAAGCCCCCCCCAAAATAGAGGTCTAGAACCGCCTATGTCTGTGGTACTGTTTTGAATATTTTCAAAAACTGGCTATATGGTTTTTATTTTTACACAAAATGTGTTTCGCATCACATTATAGATTATTCAGAGAATTTAATGGAGAAGCCGGAAAATAATGTAATTCAAAAAGATATTCCCATTTTAAGAAAAATTATAAAATGATCGATGTCATTTACCGGCTTTCACATTAATTTTTTTGAATTATCTACTATAGTGTGATATGAAACAAACCTTGTGTACAAATAATTATCCTATACCCAGTTTTTGACAATACTCATAACAACAGTACAACAGGTATAATTCTGATACATATAGAAAAATTTGACCGACCCCCTTCGGTGAGTTTTCTTTTATGTTCAATTTTTTTTATACTGTTGAACAATACTGAGTAAAACTTCTTTTTCTGAGGATGTGTAACTAGGAGTGCGCTTAATTTTCTTTTCCTTTTCCATTTTCTGAAAATAATAATTGTTAAATTAATTTGCTGAACACAATCACAGCCAAAAAATAATAGATAAAAACTTAAGCCTAAAGCAAAAATCAGAAAAATTGTTAGGTTATGATTATGAAAAAAAGTTCCGCCAACAGTCTTAGCTGGAAAAGAAAAATTACTAAACTTTGACAAAGAATTGCGCGAAAAGGAGTGTCTCAAATGCAAGTGGTGGAATCCATTTAGGATTTAGGGAATCCCCACATTTAGGATCTCCCTAACTAATCCATCCCAAGAGAAAAGTTGGTGGAAATGGGCATTAATGACTTAAATAAAATATTGGGTTCCAGCCCTGCACTAGGTACTTAGAAATTTAGAAAGTTTTATGACATTAAATAGCAAAAAAATTTTATTGCAGTCAATAATAGGTCAACGGAATTATACCTAACCTATCTTGTGTCTGTTTAGAAGGGTAAATTGTGGATTTTTAACGAATTATAATTCATATAGTTTATATTTTATGTTAAAATACACATTATAAAGTTAAATAATTCACAGGAATCGTTCAGATTGTGATACTAACATGAAATTTGGTAGACAGGAAGTTAATAAGGGACTAAAAACAATAGGATATAAGGCCATTAGAAAGAGTATAAAATGGCAGTTGTGACCTTGACCTTTAGAATGTCTTTTGATTTCTTATATTACGCAAATTTTCGTACTTATTGGGATTCTTAATACAGTGTTAAAAAAACGCTAAAAACTAAAATGTCGATACATATAAACAATATTATAACAATATACAGGCTGTCTCAGAAGTCCCATACCAGTGTCAATATGAACATGATCTCGGCTGGCACAAACACATTACTTCAGTAGCAACATCGGCAGCTAAAAAGCCTGGTTTTCTCTTTCGAGCCAGAAAATACTTCTCCCCTGCCAACTTATACACTCTATATGTTTCCCAAATAACGGTTCCCACATCTGGGGAGCCATTCGACTCATCAATGACCCAGTCTTAACAAGAAAACTCCCTTCTCTCGCTCATCGCCGCGCTGTTGGGGATTTATCCCTTACTTCCACGGATTCTGCACTGAAGAACTAGCCGATATTATTCCCCCCTTGACTGTTCCTAACAGAACAAGAGGCGCGTTACGTATGCATCTCTTTACTGTCCAGCTACACAATCCTAGAACAGACCACTTATCTCGCTCATTCATATCTGAGGTATCCAGATTATGGAACAAATTCCCTGAAAATGGTTTCCCTTCTCTTCAGACGCCCACGGTATGTGAGTACTTAGGCTTGAAGTCTACGTGGGATGTCTTAGATAAAAAAACTGTTATTTCGCATAATAAATGGAAATAATATTTTCCTTTCCCGTCCCAACCCTCAATCTATTAAATTTCGTATCAACAGATTTCTTTCCCCCGTCTTCAGACTCCCAAGATATGTTGGTGCTCAGGCTTAAAGTCTACGTATCTGACGTGTTTCCAAGATAAAAAAAATTTGTATGGTTTGTTACAAAATGAAGTATAATCTTATTTGCCCTGTAGTATTTATACTTCTTGCTAAAACTTTTTTATAAAACATAACTAATTCTTCTCCATGTCCATGGAGTTCATAGAGTCAGATGCATGTTTTTAGCGTTAGTTATTTTTTCGTTTGTTTTTCTATACTCCTATCCAAAAATACATTTTAATGAAAATTTACTAATTGCATATTGGTAACAATATTTCCATACATCAATAAAAGTTTGTAACATATCTGTTTTGTTTTAGTGTAGCTTTAATTATTACCAATTTATATTCCCTTTGCTATTCCAGTTTTCATATAAATAATTAAATAATATTTTACATATGAGTCATTATTATAGATTACAGACGCATGTACCATATAAAGTATATACCTAATACAGGGTGTTAGAAGAGTATTCCATTGTCCGCTTGTCCGCTAGTTTTTAGGTCAAAAAGAGAAATAATATCTTTTTTGTAAATCTTTAGAATATGTTAAGACTAGGGGAAAACCGTTGAAATTTGTTTATTAAATTTACATCTTGAAAAGAGATAGTAGTTTGAAGTAAGTAGAGTAGAGCTCTAACCACTCGAGTAAAAATTTGTCAGAATGCTTTGCATTAAAAATAATTAATAAATTATATTTATTAGCGATTTTTGTGACTTTAGATGTTAAAATTGTAGACACGACTTCCTAAAGTGGTTAAAGTTAGTGAAGTGTCTCGTCCCTTAAAGACAAAAGTAGTAATAATTTATTATTGTAGTTGGGACACTGACTTGAGTTCTGATTGGCTAGCTGCCAACCTGACCAAACCAGAGTAGGCAGAATAGTCCATTTTCTGGTATCACTTTTCGGGAGACCACAGCAAAAGGAATGTTTGTATAATTCCAGTGAATATTAGAGAAATTTCTTACGCTGGAAATTCTAAAATCTCCTCAAGCTCTCCATGCTACCCAGGTCAAGTTAGATGCATATTCTGTAGTACAGATTTGTTATAGTCTGGATCAGAGTTTCCCAAATTTTTTTTCGTAGCCCAGTCATTTTCATATTATTTCTTCGTGACCCACTACATTTTTGATCACAGTTAATTATAGGTCCAAAATAAGACACATCTCGATGGAAGATTAAGTATTACAAAATTAAAACAAAACTATGAACAATTATATTAATAATGAGAAGTGTGATGCTGCTTGTTGTTAACTAAAAACTTCAGGTTTGGAGAAAATGGTGACAATTTTACTCTTAGGTCAGGCTCTGGTTCTAATCGGTTTCTATATTTATTTTTTAAGTAAGCCCATGTTGAAAATGCTGCTTCACACTCGTAGGTCGTAATAAAAGGCATTCGAAATTTTATCGCTTTTTTGGCCATGATTGAATACTCTTGACGACAAGAAAGCCAAAACTCCATTAGTGACATTTTATCAAAAATGTCTTTAAGTGGCATATCACACAAGAGTTCAATTATAGACTCAACATCTGAGTCCGGCAATTCTGTCTCAGATTCTATGGTCAGTGTAAAAGGGTTCCTTATCCACGAATTATTTATTTTAATTATATTATTATATATGTATATTCAACAGTATTATTTATATTACTTGGGCAACCCGGCATTGTACCTTACGTGGCCCGTTGCCGGGTGCATAATATACAAAAATTCGGTGCTGTGAATCATAGACTCGTAAAGTCCCGACATGTTAGACTGATACGTCCGCAATTTCCGAGATAAGCTTATCCTTGTTTACTTGTTATTTCAGCATTTCTGATCTGATTTGTTGTTTGTGCTATAGATTCTGTGGTTAAGTAGATAACAACAATATAAATAATTTAAATATTAAAATGGATTCAGAGGCATTACCAAGTACACCTTATAAAGAGACATCCAGTAATACAGTTATTAGGTTGCAAAAAAGTGATAAAGATGAATTTGAGGTATGCTACTTTGTATTATTTTTAGGTTATGTTAATACTTTCGCGCCATTTTACAGAGTGCCTTTTTATTTACCCTGTGAGTCAGATTAACAGTACATGCATGACTCATGGTTGAAAAGTTTTTGGTCTTTTGCTGTGAAAGTTTTAGTTTAGGATTAAGAAGAATATGTAGTAGTAATAATAATAGCATAGGCATACAATATTTATATACCATATATTATGGGCAACTTGTGATTAGGATATACAGGTTCTATTGCAACTACTTTATTATAGATAAATAATAGTTTGCAGTGTTGTTGCTAACAAATTGAACTGCGTTCTTATAAGTAACTTTATGTTAATAAAACTGATCAATTAAAAAAATGTAGTTTACTTTTATTCCGTTCCATGATTCCGAGTAACCCTCGTAAAACAGCTCGGCCCTCTTAAAAATATCGCTTGCACGCATCGCCCTCGTAATTTGGGTATTCAGACTTTGACCTCGCAAGTCTTGCAATTCGAGGCAATACATTCAGCTGCTGCCGGCAATGCTTTTATCTTAGAACATCAAAGTGCCATGCCGCGCAGGAGTGAACCTTCTACGCACATTTAATATCCTGGTTGCAGAATAGTTGAGGTACAGTAGTGTGCAGTCGAGGAGGCTACCCAAGCAAGCCCCCCCGCCCCGTCGTGACGGCGCCCTCGCGCCCCCATGGAGATTTACTGCCCACTATGACCCATACTCTCCAATAAAAGGAAAGTAAGTTACGGCGCCCCCTGGAGATTCACTGCCTACTATGACCACATAATCTCCAAATAAAAGGAAAATAATTTGGCGCCCCTAAATCATTGTGCTCCGCCTCAAAAGACACGGTACGCCACTGTTGAGGTAATTCTAAAGATTGCGATTATAGTTACGTGAAACATGGTCACCTTCTTTAGGGTATGGACAAGTTTAAAATATGTACTGAAGATAGTGCGAAGATACTGAGGTCAAAAATTGACGAACTAATAAGCTTTTTAATTAATTTAACAAAAGAAATGTTATTTTCCTTCAATAGCTCGTATCAGCAGATTTGCAATGTCAAACGTTTTTTTAATCCCGTTCGCCTTCTCGAAGCAACGATAATCTCGTATACAGGCCGCATAATGGGCGTAAATGAGTGGAAAAATAATAATAAGACTTGTTTGTTTGGACTGATTGCGAAGTCAGATATTCAATCTGCAAACACTATAAAATGTATTACTTCTTCTGTCTCGTTCTACTTGATCATCTACAGCCGGTCTATTTTAACAATTACAAGACTATGTTAACAATCACCGGTTTACATTGACAAAAAGAATGAAACAGAACAGAAGTTTTAATTTTAAATGAATTTGCAGGTTTTCTTGATATTTTTTAAGGATAAAAATACCAAAATCTTTCTTCTCCGCTCTGTATAATGTCCAGATATTCTTACTGACGCAAAACGGCTTCCTGAGACCAAATGTAAATAAAACGGCCTTTCAGGATTTGAAAGGCTTATCAAAATCCGTCAATTCGTTTTTAATCTACAGCATTTTAAAACTGATGCTGAAACTTTGTTTTTTCGTTTTTTTTTTTGACAAGCAGTTTATATCATGATATTTCCGCAGCATCACCGCAGTGCCAGCACCTGTCGTCCTCTATTTTGCCTATATTTTTGAGATTGCATCTCAAGGGGAATGAACCTCCATGGCTTTTTGAGACAAAGGATTAATAAACTTCTTTGCTTGCCTTTGGATTAAAGTGCTTCTCCGTCTAGGATTCTAGTTAATCCGTTTCCCATTTATGAATATTCTCTAAAACACGACTTTGTGTCACTCCGAGGAAAGGTTCAGGTTCGCGAAAAGGAGCCTTAGCACTTTTTTTCACAAGGATGTAAGCTGCCTCGTTGCCTGCTATGCCTTTATGCCCTGGCACCCACATCAACGTAACCTTGTTGTTGCTCGTCAGTTGTTTCAGGGATTGTATGCAATCTCATACCGACATGGAATGACATGGATCAGACACCGATTTCAGATTTGCCTGACTATCTGACATTATATCGGCGTAAGTTCGCCCTTTTTAAGCATTTCTTAGTACACAGGTCTATAGCGTAATGCTTCTGCTTTAAAAATAGTGCCGAATGATCGTAAGAGTCTAAAATTTTAGCCCGTTTATCCCAAATCCGACTTTCTCTTCTATTTTCGATCCATCTGTGTACCATACAGAAGAGTTTGTTGCAAGTTTAGATTCACGTTCCTTCCACGTTTTGGAGTTTTCAGTAGCAATTGGCAATGTGTACTTAAAAAACTTTTTTTTTGTAGATACGCTTTGTCGTGTGTAAAACGACGATATGACTGATATTGTTAACCCTTTATTTTTAACATTATATGCTTGACACACCTTGAGAACATTTTTCATTTTAAGTCTTTAAAATGTATTCTCTAGATGAAAATATAGTCGGTCTAAGTATAAGAGTTATGATTTTATTAATAATAATTCAAGTTCTTCTAATATGCTGATGGAAAGCTTCGGGCTAAAAATTTTAATTTTTAAAGATAATGCCAAGTGTATTAGTATAGCTATTATTAGGTAAATAAGATTATATCTTAGCGGGCGTTTGTAATTAAGTTCGATACGGATTATTGAACTTCAGTGTTTTATAGTATAAATCTTTATCGGATATACCATAAATGGATAAAAGTAATTGCTTGCAACAAATATTTAACTATTCCAAATGCTTTAATTAGGTACAGTATTTCATAACTCTGTCCAGGCAAAATTAACAATAATAAAAAATAAAACTGCCTTTAATTTTTTTTGGTTACAGGTTAGAAAATTAAAATACAAAACGAACATAGTTATTTAAAATAACTCTCAAAAATTATTATGCAGTAATATTGAAAGACGATACAGACGTACAGCATGTCCCATAAAGTTCTTCTTATATGGGAGTTCTTATTATTACACCTAGTAAAAAAAATTTCTGAAAAGTCTTCTGCATGTTTCCAAACTAAAATATCACCAAAAAGATTTAATCTTTACCATATCCAAGGGAAAGTCTAAAATTATTTAAATATGGCTTAAGAATATTACCTTTATTGTACATTTTTTGAAAAATTTAAGCAACGCTTCTTTTATATAAAAGTTAAGGTTGTAAACAAATTTTGAAACAATTTCATATATTATAAAGGGTTTTTGTAAAACTTATTATTTTCAATTTATTTTTTTTTTGTTTTTGAAAACTTAAGCAAACTAAGCAAATGTTTTGAAAATAAAAGTTAAGTTTATTAAGAAAGTTTGAAAAATTTTAGTACAGCTGTTATTATATCGAAAAGACCAATCATTTAGCTTAATGTCTTTAACAAAACGTTGTTTCCATAGAAATTGTATTTAAATTGTAACTAATGGTTTAAGAATAAATGTATTATTTTCGCTAAAATGGCCCAAAAATTAACAGAAAAAGAGGAAATAGAAATAATTTTAATTAATATTCGGCGATGGCTATAAAACACATAGAGAAGCAGCTACAATATTTATTGATAGATATCCAGCAAAAAATCATATCCTAGAGAGCGATTGAAAACATATTGCACAAATGTCTAACCACGGGAAGCGTTCAAAATTTATATGAAACGAAGCACAAAAAATGGATTGCCCGTAGAGAAAATGGAATGCAGGTCATGCAACAGGTCGTGAAAAATCCAAAGTTATCATGACGACATTTGAAAAAGGTATTGCCAGAAAATGAAGATGGCAGGCGAGTGTTAAAAGTCACAGCTTCAAGAATTTTGCTAAGGATTTTTTTTTCTTTTCTTTCGATGTTTTTATTTCTAAAAATGCTTACTTTTGTAACCGAAATTTTAATAAACTAGATAATTTTTAAATTAATTTTCAGTAAGTTTATTTCATAATTTTCAAAAAAAAAAGTTTAATTTTGCCCTGGCCTACCCTGGGAAAAAAATGAACACGTTTAGATATTTTATTTATTATTTTTTTTTAAAAGATTTTACATCATTTTGTCAACAATTTCTAAATTTCAAGAGAAGAAATGTGTTAGTAGAAAGTTATAGTCATGTTTTTAAACATAAAATTTAATTGAAAAAAAATTCAAATGATAAACTTTCTACTTTCTATAAGATTTCATTAAAGAACCGAGCAATATTGAAACCCTTAAAAACTTGCCAAGTTTGATCTGTAAATTTATCAATTCACACAATATTTTTCTGTGCTTATCAAAACACTGCTAATAACGTGTAGGCAAGGAACTTGGCATAATTTTTACATTTCAGATATTTTTTTCAGATAACAAAACACTCACTCCTGACGAGAACTTGGCCTATGTTTTTACATATATGTTTTTGGTTGGATTGTACTATAATCTACAATAAATAAAAAATGAAATATAAAAGGGTTTATCTATGTTATTCTGGAAATTTTCTTCCGAATACCTTCGTGCATAGAAATTACCCAGAAAATTATGAAAAAAGTATGTTGCCCAAAGAAACCCGCATTCGTTTATTTTTTCGTTGTTTCAAAGTATAAATAGCCCGACTCTGAAAGAAGAGGGCTATAAACTCATGCAGTTTTCATGCAACACACTTTTTTTCAGAATTTTTGATAATTTTTATGCACTTATGGTATTATAACTGAAAATTTTTTCCTGAATGTTAAGGTTAATTCGGCATGTCACTACTATTATCCGTGGCTTGGCATGCTTAAAACATGGTTCACATAAGATTGCATAAAATATTGAACCGATTTGTGATATTTAGTAAATACATTGGACTTGAGTGTTTTAGCCGCGAAATAATAAATATATAGTAAATTAATTCATTAAAAAAGGAAAGAGAATTGTTAAAATAATAACAGGTTTTCATATAAACTTCGTATTTTTGATTAAGATTACTAGTTTTAATTTTAATTTTGCAGTAAATTATTAAAATAATATTTTGTTTTCTAACCACATTTAGACACTCGCTTCACGCCCAGGGGTCCATCAGGATGACTTCCTAAGCAAACAACAAAGAGGACCACTAAAACAGGACTACACTAAGGAAAAGTATAGGATTTAGATAAAGTGGAGTGTTCAAAAAATGTGATTAAATATTGATACTTGTGTTTGCTTGGGTTTGCTTGGGTTTAATAAATTAATAATAAATAATAATTAAAATGGATAAGTTTTAAAAACAGCAGATTAAAATTTTTAACTATTTATGGTAGACACTCTGAGGCTCTTGTGATTCAAAAATGACTAAGATATTTAATTTTTTATGATATATTTTCAAGTAAATAAAAACAGTATTTCACAGTCTGCTACTTTACTCTATTGAGAAATACAACAAATAACACTTTTTTACATGCATATGTAAATACGTATTCAATTACAGAATTACACCCCTCATATCTCAGTTGCCTTTTAACGTATCGGTAAGGTAAAAAATTATTATATAGCTTTTTACGTAGAATTCAGTGGCGTAGTCAATTTGTTTCTAGAAGGGAGGAGTTGCATTTTTTTTAAATGGGACCCCCTACATACTTTGTTTTCATTCGATTGCTTTTTTCATAAAGTTTTCAAAAATATATAATTGTTGGTATATAACTTTTGGAACAACTTCCGAATTTTACAATTAAAAAACAAGTATATAATATTTCATAGTATGCCATGATATAATGATTTGAAATAAATGAAAGATACATTTAACAATTATTGAGGTTTATTTTTAAAATTTTAAATCCCAATAACATAACTGAATCAATCTTTGAATCAAAAAGTTCACTGTTCCAAACAAATTTAAATAAAACAAGAAACAGATGTTTTTTAGTAAATTTAAAATGTAGATATAAAAAATCTTCGTTTATATTATTTTATAAATCACAAAAGTTGCTCAAACTTGTTACCATTTTGTCTAACACAACACTCGCATATTTTACTTACTGGTCGTATGACATTTAAAAGTATGATCGGTTCACGCAGTTCTTCTTTAGTGAGATGTCAAGACTATTAAACTTTCTTTTGTAAGTGACCCCACAAAAAACAGTCAAGGACGAAAAGATCGGGTAATCGTGGTGGCCATCTTACAGGTCAGTTGATTCCTATCCATCTTTGGATATGGAAATGGATACATTATTCCGGCATTATGGGCAGGATTATGGTTGGAAATATATATTGTTTAAGTAAGCCAAGGAAACACTATCTAGCAATCCTTCTACAACATCTTGAAATACACCCAGGTAACGAATTGCTCACGACAGGCTTACCTCATAAATTCTGTAAGTCAGTTGCCTTCCCAAAATAAAACAGGCAACGCTGAAACCGAATCTTCCCTGCTGCTCCCGCTCAAAATAAAGATGATGATTTTCTTGATACCAATGTCACAGATTTACCCACACCAGATACGAAAGCAAGCTATAAACGGCGAACGCGCCTTTGCTGTGGCCACACCCTATTTCAATTGTTAATGGGCAACTGCTATAGTCAGTGAGCTCCGCGACATCAAGTAGTGGCTGCACGAGCACCTCGTTACTGTTTAGTGCGTGGCTTTGTGATATTTCGGCAGTTAATGAACTTAATAGTTGTTTATGATATAAGTATTAAAAGTATAATTTTACGGCACGAATTTGAAAGTTTGCAGAATGAGCGAAGCGAATTCTGCAATTCAAATGAGTGCCTTAAAAGTACTTTTAACACAAATATCATAGGTACAAAAATTTTTCTACAAACGACAATAAAAAACAAAAATACAATTACAATTTTAGAAAGTTTAACATATTCGAAACACATAGTTTTAAGTAGCATCGTAGATATAATATAAAATTATGAAGTTGACATTTGTCAAAAAATCTAACAACCATTGTTGGCGTCGTAGGTAGTTAGTTGCCATAGTAGTACTTTTAACACTAGTGCTATAAAGTACTTTTAACACTAGTGCCATAAAGTAACATTTTTAAGGCGTCTGCGGCGTGTTAAAAAATGCATTTTTAACACGTTTGTAGAAAAAATACTTTATAAAATTAGTGTTATATTTGTTTTTATAGACTTATAATTTTGTACTAGGTGTGTTGTGTAGCAGTTTGCACTAACATTATACTTTCTAGGACCAAAAGCGTACAATTTTTTGAAAAAAATAATCTATTTACCAAAAAAACGTTGTTTAGAGCAAATGACTGACAACCTTATTTGCCTTCGTTGGCGCAACTAGCTGCCGTACACTCCCACAAAGTCACAAGAACTTATACTGCTGATTCGCCAAACTTACGTATGTGGTGTGGGTAAATCTGTGCCAATGTCTGATATTGTGTCTATTGGAAATACCAGATGTTGCGAAATACGCCTCATCGGATCATATCCCAAATCTTCCAAAATTCGCAGTGGCTTGAGTTTGCTGCAAAAACCGATTGCAAAAAATGAGACGAAGTTCAGCATCACCAGCATGCTGAACGATTTTGCCTTTATATGGTCTAAATTATTAGTTTGTGCCCAAGCCTCGTTCACTCCAAGTTCTTTCCAGTGGCGTGCCGTGCCTTTAGAGGCGGAGGGGGCACAATGATTTAGGGGCGCCAATTTTTTTTCCTTTTATTGGAGAATATGTGGTCATAGTAGGCAGTGAATCTCCAGGGGGCGCCGTAAATTATTTTCCTTGTATTGGAAAGTATGTGGTCATAGTAGGCAGTGAATCTCCGTAGGGGCGCGAGGGCGCCGTTAAAACGAGGGCGGGGGGGGGGGGGCTTATGCCCCCCCTAGCCCCCTCGACGGCACGCCACTGGTTCTTTCTCAATTAGAAGGAGTTGTTGCTTCTACACAGCCTAAAACGTTAACCTCATCGAATTCTCGATTTTCTTTATTACAGGATTTTGGTCTTGGCTGTATAAACGCACCTGTTAAAATGTAGTTCGGCAGCATCATGCGAATTTTCATTCGATTCATTATAGCAAAGTAACAAATTATGATTTTCAAAGTTCTAATAAACTCTCATTTTAGCCATTTTTTTAAACGAAAAACACAGTAATAAAGTAGGAGTTTTGAGAACAATAATTATTTTTTAAAATGATCGCTTACAAATTTTGACAAGCGAAGCGGTCTGACTAGCAGCCATGGAAGGATACTATTATATTCATGTGTTTCAAGTCATTATATTACGGCCTACTATGAAATATTACACCCTTTTTTTTAATTGTAAAATTCGGAAGTTATTCTAAAAGACGTTGGAGCAGAGGTCACCGAATCTTGTTCAACTTCAGTTATTATTCCCCAAAATATACAAAAATGTCTTAAAATATCAAAACGACCTTTTTATCGGGATTTTTTTTTAAATTTTGCACCAAACTTCTTTTGACGTAAGTTTGAAAGAATTAGAAGAAGTGCTAAATATTGATTTTCGGTAGCTACCTTTGCCCCATCTCTAGGGTTGATCACTTTTAGTAGGGAGCACCGACTTTATTCGAAAGTGAGAACTTAGAGATTTATTGAATATTCCATAGATAAAAATAAAATATGTTCTGGAAATTTTGTCCGAATTCATTTATCCAACTTGGCACCTGGGGTATGTATGTATTTCTTTAGGAGCTATAACATAATTGTTGCAGTAATGGCACGACTTGCATTTGTTATTTTATTCTGACAAAAAAAAATTAAAAGTATTACACCATTAAGAAAAATTAGTGCAGAGGGAAGTGCATAAACCACGAGATTAAAGCATCTCTTAATCCATTGCGTTTTTCCCTCTCTAAAGCTTGAGCAAGAAACTTTTTCCTCTTGCTAGGTACATATTTATTCTCTATTCATACTTGCTTTTCTTAAAAATCCCATACTTACAAACATAACGTTTAATATTAATCACATTTGGCATTCTCCCAAATATTCCTTTGCGTCACCAAAACTATTTTAATATTACTTATATTTTTCCTTTTAATCTACAAACGAGTAACCCTTTAAACAAACATTTTCCATTTCATTATACTTTCCCTCCAACGCTACTATTATTATCAAAAGGAATGACATCACAATCTACTTCACAAATAATTTAATACGATCAAAAGGAAAGACAATTTTCGAAAGCTTTCACTCCCTTCGCGGCCGATTAGGGTTTTCCGGAATATCGGGGTTATACGAGGAGTGTTGGAAAATAATACTTAAAATTATTCGTCTTAAAGTTGACATTAAAGTCTGATTCACATAATCAGACATATAGCAACACGTCAGGAACTTGCAACAAGCCGACCGTTCACACAGTCACATTATCATACACAAACGTGCGTCAGGGCAGAGACCAGTCTTCGACAAGACCGCTTCCAAAATATTTAGGTCACTTTTAAAAATATTTAGGTGACTTTTTGAGCTTAAGCTGCCTTTGTATCAACTCAATTTTGACAATTTGACATAATATAGCTAGCTTAAAGAAGCTTATACTCGAAAAAAGTAACCTTACTTTGGTAGCTCTCTAAGTGGTTATGTTTAGAAATTTGAGTAACATAGAGGTGGTAGATATATTGCTTGATGAATATGAAAGAAAACTAATAAAAAACTATTGTGGGTACCCAACATGCAAACTTAATCAACTTTTTGCTATCTCTTTAGTTATTTGCAGGGCATTACGGCGTCAAAGATTTGACATTGTGCATTAAGTGCCCGTGAGCGACGACACCGACCAGCAAAGACACGAAAAACATTCCTAAAAAGAATGTCGGTGGAATCTATCATTGTCGTTACCTTTGAAGTGATGTGGCGGCCAGTGTGTACATAAATATTTTGTTAAAATAAAAGAATATTTTGCCGTGTATTTGCGGGTTCCTGACGTGTCGTTGTGTGCCTGATTAAAAAGCTGCCGACACATTATTAACACGACACATCAGATTTCCTAATGACATTACTCTGATGTGTTATACTGACATATTGAATGAATTTTATACCCAGTAATCGAGCAAGCTTTGTACGTCTCTGTCATCGTAGAGAAATGGAGAACCTACGTGAAGAGATGGGTCAATTAGATGAAGATGAGGAACCGCTAACAGCTGTTGCAGCAATATTTATTGTTCAAAATGAATTCAGAGGGTACTGAGTTCATTCAATAAATGAGCGTAGGCACGAGTTTGGTGCATTTTACATTCTACGGGATTCTGCGGAACGGTTGTTTTTTAAACGGTTAATATCGTCCCTGTCCAGACAAAGTATCATAAGCGCCATTTATGCCGCTTTGCAGGAGATGCGAAGGATTGATTTTTTACGTATTTTGTACCGATTACTCCATAAGTTTTATTAATTTAATGTTATGTAAAACACTTTAATTATATAATACTTTTTGATGTTAGCTGAAAATGTGAAATTTTAAAATTTTCTTTTAAGGTTCTTTTGGCGATTACGATAGCAAACCCAACCCAGCCTGTAGCTTACGATAAACGCTTATCAGTTGTAAGATGCGTAATGGCTTCTGCAGACTTAGATATGACAAGGAATGTACAGGTCATGTGCGGTGTTTTATTAAAACAGATAACATAAGACACAGAGACGGTTACCATAATTAAACCGACGGCGCATATAATAAAAAATGTGTTTTTAAGATTATCACTATTAAATAATGTTTAGAGCATACGATGTTTTACTTCATCGCTGGAAAGACAAAGGGGTGTATCTCCATTTTAACATATTTTTCAGGAGAAGCGATTGAAAATTAAGCTAGTATTGCATTGGTTACTGAACCTTCTTCTTCTGTTATAATTTACAGTACATTTAGGTAAGTTGTTTATTAGACTAAGTAGTTTATGCTAACTGTTACATTCATGCAAAGAAAAATGTATTTACGGAGTTATCGAATTTTAAAAGTGAGCCGCCTTTTTGTCTATTAACTTTTTTTGAAATTTGCTAAGTTACGCCTATATAATTTATAATATCACGATAACCATAAGAGACGCGCCAGTTTATATTTTTATAAATATCACCCTGAGTAGGAACGGTGGTCATATCTCAAAATTCGGGTTTTCGGAGATACGCCTCTTTGTCTTTTCAGCGACGACTTATTCGATGTGTCTTTCAGAGACGGTTCCAGCGCTACCAGAAACTCATTTTGTGATAATAAATTATTTGGCTTTTATGCAAACATTACTAAATATATAAATATTAGAAATGATAAAGAAAAATTCCATGCTGTTTTTATTGGAAGAATTATATCTGTTCCTACACGATACGTTAAACATAAATTGCTTATTACAGAAAATAGTTATTTATGATAAAAGTGCTAAAAGTGGCGTTTTATTTTCTGAAATGGAAAGTTTGGGACACGAGCGCAGCGAGTGTTCCATTCCTTCGGACAAAATAAAATCACTTTTGACACAACGACATGTAAAATACACTATTTTTTCTACAAACACTGTATATTCAGTTGAAAAAATGTAATAAATCTGACGAAAAAATAAGTCTTTAGGTTTTTTCTTTTGTTTTACACCAAGCTGCACTAAGCAGAAAATCAGTGCAGATTAGTGCAGTTTCCTGCAACACAAAAGAACAAACCTTTAAATATATTTTAATTCCAACAATCGTCTTTCATTAATTTTACATTTGCTTGGCAACCCAGGCTTGATTATGAAACAAGTTTATTTACTGTTTGACAAGTCTGTCAATTGTGAGTTAAAGGTAATATTAATATATTATGACTTCTAATAATATTGATGTAATTCCACAAGAAATTGAAAAAGTTGCCAATAGGGCCATTTTGGATTTGTTACATACCAAATCAAGACAACAATACAAAATATCATACAGACGCTTTGTAGAATGGTGCAATAGTACACAGTGCTCTTGAAGTAATGACACGTATGACTAAACTGTCACCAGGAACTGCTTGCTTTACTAGTTTTGTACATGTTTATAGATCAAAATGCCGTTTGAATTAAAATCCTATCAGCTTCTAGGCCCAAAATATCGCATAATGAAAAATTTGAATATTCATATTCAAGTATCAGGTATTTAATGCGTTACACTTTCAATTCGTAAGCATGACACTTTGCTACAAATATTATCATTATTTTTCATTTTACATATTTAACATATTAATACGTATTTCTGTGTACTTTATTGTATGGATTTTTGAATGAATATTGAATCTCTAAGTGTATGTATGTGTGAAACCTGAAGATGTGCGCGATAATAATCATGTACAATGAATCTCTTTTATATTCGTGTACAGTTCCTATTTCTCATTAATAACATACGAAGTTAAGTACGTTGTCATTAAGGAAAAGCAATTAAATCAACACGTTCGAACATGTCGATTGCGCTCATTATACTAATAGCATTACTTTTTAACGTGTACAATTCATAAAAATTTTCATATAAAAATACGTACATATATAAAGTTTAATGATTTGTTTATTGATAGATAAATACTTAAATACATAAATAAGTAAATCATTTCAACTGAATTCATTTTATATCTGGTCCAAAATTTTAAAAATTCTCGGTGAATGTCTCCAGGCTGCTCCGACCACAAGTCTAAGCCGTCATTTCCTAAAAAGTGGAGAAAATGTTCTAAATGAAAGATTTCAAAATTTCGGTGCTCGGAAAAGCTTTAGAAAGTTCATCCAAATGTTTTTTTTTCCAAATCGGGTCCAACCCATATTTTTTTTTATCTTCTGACAGTCCACGAACACCGAAGTCTAAGTAGTATGTACCGTGGATGTACTGGGGAATCGAGACACGCATCCAGAGCTGAAAACATCCGTAGGGATTTCACCAGCCCTTTAAGAGGATGTGTGTGGTGGTAGTGGTGGTGGTGGTGGTGATGGTGGTGGTGGTGGTGGTACGATGTTGTTGAAAAACAAAAATTTACGACCTTGTCCATTGCTTTTAAAGCAGATATAATTGGTACTAACCGGAAATATCCAACGCCCTCATAAATGGCTGGATGTTGAAGAAGTTCATCTGCTTGTTTCAAATGTTTTCGGCAAGTGTTGCCTTCAAAAATCTCGTCGCGATAATTTTTTGCGATCAATTTCATCTTTTTCGGCCACAGGAGAGCCTTCTCTCGTCCAATAAGGGGAAATAGGCCCCTCCAAGATTGACATACCCTTGCAGTATCTGTAGCTCGGGAATCACACATTTTTGAATGGCGTAAGTTTCGTCGTCTTCAATACAAAGCGGAAGGTTTACCGTGCTATGACAGTCTTTGACGTACTTTGTGTTCGTTTCCATTGAAATGACTTTTTCGAGATCCTGTTTCAACTCTCCGTACGTTTTTTTTAACTTCAAACATTTATTACCGGTCGTTGAAGGCTGCTCTTCATTTCTGTTAAAGTCATTTTTTGATTCATTACGTGATTGATGTGATTCTTTTAAATCTGCCGAAGTCACAAACCAATATCGGCAGGGGCACATGGCAGATGCAGTTTGCTGTCCACATTACCAATCGATGAACACTAGTTGATTTACTTGTTTGTCCAATAATACCACCTTCAGAATACTTATTTCTCTTTTTCTTAGGCAAATCAGAGTCGATTTCGGTATCACTTTCTAGAATAATACTCATACTTATTTTGAAAAAACCTTGACCACTATCTGCCATTACTTTGATGTTCACATCACCACTACAGTTATTTCGTTTTTCTAACACAGTGTATAATGCCGTTTGTGCGCCAACTAAATTAACACAGAAATACGTATTAGTATGTTAAATATTTCAAATGAAAAAATATTGATAAATACTTGTAGCAAAGTGTCATACTTACGAATTCAAAGTGCAAAGTTAACATACCTGACATTTGAATATTCATAATTTTCATTGTAAGATATTTTGGGCCTAGAAGCTGATAGGATTTTCATTCAAACGGCAGTTTGATCTATAAACATCTACAAAACTAGTCACGCAAGCAGTTTGTGGTGACAGTTTATTCATACCACTCATTGGTTTAAGATCACTCTGAGTAAGAATGTTGCTGGCATCTATAGCGAGAACGTCTTGCTGGCGTACTTGGAAAGACATTCTAAAATTTGGAAGTCCTCAACACTTGGGTCACAATTTTCAATGATAAAAGGCATGTTAAAAGTCAAGAATAATCAAGATATAAGTATTTTTTTAAACTAATAGTCGAATCTTGTACCTACTTCGGCTCGGGTTTAATTTAAAAAGATATTTGTTCTTTGGTAGAAAATGATAAACACGGTATTTTTACTCTTACGCGAAACAACGTTTTCGTATTTTTTATACTCCCTGTATAAAAAATTAAATTTTTCATAATGTGAATCTTACTTATTTTACAAGCAAAAACTTTTATTATGAGTGACATTTTTACGTATCTTGCTAAATTTGATCTATTTGTCTTTTTCTAAACCCTATCCGTAGACATATTTTCATGGATTTATTATAATAAGGATTCGATATCCGTATACTGTGAGCGTATCGAACGTGAAGCCTTATATTTTGTTGTTTGTTTTTGTTTTTGCTATTCTCTTGGGGGAGCAGTTTACGAACTACGAACATAGACAAGACTACGAATTACTACGTAATTGAATCAAGAATGGTAGTAGAAAGAGATAAAATAGCATTGGAGTGTTGGAGCTCAGAAGTGTTGCTGTCTGTTATGGTTGTTTAGGAAAACACTCGGTTACACGTACGTCTTTATCTAATGAACTAGAAAAGAAAAAGTGCGACGTATAGATTTATATAGATTTATAAATGACTCGGAGCGACTTTAAATAAACACCTTTAGAAATAACATAACCTATAAATAATAAAACCTTTTTAACTTAAATTTATTATTATTTAGCAGAAAAATAAAATATTTTAGGGCTTGCATTACTTTTAGTAAATCTTGTGATGCTTCTAACGTATTTTTTGTACAAAAATACAAGGTAAAATAAGATGTGACAAATTGTGTTTACGGTGTCGTTTAGAATGGTTTGTTTTGGCTTCAAAGAATGTGAACTCATCCCGTATCCAGTCCTAATAAATCCATGCATATTTTACAAGAGCAGTCAAAGCACCACACAACATTTACAGGAAACCAGATATAACATTTTACATCGCCGTCATGTTGTCCTAAAGGGCTAAGATCAACTGACAAGCTAATCGCCTTTTTAAAGCGCAAAGGAGGAGAACACCGTCCAAAAAATCTTAACTTTTTACCAAGCAAGATATTGATCGATCACAACCAGGCGTAAAAAAAATCGATCAGACTTGTTTTTCCATCGCCACATTGGCGCTATAACGACAATATAGTAAAAGTGGTGGGGGCAGTGGCAGTAAAAATATTTATTTATGACCTACATAACTTTCTGTATACCAGGCGTGCTCGATTTAAGAAAAAAAAATATTTCGTTCCACCCTAATGCACAATAACCTACATTACATTTGGAAAAATTATATTGTCGGAAAAGCATCATTCGAAAAAAGTTTCGATAAACTATTTTGCGACAAAATATTTCTTAAAATCTTTGGTAGATCTCTCTAGAAAAAATGGGACCGTAACAGTGTTAACATCAACATTTTAAGTCTAAATGAAAACTAGTCCAACCATGCATATTCAAGATAATTGAAGAAAATTTCTATGGTAAATTAATTAAAAAGCCGAAAATGCGCACGCTCTCAAATGACGTCAGATATTATCTAAGACATGCGTCAGTGTTTCGTACTAAGATCTTAAATTTAATCCTTTTCATCTCGTTCCTGGGAATCGTATCGTTTATAACAATTTGTCACGTGCCTGTTAAAAAATAAACAGGAAAAAGACTGAATTTAAGAACTTGGCCTCGAGTGAATATTGAGTTGCCTATACTTACCACACCTAACACGAATCGTTTATTTGTGACGTAAATGAATATATTTGTTGTTGTTTATCATGGAGACACCAGACAAAACGCATTTGATGTTTAAAGTAGCTGCTGCTTTCAGCATAATGGGCGCGTGTCGCCGCGAACAACTTTGTCAAATGGATTTAAACAATATTGAGGATTTAGGAAGTACATTAGTGGTGAAAATTCCCGACAGTAAAACCAGAGTTCCAAGAACATTTATTGTCTCTATTATACCGTAATTACTTAGCATTGCGTCAATCAGCTCATGTCAACCACACACGTCTTTTTATTAAATATACAGGCAGTAAATGTACAGTTCAACACTTTCAGAAAGATGCCTGCAGAAATAGCAAAATTTTTGAAAATACCAAATAGTAAACATTACACCGGTCATTGTTTCCGTCGGACATCCTCTTAGCAGATTCTGGTGCAAATTTATGTACAATAAAGATGCATGGGGACTGGAAGAGTTCCAGTATTACGGAAGGATATTTGGAGGATTCTCCAGAAAATAAATAAAAGATTTCTGGCCAAATTCTTCCAAATAATCGTTCGTCTTCATCCAACGAATCTAATTTACAGCTAAGTGATATTTCCTTCAATGTTCTAAAAGGTAACTGTGTTGTGAAGTTGCGTTGAAGGAATAAATAAGTATCGTAAATTGTACAAATTTTACATTTAATATAAGTATCGCCAAATAGTTTGTAATTTTTTGTTAACAAAAATATAATTCGAAAAACGAATGACAGTTTATTTAAAATATTATTGACAAGCGACTGTCAGTTGCCTTTTAAGATTAGTATTAAATCTAATTCACTTTTAACACTAGTAAAAAATGTCATTTTTACCATTATAATGCCACGTTAAAAACCCTACTTTTAATAGTGTTTCTAGAAAAAAAATCTTTATAAATGTCTAAGAAAATCTAAATGTATCGACATTATTAAAGTAACAAGAAAATGGAATATTTTAAAGATATAAAATAAAAAAAAATTATCACAAAATGATTTAAAAAATTTATCTACTTTTATTATAACAGAGAAACACATTTATGAAAATATTATGTCAAAATGATTTATAAAGACAGTAAGTTTTATTGTTATATTTGTTGGTGAAAAAACTTTAAAATTCTGGCCATACAGGTACATGGTTTCTAATATTTATATATTTAGTAATTTTTGCGTAAAAGCTAAACAATATGTTTTACCCAGGACTATTCGCAAAAAAAATCACGTAAACTTAAAGAAACTATACCTGTATGGCCAGAATTTTTTAATTTTTAGGATATTTTATCAACAAATATAACAATGGGACTTACTGTCGTAAGTCATTTTGACTAATTTTTATCTATGATTTTGACATAATAGTTTGTGTTGTGTTTCTCTGTCATAATACAATTCATTGATAAAATTTAGATAAAGGCTCTCCTACTCCGGTGCTGACGAGGCCCAAAAACGCCGAAACAATATATTGCCACAGGATGGAGGATACAAACAAATGTTTTAACTCTTTTCATGATATTTTTTTTATTTTATTTTTTAAAATATTTCATTTTTCTTATTACTTTAATAACTCCAATTTCTATACATTTAGATTTTCTTAGACATTTATAAAGATATTAATAAGCAATTAATGTTTAAAATATTGTGTAAGAACAGATAGAGTTCTTCCAATACCAACACTATATAATTTTTCTCTATCTTTCTAATATTTATATATCTAGTAATGTTTGTGTAGAAGCCAAACAATATGTTCTAAGTAATATCAGTACTGAAATTGAAAAATTCAGTTATGTATCTTGAAAATGTCCATTAAAGACTAGGTAATTTGCTAAATGAATTCCTAAATGATAAAAAGATGAAAATTATCAATGAATTAGTGCGATGCCTAGAAGGTGGTGAACTACCCCTGTAACAAAAGGGGAATAATGCGGGTCTTAAGCCACAAGTAGAGGGTCCTTGATTGCATCCTGTTGTTTTGAGTAATTTAGCTAGAGTTTAAATTATAATTTACGGCCGGTATGATAAAAAATGCATGAATTGCTTCGGCAATAATTGTATGCTAATACACTATCTTTAAATGTAACTTGAGAACTGACACCTCACATGCATATCAGTCAGCATTTAGATAGATGTCACACGGGAAAAATAATTGTCGTAAACTTGTACGCAACAGAATACTTATTTAATTACCCATGTAATGGAGTTCACCCTGGCATTTATACAACAGAGAGTCAGAAATAAGCTTATTAAAATACAGGGGTAATTCAGTTACGATACAATTTTTTGTCTAATATGCAACAATTTTGACGAAATTTACTCCCCAATGTGGTCACTTAACCACATGTTCCTGGATCGATAAGTTTCTACCCAATCGACGTATGTATTTTATGTGTCGTGGTAGATGATCACTTACATCCTGGCAATACTGGGGTACACCAAGGTTCAGTACTGGCACCCCTTTGTTTCTTCTTTACATTACTTGCTCTCTTAAGTACCAATTCCATCCATAGTTATGCTAAAATACTCATTCTCTCAACCCCTTTTTTGGAACAAGATTTGTCTTGAACTAGGTATAAATGCAGGTATAGACCTGCATAGCTCTTGTTGCTTTTGCAATATCTTCAATCATTTTTCGATTGGTATACCAAAAACCTTATTTAGTTCAACGCCACCAAAACCCACTTGTGCTCCTTGTCACACAAAAATTAAACGACACATATTTAATTGACATAAATGGCTAGTCAGACGAAATAAATAATTATGCAAAAATTGAGAATAAATTCTCTAACCACCTGAAAATTCCTTATACAATAAGGATTTCAACAAATAATGGTAAAACAGCTATTCTCCGGGCTATATGCCCCTCCGAGCGCTGAATTACATACCAAAATTTGCCGTATTTTCTTCTAACACATACAGTAAAAAATCCAGTTGATTAACCACAAGAGATGTCTGATTTTATTGGCCGGATTAAATTTTTTGATTTAATTTGTAATTATTTTCTAAATCAGTTTCATAATCTTCGTTATGATTCAAACAAATTACTCATTCTCGATTACTTTAAATCGATACTGATCAAATGCATAAAAAAGACAAACATTTTAAATCATATTTCCTTGTTAAAATAATCACAATAATCAGTATCAATTACCTACTGACTAAAAAATACTCAAACTTCTAAACCAAGCCGCCAACACATGCGCAGTACGCAACCTTTTAATCACAAGGGAGTACCGATATCCATCCACCCCGCTGCAATCTGCAAAAATTCCATTTAATCGGCAGTAGGTATGGCGGTTTCTGTGGTAGTGCAATGTGCAATGTGAGGTTATAACGAATGAAGTGGTCAACCTGTTCTAAAATTTTACGAATATTCTTTTAAAAACTTTGTTGTTACATCATGTTGGTGAAATTATGTTTCAAAAACAAAAGAAATACGCAAAAATCTCAGATCTTGAATCCAATCCCTTGGAGGAACTCATGCACCAATGTAAGTTATTTTCCATGTATTTTCAAAGAAAAGATTTGTCATGCCAGGTCTTCATTAGTGTTTTATGTATTTATTTACAGATGAGTAAATAATTTTCGTGTTTTTACTTCATATAATTATTTTCAACTTTTACACTGTAAAAAAAAATTATTAAATTTTAAATCAAATTCAACCCAATTTTGACTAAATCCAGGTCCACGCCTCACCTCCCCGGATTTTTGTTTATGATATGGGACAAACAATTCCCATGCTTTGGGAATTTGCATTACCAATCTTTTATATAATTTCATCTGTTTGTTCTTAAATGTGTTCCCTTTTCTTATGTATTATAGTATTGTCATTTAATAAATAAAATCGACGCCCTAATCAGGTACTTTATAGGGCGGAGAGGGGAAGGGCGGTGCTACTGATGATTGCATATCAATCACATTGGATTTAAGATTTAATAAAAAATGATTAGAGTATTATGGAAATTTAATCATTATGGAAGAAAATTTTAATAAAAATTGATTTAGATGTAATCAGAATTAATTGTTAGGTTAATCAATTTTGAATAAGAAAATTTAATCACAGATCCTTCGATTTAATCAATATGCAGTGTTAATTTTTTCAATCAATCTGGCGTGGACCTGGATTTAGTCAAAATTGGGTTGAATTTGATTTAAAATTTAATCATTTTTTTTTACAGTGCAGTTAGATAATAAAATACTTGTTTTGAATTATCTAACTGTGTTAGAAGAAAATACGGCAAATTTTGGTATGTAATTCAGCGCTCGGAGGGGCATATAGCCCGGAGAATAGCTGTTTTACCATTATTTGTTGAAATCCTTATTGTATAAGGAATTTTCAGGTGGTTAGAGAATTTATTCTCAATTTTTGCATATTTATACGTACCCCTGACAAGTAGACTTTCATTCATACGTTTGAAATAAATAATTGTTCAATCTTGTTGGCATGGCTTTGGAACACAACCTCAGTTAGAACAAACATGTAACTTCAATATATAGCCTCATCAGTAGTTAAAGAGATTTGATTTCTCATTCGAATACGAAAATACTTTTGTTGTCCAATCTGTAACATTAACTTTTTTTAAAATTAAGTGGGTACACCTGACCCAAACGAAGGCGTGCGAACGCTAGCGAATGGGAATCGCCGATGAGCAACGCATGTATGTTTGCGCGGCTTTGGTGGTGTGCCAACATCGACTGAGCATAGCGAACGACAGCAACAGCACATTCACTGTTGCCCAAAAAACGAGAGCGACGGCGCCTTAGAATGAGCATTTGCTCATTCGTCCACATTCCGTTCGCTCGATCGTTCTTTGATGTAACAGCTCGCGGAACAAGGCTGAATGAGAGCCCACGCTATTGTTCGCGCTTGCTTGGTTTGGGTGAAAAGTCCACACTGCTAGTTTGCGTTCTTTCGCTCGCTTTCGTTCGATCTGTCTGTATCCGGCATAAGACGCATTCGAGTCATGCATGATGAATGATCCAGACCTGTTCAAATTTGTTCAACAACACGTAGGCCGGCATTGATAGTACTATAACGTTGTACTAATAATCTTATTATAATTGACACTTCGAGAGGCCGCTAAAGAGTTAAACGAATGTCATTTGGAGATAGGTCAACTTTCTTGATATTCTGACATTTAAAAATGATATGTAGATTGTCTTTGTTATTTCTGGAAAACCCGTTACACGAACTGAAAAATATTATAGTCTAATCCTTTAAATGGCGATCAACCCCTGTAGCAAAAGGGATGCGGTAATATGGGCCTTTAGCCGCAAGTACAGGTCCCTTGATTGCATTCTGTTGTCTTGAGCAAATTGATTACAGTTCAAATTAAAGTTTTTGCCCGGTGTGATTAAACATGCATGAGTGGGTCCGGCAATAGGTGTATGTATGTGTGCGAACGCCGGCTGGCTGGTCGCTGCAATATGGTTTTAATTACAAACTTGCCTCGTCACAATGGCACTCATCTAATTCAATATGTTAGTTATTTTATATTGACTAATAACTTTCTGCGAAAAAGGTATAATTGGAAATTTGAAGCGATATGTGGAGTAATTTGAGTATTTGAGAATGAAACGAATGTGGAATTTAATTTACTTTTTATATAAAACTTTCGTATATTCTTTTATAGGAAGAACAGAATTGAAAATTAATTAAAATTTTGCATATTGAATTAAAATTTCAATTTAGAACTTTTTAAATATGTAGGTAGATTAAACGTATTTCCGAAATAGTTAATTTAAATCGTTGCAAAGTTGCCGTTGTTTCATACAAAAGTTGTGGAAACTAGTAAATATCTTCCAAATCAACAAACGGAGGAAATCCAGGTATGCATATTTTTACAATCAACTAACTTGAATTGTATAAGTAGCTTAATATAGTAATCACCAGAGATATCGTTTTTTGAAAGATGAGAGAAATATAGGCAGAAAAAAAACCGACTGAATATTAATGTCCATTAGTAATTGACTGGGAAGTCACTATTATGGACGTATTTTTTTATTATTATAATGAACCAGAGTTGCCGATTTTGGGGCAGATCGTCCAATTTCCTTATTGAGCTATCGATCCACCGATGTAACGGAACAATTTTTTATATTTTTTAATTTAAATTTGTAATGTTATCTAGTAAATAACGCGCAACTTAATTGTCAGAAATCTGTTTTATTTCTCTTCGATAGAAAAGAATTTTAAGTTTATTATAATTTATTCTCCTGTTGAAGTTTGCATTATTGTAGGGACAAAGTTTAGTGTATAGTTGTGTTGATTTGTTAAAATAGTAGTTAAGATTTCTTGGGTTTAAAAAAAACTGTAGGAAACAACATTTTACACCATTTTATTTATGCAAAATATTTTTATGATATATTATTTTTTTAATACGTATCTAGAATCTAGTTCATATTATATCTTCCATTTGTATAATTTTAGAAAAAAGGTTTGTTTAGCGAGTATAAAAAAGAGTTCTTATTTGTAAATCAGATATTTTTTAATTTAGTCTTTTATTATATCGCTGTTCTTCTTCAGGTGGTTAAAAAAACGTTTAAGCTATTTAAAAAAAACCATACCCTTGTACACTTTTTAATTCGTGTTTTCTCTTGTTTCGGTTCATATGAAATTCTACCAGTTTTTTACCAAATCTACCGGAAAACGCCAGGCGCTCTACCGAAATGTATAATTTTGACATGGGAAAGTAATAAATGCAAGAAACTTTCTCATACACTGTCCTTCCCGCAGGTACAAAGAGTTACTGGGAGGACGCTTGCTATTGCTAAAGTGATTTTTGTTCTGATAGGAACTGCAGTCTGCGCATTAGCGACATAACGTATTCAGTAACATATTGCATGCTTTTTTATGGTTATAACCGAGTATATTATGAATATTTCCATTTTGTTTTGTTAATCAAAATGCAGTTGTACATATAAACCAGTTGAAACAAGTAGTAGATATGTTTTTTAATTTTTAAAGGTATTTAAATAAACAGTTACAGTTAATTAACTTGTTTAAAATTATAGACCCACTACATAATAGTATATTATTAACCTAGGGACTAAAGTGTCTCTTTTAATCCCGCGGCGAAAGGTTTGTAGCCCGACCGTAGGGAGGGCTACAATTCGCCAAGGGATTAAAAGACACTTTAGTCACGAGGTTAATATACTATTTTATGCACTTTAGGATAGGTAAAACGTTAAAGAAATAACAAAAAAAAATCATACCACTAAACGGTACTCTATTTTTTCTAAAACGTCATCTTCAATGACTTGTACCATGATTGTCTCTGTCAACTGAAAATCTAGTGTGTTTTGACAAGTAACTAAGTAAAACAAAATCAACTCGATAAACATAGTCAAATATGCCAAACCTGAAAGACGTGTGTTGATTGTGATGGAAGAAATCGAAAAAGCTGCTCAAGAGGCTGTAGGCCAATTATTACCAAGGAAATCTGGAGAACAATACTCGTTTATTGATACTCAAAATGATTTAAATGTTAATATTTATAAAAATTAAGTTGTTTTTTATAGTTAATATTGTTCTAAAGACGTTACATATCTATTGCATTAGCATATAAATATAGCATATAAATCCCTAGAGATTTAAAGTAAATTTTAAATCCCTAGGGATTTAAAGTACACAGAAAAAAAAGAAAAGGTTGGATCAATAGTTCCATGAATGTTAACGTCCACATGGTTGATTGAATTAAAAAACTGTTAGAAGAAAATTTATTTCGATATTAGGACGAAATTCAAAATTTGTTAAACTTCATTTGTTCATCTAACAGATATGCTCTTGATTAAATATCTCTTTTTGCTTAAACTAACGGCCTTGGAGTATAATACCATAATGTAATACCCGAGAAGAACAAATCGACGAGAAGCGACAGTTTTGTCGGAACCTTTGAGTTTGCTGGGGTCGATTTTCGTGACCGTCGAACACCATAATATCACTACACGAAAGTTAAAATGGGTCCGTCAGTCCCTATTAACACTGCTGAACCATTGATATGGTATTAGTAAGAGGGCAAATTTTAATGTATGTACTTACCTTAGACAGTCTTGTGAAATGAAGAGACTGACTCCAGACCCAGTTTTTAACAAAGAGCCAGGAACTGCACAAGAATATCCAACTACGTCTGTCACATAAGCGCACACAACTAATTTTATTTACGGCCCCATGTCAATCTAATCCACTGATATCTTAGCGATCCTTTGGCGAAAGTGCTTTTTTCTTTCGCCACCCCTTTTAAAATACTCCCCTCTACCCTAATCCACTAGTATTTTTAGTGCCCCTTTGGCGAAAGCGCAAATATGCCTTCTGGACACTCACCCTTCTAATCCACTGATATCTTAGCGATCCTTTGGCGAAAGCTCTTTTTTCTTTCGCCATCCCTTTTCAAATACTCCCCTCTACCCTAATCCACTAGTATTTTTGGACCCAGCAACTCAAAGGTTCCAACAAAGCTGTCGCTTCTCGTCGATTTGTTCTTCTCGGGTAATACTTCATTGGACTGTTTTTGTCTGTCAAGTCAATTAACAAAAGTTAACATTTTCTGATATTTTATTTAATTCCCAAAAACCATTGCTTGTATTTAATATTCACAAACTGTTAAATTAAAGTTTTTTTCTATGATTTCAACATTTTCTTTTTTTCGGTGTACCCTTTAAATCCCTAAAGTGCATAAATAATAGAATCTCCTCAAATGTATAGTCAATAGCGGCTAAAGCCGGCATCCCATGCATACGCTTTCCGACGATACGATGATCCGACGGTGCCCTCATTGGTTGAAAATTTTGGCGGCAAATTTCCTCCGAATATTTTTAACAATCCACGATGGGTCGTACGAGTTAAATTTAGTTTAACTTTTGTCCGATATCGGATGTTTTTTAATCTCACTTTTCTTCATTGTTGACATTTTGTTTTTATTTTTATTCGGTTTTGGTGACTTCTGGATATTTAACAATCTGAGGCATTGTCATAAAAAATATATTTATTTGTAGTGCCAGTAATGTACTACTTTTATCGCTTTTGTTAATTTTCCAAAAAAATGAGCATAAACCCGCTAGAAAAAAAACAAATACCAAGAAGATTCTGGATGAGAAACATTTTCAAAAATCGAAAGGTACAAGGAGCTTATCACAATTTATTAAATCCTTTTTTACAGAAATTTGGACACGACAACGGATCCATGGGTTATGCGAAATATTTTCGTACGAAAAACAAATAATTTTCGGATACCGGACGTCGAAAATCGTATGCATGGGATGCCGGCTTTAGAGTTTAATGGAAGCCGTTGACAAATGTCAAAATATTTGTCAACTTTATGGTTTAAACGTTCCCTAATTCAGAAAACGCCTCGCGTACATAGACAATCGCTGAACTGATGAGAAATACTCATACATTTAGATGTACGCGACGAAGACACATATTCCGCATCTAATCCTTGCAGCCGGAAAAGCGTCAACATGTGAAATATATGCAGCACCCATGGATTTATTAGGACTGGATACGGGATGAGTTCACATTCTTTGAAGCCAAAACAAACCATTCTAAACGACACTGTAAACACAATTTGTAAACATTGGCCACATCTTATTTTACCTTGTATTTTTGTACAAAAATACGTTAGAAGCATCACAAGATTTACTAAAAGTAATAAAAGCCCCAAAATATTGTATTTTTCTGCTAAATAGTAATAAATGTAAATTAAATAGGTTTTATTATTTATAGGTTATGTTATGTTAGGTTAGTTCTAAAGGCGTTTATTTAAAGTCGCTCTGAGTCGTTTATAAATCTATATAAATCTATACGTCGCACTTTTTCTTTTCTAGTTCATTAGACAAAGACGTACGTGTAACCGAGCGTTCGCAGACGTTTTTCCTAAGCACAACACTTCTGAGCTCCAACACTCCAATGCTATTTTATCTCTTTCTACTACCATTCTTGATTCAATTACGTAGTAATTCGTAGTCTTGTCTATGTTCGTAGTTCGTAAACTGCTCTCTCAAGAGAATAACAAACAACAAAATATTTATATTTTATAAGGCTTCACGTTCGATACGCTCACAGTATACGGATATCGAATCCATATTATAATAGATCCATGGCAGCACCTCACATCGAATGCCGCATAGACGGGCATCCCTTTTTTACGCCTTTGCTTCGGCATATCTCTTTCCCGCAGCATTCGACCCGTCTGCCCATTCCGCGTTAGTTCCTTTGATTATATTCAAAGGTTAGTTCGCTATTTACACTATTTACAGAACCGTCCCGTCCGATTTTGATTTATGACGTGTGAAATCAAAGTTTATTTTTAGGAATATTTTTCTGTGATTTCGTTATTTGTACAAAATTAATATTTAAATTTATTGCAAACCGTGTATTTACATTAGCTGACACCTTTTTTCAGGCCTTCTGAACTAGTTGGTGTAACTAGAATAATACAACAGTTGAAAAATATAACTAATTTAATATGTGCGCCCGGGCTAAAATTTTTATCTCGGCTGGCGATTTTTTGTTCGGGTACAAAAAATCTTTTACCGAGTACCAGAGTCGCTCCGTTTCCGCGCGCGGCGTGTTTCCTTTGAAGTGTGAAAAATTTACCGCCCATCGACGGGAAACAGACAAGCGGCGTGAAGTTCGTCGCGTCAGATCGTTCTCATGTCATGTGGCGCGTCAAGTCACACGCCAGGCGCGTCACTCCACACGCCGTGTAAAGCCGGCATCCCACGGTGCGTGGATCGGCGAATCACGAGTAGGACTCGCCGAGTCACGCATCGTGGGAATGGGGGCGCTCGTCTTTTCTGGCGCGGCTTGGAGTTTTCCGCTTCTTGTCGGTAAATTTGACGCGAGTCAAAGGAAGGCGAGCCTCTTTTGGCTCGACTCGTATACTTTCAACCCGATCCAACGACCAGCGGGTCGCTGTGCGGAGTTTCAGTAGCGTCTGGCAATTTTCAGTGTAAAGAGTTAAAATTGTTACTTAAATACTTTTCTTTTAAAATGGAGTGGTCCAACGACGTGGTGTTGACGTTTTGGTCAATTTATGAGGGGAAGCCTGTAATAGGGAATCCTAGGGACCCAAACCACAAAAACAGGAAATGATGCGTGGAAACGCATTGAAGGCCAAATGTCTGTGACGTTTTCGTTCAAAGAGTTGATGAAGAAAAGGATGGCCTACAAAAAGTTAAAGCGTCAGGGAGAACTGGGTCTGGATCCCAGGATGTATTTAAACCTAATTGAATTGCATTTGAATTTATGTTCCGTTTTTTTCATGGTATTTATATGCCAAATAAAACAACGGATTCAGAACGAGCTGCAACTCGTCTTCGCCCATTGTTCATGTCCATGTTAATTTGAAATAGCTGAACTGAAGTGTGCTACCTCACTGGCAAGACTAAAAATAGGATTTGCCAAGCCAACACGAGCCCACACTACGCCTCACACACGTCGTGGGATCGCATCCACTTGCCGAGCCTTGATTAACGAGGCTAGCTTGGGCAAATCTTGACGAGCCCAAGCCACGAACTAGGCTCGCCAAACCACGCGCCGTGGGATGCCGGCTTAAGGCGGGGTTTAAACGATTAAACCAAATTGTTGGATGCGCACTTATGGTGAGATTTTCTTATCTACGGGTTATCTTCGGAATGGTTTAAGATGTCAACTCAAAATATTGAAAAATTATTGCATGTCCTCGCATAGTCTAGTAATCAACACCCTAATCAAATGTATTAAATTTTTTTGTTAATTCTACAATATGAGAATAAAGCTAGAACGTAACAATAGATACTGAGGTCATGAAAATCAGGTGATAATGAACCTGGACAAATCGAGGTGATTCTGCTAATTTAAAAAATTGGAGATGACTCGATGCAAAGTAAATTTTTATGAGTGTTGTGACAAATAATAGTATTGTATGTAAATTTTATAAATGGGTAACATGTGTCATCTTTAATATATATATATATATCGGTAATTTCGCATTATTAACTTTTTTTCATTTTAGCATAATATTCAAGGTTTCGTGTTACATGCGGATGAGATCACTCTATTTTTTATTACTCTTATTAAATAACCATTCCTGCATTCATAATAAATGTAAAATATTTCCTAATGACAATTTGTAATATTACTGGTGATGCATGGATCGAATAAATAAAGACCTTTAAGGACCGGGTATTAGGTTTTTTTTTAAATCTTTCAACATTTTTTCAGTAAAAAAGATAAGATTATGTAAAAATTGGCTACCATTTTTAAAAGTAGACCTAGTATATCAGAAAAATACCCTTTATTTCTAAATAATCATATACCCCTCTATCACAACAAAAAGACAAAATATAAGCGATTTTCACCTAATAACGTATTTTTGTAAATACACTTGGCAAACGGATATATGGGCCGTAATCAAAAACTAAATAGAACTTTTCTTTAAAGGGAGGTCTGCCATTTAACGTTGCAACAAATTTTTACACGATTTTATCAGCTGTATTGAAAAAGTGTTGAAAAACTATCAGTGAACAACAGCAAATACCTGGCAGTTAGAACGAAATGTACTTGGCTCTAGTGTTGTAAATATCCGTATTCATTAGATATCCGAATCATACGGAATCGGAATCAGCTAATATCCGTATCCATTATCCGAATTCGAATCCATCTCTTGACCCGCGCGAAAGCGGTTACAGATCATGTATACGTATGCATGCAACAGACTAAAACATTTTCTATCCGGATCGCTAGGTAGGTCGATGCGGTATCGGTATCATACCAGTCGAAGTCGAAGTTTAGGGATAAGAAGGCACCGCGTCGCGCCGTTCTCGTTTGAATTCGGTTCGGGTGAGGCGGGACTAGTTTAACCAATGGGTCTCATCTCATATGATACCCGTTACCCCGATAACTATGCCATCTTTTTTTAGGAAATGTCATTAGAAAGAGAAAGCACAATATCAAATATGCCAAATCGCAGACCGTGTTGTTCGCTTACACTCGATTCCGATTCCGTTTTCTCTTTGCACTTTGCATTAGTAACCACCCGATGCGAATTTATTTTGATTCCGAATCCGTATTCAAGTTCTCGGCCGGTTCCGGATAATCCGGATTCTTTTAATATTCGGATCCAACGGATTTTTGGATACGTATCCTTACATCACTACTTGGCTCCCTTTTTATTAAATAAATCAAGATGGGGCCCCATAATTTTCAGTTATCGGATTGGAACTTTTGTCTTGCCAAATTATCTGGAGGTAACAAGAAGATGATGCGCAAAAAATCATGTCAATTAGTTCAGCCGTCTCGGTGCAATTTACATACACTATGTACGTATATACAGCGTGTCCCACGGAGTTCCTGCCATATGGGAGAAATGATTACTGAGAGCTGAAAAAAAATCACTTTGGTCTAGAAAAGCTCTGCATATTAATAAACTAAGAATTCCTATGGAAAAAATCTAAAAAGGCCCATAGTATACAGGGTAGCGACAAAATGTAAAATATATCCAAGAATAAAGTACCCTTATTTAGCAAGATACAAAGAAAAGATATTTTAAAGAATTATTTGGAATTATTTTTTCCCTTCAAAATCGAAATCACTGCCACCTACAAAAAAAATTGTTTTTACATTTTTACTTTACGTTACGAAATCAATGTTAGTTATAAAAAGCGGGATTTCCACATACAAAGATTGTTAGCCAGTTTACTGGCCCTACAATTATTAGTGGCGCCACTAGTCGTTTCCACATGTTTACCTAATTTTGTACTGGCGTATTTATTAAAAATGGCGTCCACTGCAATTCTTCGTGCCGGTATCAATGTTATAGTACCAATATTGTGTTTAGAAATACAGGCAATATTACAGAAAAGAAAGCGAAAGCATAAGTCTTCGCAACTGAATACCATCCTACAGTTGATTGTTGATTTGTATAAATCATCAGTAGATGCTCCACTCTTATGAGTAAAGACCGGAAAAGTCATACGAGCTCGTATGAGCGTCATGGACGGCGTGAAATCTAGACTATTACAATTTATTGGCATTACATGATATAATTAATATTTTTTCAAAGTTCGCTTCAGTAAAACGCGTTGGCTTTGTTAATGCCTTTCCACTTAACATTACTAATATGGTAGGTATCAGCATGATGGTACGCCATGACATAGTTCCCGAGCTGTCAACGAGTTTCTTCAGGAAATGTTCCAGGGGCGTTGGATAGGAAGATTTTCAGAAAATTATTGGCCGGCGAGGTCGCCGGATCTGAACCCCCTCGATTACTTTCTTTAGGGATATTTAAAGGAAAAAGTGTATTCTCATCGACCTTTTGAAAATATCAACAGCTTGGAAAGATTAATAACCTGATGTGCTCTATAAATTCCTAAAATTGTTTTGAGAAAAGCTGTTTCAAAATTCTCTAAGTTAACAATAAAATGCATGGAAATGGAAAGTGGCTATACTGAAGTTTGAATTTTGTAAATTCATTCTTTCTTAATAAGTAATACTTATTTGTTTTATATTAAAACTCTTAATTTTCTTCATATGTGGCTGTGATTTCGTATTTAGAGAGAAAAAATGATTCCAAATAATTCTTTAGAATAACTTTTCTTTGTATCTTGCTAAATAAGGGTAGGTGCTTTATTCTTAGGTATATTTTACGTTTTTGTCGCTACCCTGTATACCATGGGTCATTTTAGATTTTATTCATAAGGATTCTTGGTTTATTAATATGCAGAACTTTTCTACACCCAAGTGATTTTGTGTCAACTTTCAGTAAAGTTTCTCCTACGGCAAGAACTCCGTGGTACACGCTGTACATATCCATATACATCATTCCGAAAATAGTCTAGAAGGCTTCAGAGTCAGTAACCTAGTATTTGTATTATAAATATTTAATTAGCTCAAAACATTTCTAAGATGACAAACAAACTGTTTCATCTGGAAGTCACATACCAATTACCCGAACTCGATTACTCTAATTTAATCGTGTCGAATTGCTTAAAATAAATCATCAAGGATAATGACGGTGGTCAATTTAGTTCTCTAACTAATTGCCAATATGTGATTATAACGGACGTGGCAACGTGAGGCTATAGCGCGCATATATCATCGCAATATAGTTATGGAGCGGCTTCGTTATTGGCCCAGATTGATTTTAACTAAACGATATTAATTATAGTACTTTTGAAATAATTGTTGGACATTCTTAAATGGTCTAGTGCTAGTGTAATTAAAGACTATAATTTAAAAGATAATGAACTCTGCTTACTATTGTTAAAAGCTTTAAAAATTAGCCCATTAAAAAAATAAACATTGCTGTTTTAAAAAAGCAGATTAATAAAAGTGTTCTATATTCAATATTAGTTTAAGTGCAACTGAAAAAATGTATTTGTATTTTATTCAATCAATTAGAATATGTGTAGATATGAGGCAAAAAGTCTATAGACATTAAACGATAATAACGGACAAGGTAACGTCCCCATTTGGCGTTTAAACTCACGTATTGAAAAATAGGTATGGAGCGGCTTTGTTATTGGCCCAGTTTGATCTTAGCTGAACGAGATTAATTATAGACTTAATGGTTGGACATTTCTTGGACTTCTGGTGTAATTAAAAACTAAAATTTGGAACATAATGGAAGGTACTTAACTAGGTACTTAATATTATTAAAGGTTTCATAATTCACCTATTAACTAAAGTTTCTGATTTAAAAAAAGGCAGATTAATAAAAGCATATTATATAAATAATAATGTTTGGTGTAAATATAACGTAAAAACCATAAAATAGCGACATTTTGGTTATATTTTTAAATGGAAGAAGGAGGGTTCGACTGCCTATCCCATCAATTCAAAAGTCCATTATTCTGATTACGTCTTCTTGATTATTTGTAAGAATTGGAGTAAATATTTATTTTTAAATAAATAAGGGTGTTGAAAAAGCCTTAATATGGTTAAATATCTTTGCTATTAGTAAAGATAGTGTTGAAATATAACAACGAATATGTATAGAAGCGAAAACTAAATCAATATCATAATAAAAATTTTCAATTTTTAAAGGCTGTTTCTTTTTTGAAGACCTTTTTGATGCATGAGGTACCACACAGCATAGGGTTGCACTTCGAACCTCAGCTTTCTAGCGTCACCCCTCAAGGGAGTTGAAAAGTTCAATTACATAATAAAAGTACATTTATTAACCAATAAAATATACCTAAAATTTGGTGTCTCTATCTTTACTAATAGCTAAGATATTTGCCCATACAAGACTTTTCGGACACCCTGTATAGTGAAGTATGCAAAGTTTTGTGTAAACAATAATGGATCGTTCTGGGACACAATTCAGATCAATATACTGCCTTCGTTTCTTTCAGCGTAAAAGGTTAAATGCTATAATTAGTTTAGCAAAAAAAATTGTTCACAAACTGAAATCCCTTCGTTAAATCACAAAAAATGTCTACTACCAGCGGCAGCGTAGAGTATCCTCATCTTCATGTTTTTTCCCTTAATCTGGAGAACATTTTTCCAATTTATACGATGAAAGATAGATCTTTGTTCTAACTAGACTGAAGTTTTTATAAATAAAAATAACTCTTGATGCAGGGTCAAAATTTAGATTTTTAAAGCCTATTCTGCGTTATTGTTAAACCCATCATTTTTTTGGGCTTGTCAAAATTCAATGGATACCAAAAATCGTTCGTTGATGTGTATGGTGCATAATAATGATATACAAAAAACATAAAACAATATTGTTCAAATTAAGAACCATTACTTTTTTTTTATTGATAAAACCTGCGGCGTTTACTATTATTAAAACTGGTCTGCAAGACCAACCATTAATTTTTCTCTAAATTCTTAAAAACTAAAATCCTTATATACTAAAGTTCACCCAATGGAGTCCTAAAGGTTTCTCAGTTGTGACCCATGGCCATGGCACTTAGCACTCACACACTTGCGCACTGTACTCTGTTTTCAAAAGTCTATACTAGTTCAAAAGGCTTGGTCCTCTTCAGCCTTCTAACTAGGTCCTGGTTGTCAAGAAGCCTGATGGCTTCGACGTTAACGTGTTGATGGAGTCGAGACTCGTGCTTGATGGCAAATCTTTTAATTTCACTCTCGTCATTTTTTTATTATCATTTTCATATATCTAGATTTCTTCGATTCGAATATCACTAAAATTATATTATGTATTACTTTTTTTTGGCTCTAAGAACCCTTAAAACGATATACTACCCAAGATTTTGAATAAAAAATTGTGTCGCACTTACCTCCTCACACCTCCTCGCCTTTATCTTTATTTCCTTTGCAACATTGGAATCTTTGACCCCAATTATTCCAAAAACGATTCACACAACATTATTCACCATGACTTTTTTTTATTATCTTTTATATTTCCTCTCGCTTCGCTGTCTGTGTCTGTATGTCAAAGCCGATTTTCTCAGGAACCACATACGCTATCAAAATTTGGTGCAGCTTTAAAGCTTAATTGCGTGCACCTAGTCCAAGAGTCATATTCACAAAAATAATATTTGTCTAGTTTTGGGAGGCCAAAGATTGATGGTTAAAATAGTTATTTGTATATCAAGGCCGCGAAATTCCTTTTTAAACTACCGAGAGAAAAATTATCGCCAAGGCCGCTTGCGGCCCAGGTAAGATAATCTGGAGGTCGTTAAAAAATTTCGCGGCCACGGTATACACAGTATTTTTCTCCACTCCTTGCTTTATAAGTCATTAATATGTCGCTATTATGACATTAATTTGACCGACGTAAGTACAACTTACTTCCCTAGGGATGTAAGTGATTTACTTACAACCCTAGGAAAGTAAGTAAATAAGCCTGGGATATAATATGTTCTTTTATTTACTTATACAGTGTGTGCGTGTATTTTCTTGCCAAATTGAAAACTTTTTATTATGAATTTTAGAGAAAAAAGTTACTCTTCATAAAAAGTTTTGCTTAAAAAGATATTAAGTTTGACATAGAAAGTTTTTACTTTGTGTATACAGGATGTCCAAAAAGTGGTAAAACGTAATTTACTAAAACTAATTATTTTTAAATTTTGATTTTTTCATATAGGCAAATTAAAGTTCTCTAATAGCTAAAACAAAAAGTTAAATAAAGTTTTTTTTCCAATATATACAGAGGCCAAGATATATTGGGGAAATTCGAAAAACAACGAAAATTTTTCTTGACAAATAGGAAACTTATTTTGCTTTTCGTTAAAAATCTATTCTTACAAAAATATTTTGCTTGTCTTATAACATCAAATAATTCTGATATATCGTATACAGGGAAAGTAAATAATTACAATTCCTAAATTAAAAATTTGTTATAAAGTTATTGGAGTATCTAGTAGCTATTTCTCTGTAAATACATTATTATCTTCTAAATAGTGCCTTCTCATGGTTCAAAATTTTATTACGGCATATCGGGTAAGAAAATAATTTTTTTTAATCTTCTATTTAGTTGTTATTTTAGGTTTTTATTTAGAAGCTTCGGGTGAAATTTTTATTAAACGACAGGTGTAAAAGTGTTTTTATTGTTGAATTTGATCTCCATGCAACAACACTAAATAAAACGAAAGTGGACAAAAGAAAAGACAAGTCCGCAAAATTATTTTAAAATAATTTTCTGCCAAAATGCGTTTAACTAACGAAGAAAAAGTGGAAATTGTTTTGATAGTCGGAAATAATTACCGCACCACACGTCAAGCTGCAGATGAATTTAACGCCAACCATCCCGAACGGGCAAATATTTCCCACCAAACTGTGAGCTGCGTTATGAATCAATTTAAGAATTGTTCTGTTAATTTTTTTTAAAAGGGGTCGTGATCAAGATGACAACAATAATAATCTGCCTGGTATTCACGAACGTAGTCATAGTGACGTCTGTGAAATGAGTGCTGAAGAATTTAATTGAATTTTTGGGTTTTAAGTGAATGTAAAAAAGTTTTTGTGTTTTAAACCTAATTTTTATAGTGTGACTTCTCCCGTAATCTGTAATATTCTGAAATATCTTATAGTATAACTGAAATCTGTGTTCGAAAAATTTCATAACCTAGAAGAGTGCATGCGGATATCTTGAATTGACGATACGACTGCGTTCCAAATTTTATTTTAGCTTGCTTAAGAATCGCTAAAATGACAAGAGGGAGAGAAAACAAGGAATTTCCATGTGTTGTCTGCAAAGAGACAACTAAAGGAGCATATGCAATCTCATGTTGCAAGTGTGATAAGTGGCATCACATAAAATGCATTGGCATGTCGGTACCCACACTAAATAGTTTTGAAAAGGAATTGAGGCAGGTGGACGGAAAGAGATGGTTTTGCAAAACTTGTAACGATAATATGACAAAGAGAGTCTCGGTGGGTACACCTGGAACAACGAACAAAAAGGAGTATATCTTGAATGACGTTATGCAGAAACTGGAGAGCATAGAAAACAAATATATTGATATATTTGGTAAGCTGGAAGAGCAACAAAAAATCAATATGGAACTCAGAACAGAAATCAATGATCTAAAAATTAGACTGGCTGCAGCTTCGGCAAACATAGAAAACCAATCTGGAGAAAAAGTATACGAGTATAAATGTAATCCTATTGCTGAATTGACCGAGCGTGAGTACAGAAAGAAAAACCTGATTATATTCTCACCTACTGAACTTAAGACTGGTGACCTTAATGAGAAGCAAGAGGCCGATCGTAACTTGGCTAAGAAGATAATTGAAATTGCCTGCTCTTCAGTGAAGCCTGACGAACTTAGGATATCCCGTGTTGGCCCTGAAAAAACTGAGAAGAACAGACCAATGAAAATCAGATTCCCCCATGAAGAAAATGTTAGAACTATAATTCAAAATGTATCCACACTGAAAAAATGTGATGCCCTCTCTAGCCTAGCCTTCAGCTTCGATAGAACTCCCACACAGTTGCAGGAATACAAAGTATTGAGAGCGGAATTAAATGGACGCATCCAGGAAGGTGAAACTGGCTTGAAGATAAAATATTTTGGTGGTATCCCGAAAATAATAAAGTCAAAAAACTAATGGACAGTAATAAAATATCTGCATTTCACATTAACATACAGTGTATTGCAAATAAATCGTCAGAGCTTTCTATTTTTCTTCAATATAATAAGTTCGATATTGTATGTATCTCCGAGCACTGGCAGGATGAGTACCTAATTAAATTAATTAATATACCTAATTATAAACTTCTCTCTTACTTTTGCAGGGACACCAATAAGCATGGTGGTGTAGCCATATATATAAGAGACGGGATGATTGGTGACTTCGTCCCTATAGACATGAGTAGGTATAGTGTGGAGTTTCTGGCTGAATTCTGTGGTGCCTACAACAAACGCACCCATACATTGATTATCTCTGTTTACAGACCCTGTGGTGGCGATGTCGATGATTTTGTTCAAATTTTTGAGAATCTTATAAATGATATGTCAGCAAAATGTAAAAATTTGATTATCTTAGGGGACTTTAACATCGATTTTCTTAAATATTCTTTACCACTAGAGAACTTGGTCTGTGTAATCTCATCCTTCGGCTTATATGCCACTATTAGCCAGTTTACAAGGGTTTTCCGTGGTAGCAGCTCTTGCATTGACAACATCTTAACTAACTTGAATGATGATCAGTTCTCTACATTGGTTATAGACCCCTGTCCCTCTGACCATTATGGTCAACTTATTACTTTTAAATCTGAGGCGATGGTTCGACCTAGTCAAAGAACCAGTTCGCGCCCCATTACTCAACGAGGTCTGGATAATCTGAAGGCTGATATTATGCTGGTGAATTGGAATGCCTTTTATCTTAGTACTGGGGCTGACTTCTTAACAAGTTTTCTGATAACTACTTTTAAAGAATTATTGAATAAGTGTTTTCCGGTGCAAGCAGTGAAACCTAAATGTGGAGGGCAGATCGTTAATTGGTTCGGGCCTGATCTCGCGAGTTTAAGGGACACTTTGAGAGCAGTAAAAATTATATCTGATCATAGGGGGAATGATGACTCTAGGAAAGTATATAAAGAAGTACAGAGAACATATAAAAATAAAATTATTGAATCTAAACGTAATGCTTATGATAACTTTTTACAGAACTCTAACAACAAGGTTAGAGATACTTGGAGACTCATTAATTCTGTGAGAAACAAGGAGAACACCAAGATCAGTAGCAATATTTCGAATTCAGAATTTAACGATTTCTTTGTCTCTGTGGCTGAGAACATCATCAATGCCTTGCCTGCGCTTGACCAGGACCTAGTCATTAGCAACACTCTTGTTGCTGCTGGGTCTTTTTTCATTAGTCCCGTGACTGAGTATGACGTTCTCTCTGCGATTTACAGTCTTAAGGATTCTAACTCCCTTGACATCTATGGCCTTAATAGTAAAATAATAAAACATCTTGGCTCCAGTATAGCTCAGCCACTGGCACATCTCTTTAACATGTGTGTTTGCGAAGGTATATTCCCTGATGAGTTTAAGATTAGTAGGGTGGTGCCACTTTTCAAGAAGGGGAACGTTGATGATGTCAATAACTATAGGCCTATATCTATCATCCCTATTTTTAGTAAAATATTTGAAATAATTCTCAAACCTAAAATCTGTCAGTTTCTGGAGAAGAATCAGCTTCTTAATCCTAACCAGTTTGGTTTTAGACCAGGCCGGTCAACTGTTGGGGCGGTTACAAATTTGGTGGAGAGCATAGTCGGGGGCTTTGAGGAGGGTAAAAATGCTGCAGTAACTCTGTGCGACCTAAGCAAGGCCTTCGACTGTGTTGATCACCAGAGGCTGCTCACAAAGCTGGAAAACTTTTTTAATATCAGGGGGATCTGTTTGAAGTTCTTCTCGTCTTATCTTCTTAACAGACATCAGTGTGTTGGATCTTGTGATAATTATTCTGAAATAAAAAGGGTAACATTTGGAGTTCCCCAGGGCTCTGTATTGGGGCCACTGCTCTTCATTATGTATATTAATGATCTATATTACTTTCTTCTACCTGAAACCTGTATTTTATATGCCGATGATACTACGGTTATCTGTACACATAAGGATATTGGTGCTTTACAGGATAACATTTCTTCATTAGAGGACAAGGCCGGTTTATGGTTTTTCCATAATAAGCTTAACATGAATACAGATAAGACTCAGCGGCTTACTGTCTCGAGTGACCCGAGACTGACTGAGGGTGGAAAAGTGGTGATGTTGGGTATATCACTTGATGATGGTCTAAGATGGAATGGCCATATAGACATCCTTTGTAGAAGGTTGTCCTCTGGCATTTTTCTATTGAGACGATTAAAGCATCTTGTCAGTGGAAGGGCGCTTAAGTGTTGCTACCATGCTCTTTTTGAATCCCATATTTTGTATGGAGTTAGTCTGTGGGGAAATGCGACGGAGTCTAGAAGGATATTTATCCTGCAGAAGAAGGCTGTTCGCATTCTGGCAGGTGCTGGTCTGAGAGATCACTGCCGTCCTATTTTTAAAGACCTTGGCATTTTAACTTTTCCCAGTCTTTACATCTGGTATAGCTTGATAGATATTCATAAAAATAAATCTCACTTACTTACAAACTCATACTATCATGATTATAGTACAAGACAGGTACATCATCTGAGACCTAAAAAGTTTCGACTCAATGTTTCAGCCCGAAACTCTGCACCTGTACCTCTCTACAATAAGCTCTCTCTTGAAACTCAGAATTTAAACTTAATTCGTTTTAAAAATAAAACTAAAACTTTCCTTGCACTAAATGCCTTCTACAGTATTAATGAATTCAAGCATTGGCCGAATCCTATCTGAACTCTCTTAATATAGTGTATTTAATAACCTCTATCTCCTGCAACTCCGTACACCTTGATAATCTGTATAATGCTAACTGAATAGTTTGATGCCTCTGATAGTTTATCTGGGATATAATGTATGAGTTTTGTTTCTGTACCACTTTTTATTTTTGGTTCCAATTTGTGTATTTCTGCGGTTATATTTTTATGTTGTAAATTGTTTTTTTTTCTTTTTTCATGTATTGTATGTTTCACATGTTTTGTGTATATACCTGTGACGATTGTATGACAAAGTTTGTCGAGAACATGAAATAAATCTATCTATCTATCTATCTGTCTATAATGAGGACGGCGAACTCAATATTTTACTGTATTTTGAAGAAAATCCAAAAACCGGTTTAAAGCAAATATCAAGGGATTTGAATTTAAAAATATTTTTCATCAGGTTTGTTTTCAAAAAACATAAAATTAAACCCTTTAAACCAAAATTTACACATACTTTGTTACCGGGAGATGCGGACATGAGGCTGGATTTTTCTGCATGGATATTGGGGGCTATGGAAAACGATCCATATTTAAGATTTAAAATTATTTTTTCTGATGAGGCTGTGTTCACAACAAATGGAACAATAAGCACGCAAAATTCAAGATACTGGGCTAGAGAAAATCCTCACTGGACAATCGAATGTATAAGCCAGTACTCGGAAAAGATTAATGTGTGGTACGCAATATTTGGAGACCAAATATTGCGACCAATATGTTTCGATGGCGACATAAAGGGCGATGGTTTCCTTAATTTTTTGGAAGGCGAGTTTAGCGAAATTCTTGATAATTTACCGTTGAATAGAAGACAAAACTTTTGTTTCAGTTAGATGGAGCTCCATGCCAGTTTTCCTTTCAGATCAGGAACTGGCTGAACACAAACTTTCCTAATAAATGGATTGGAAGGGCTAACCATCAAGATCTGAAATCCTGTCATTGGCCTTCGAGGTCCCCAGACCTCACACCTCTTGATTACTTTCTCTGGGGTGTACTCAAAGAAAGAGTGTATAAAGCTCGGCCCCGGAATAGTGGATGACCTTCGCCAAAGAATAACAGAGGAATGTCAAAATATTCCATGGTATCAAAATGCAAATGCAACACGTTCTTTTCGGAGAAAGGTTATAAAGTGCATGGAGAACAATGTGGGGCTTATTGAAGTTTGAAATTCAATGTTTTCTGTTTGCATAATTTATGTTGATCATGGTGAAAATTAAGGTGTTCTGTTTCTTGTAATAAATAATATTTTTTTTTACCCTGTATGCTATAATTTAAATTTGTACCATTAAGAGGCAATATTTCATAAAGTACTTTAATTTGCGTATGTCAAAAAACCAAAAATTTATAAATATTTAGTTTTAGTAAATTACGTTTTATCATTTTTTGGATACCCTGTATGTCTAAAGTAAAAGTTTTCTATGTCAAACTTAATATTTTTTAAAGCAAAACTTTTTATGAAGAGCAACTTTTTCCTTTAAAATTCATAATAAAAAAGATTGCCATTTGGCAAGAAAATCCACGCACACGCTGTATATAAAGTACAATTTTCAAATTTACAACTAACAAAACTTGAAGACTGTTCTTGAAGCGTGTTTGTGTCTTCGCCATTATTGTCATTCCCATTAATTTCCGCAATTGTGGTTTTTGTTGATATAGAGGAGATGCTTAAATGCGATATTTTCATTGACATACTGGGTATTTCCGATATGATGTTATATGTGGGACTGGTTTTATTGTACAAAATTTTGTTTGCGACCTCATTTTTGTTGGACATGCTATCTGCAATATAGCCCTCAGCAATAGTATCCGATTTCCAACCTACGTGTCTTTTAAGGGCTAGTACGTCGACTCGAGTATTGGCTAGTACTGTAGCGAATGCGTTCTTCGAAAGGCATGCCCATGTATAAGTTTCTGCGTTTTGCAAATTGAGGTATTTAGCTATTTTGATTGGCATTGATGAAATAGTGTTTTTACCTACAGGCTAACCAACACATTTGACGTGTTGGTAGCGTAAAAACAAACGTTGATAAACACTTTTAACTATATATACCTTATTTTAAGATATTTTTTAAAAATTTTCAAATGACAATTAAGTACTTCCTTCATTTCGGGTAACCGTAAACCATCGTGACATACTATTTTTTGAGTCCGGTATGTTGATAATGACTATATTCTCCATCTCTTGGACATTTTCTATCATTACACAGCTGTTGCGAACGACATGCCCAATCCCCATAATCGCAACAAGTTTCATCAAAAGGAAATCAATGGCCTTCGGCCTTCGTCAAAAATTCGTTTATATTAGTGCTGAGTATTGGGCCGTATCAAGCTGACACGACAGGTCGTGTGTCTTATTTTCGTTTGATTTTTGTGTTTTGTGTTTGTGATGTTGGTGTTTCTGTGGGTGTTTTTGTATAGTGTGTGTTTTAAACATTTTACTTTTGGACTTTATAAATTTCAGATACAATATTTTCTTGGTATTTATTATTTATGTTCAACGGTGAGTCCAAGTCCGGTCCTGTATTTCAGCCAACCTCCAAACGTAAAATAGACCAGACTTCAACAGAGTGCCATAAATGACAAGTGACTTGGCCACCATATTGCAAGATCTCAGGAAAGGTTTTCTATAGCTTAGACCGAATCACGGAACTTTCTGTCCTCTGCTAACATAAAGTAAATTTAAATATAGCTATTTAGTAGACGATCGATATAAATTGAAATGATTGATACATCTGGTTTTTTTATTACGGAACTTCATTAAAAAATTTGAGTTTCTCTGAAAGGAAAATAGTTTTATAAAGCGCAAGCAATTGTTAAGAAATTTATTAGTGAGAGGCCTAAATTTCCGTACCAAATTATGCCGATTTTTAAACCATGTGATCATATATTAAAAATGTTAGTTTATGAATCCCTATTAACCTGATTGAATTGTTATGTGATGTATTAACCAAAAACAAACTTAATCTTAGCTCAAATTTACGTAATTTTTCCACATTCTGAAAACGATGACCAACCGATGGCACTGGTTGTGAGTGGATGGAAATGATCGGAAATCGGATGCAGCTCCAAATGCGATATATTTGGTCGCGATTAAAGGTACGATTGCATAATTCAAAATTAAAGATAATCTTAAATTACAACAGCTGAGAACCGAGATGTAAAAGTAGGATGAAGTTATCGCCTCGTATTTTCAATGTACTTACAATGATTACTTTCTAAGAAATTTCTTGATTGAAATTAATTTGTTAAAGGGTTATGTAGAGACTTTGTTAATTTTTTCTAAAACTTTTAAAAAAGGTTACAAACTATGCAAAATATCTACGTTATTATAAGTATAAAAAAATTAAAGAAAAAATTAGTTTCTAGATTCATGCACGGTTATGTACAAACTGCAACCTTTCTTTAAGTGTATGTTCAGGTATGGTAGTTTTGTAACTCCTTTTCTCCTCGTTTTTGTGGAACTGAAAATAGAATCATTGACTCTGGTGTCGTCACACATGGATTTGACCGAAATACAGTTGCGTCCGCTCGGTTCACTTTGACGTCGATTATAGAAATAGATATCTTTAATACTCGTATTAGACGATAAAACAAATTATTTTAAAGACGGAAATGTATATAAACTTAACTATAATTACCACCCTAAGGCACCGCCTATGCCTTCACGACCTGCCGTCGGCAAAATTTTCATAATTGAAGAAAAAAAACCTTAAATGGAGAGCGAAAAGTAAATGAGCCTTTAAACTCAAACGTGCATTAAAGGAATTTCCTATTATGAAATTTCTCAATCAAGTTAATTAGTAATCTGTTAATTAATTAAATCCATCATGGGTATATATAGCGATTGGGGCTGCCACTTCAAAGTATTGCAGAACAATTTCCTATATATCGTTAATTAGAAACGCCGTTTGTAATTAGTGAAGCCGGCAAGCGCTCACATCGATTTTTGCAAATATCCGTCGCTTCATAAATGACCGGCCGCAAGGGTAGGGGAAATTAGAAGGGGGTTTAATTTATTTTAAAGAGGGTGTATGTTAGTTAAGGGTAACTTTTCAAATTAGAGGGTTTTCTTGGTAGACTTTTTATTATAAAAAGAAGCTTAAAAGTGTTTCTTTTAATATTGACATGGAAAGTTAAGGTTTTCAATGCTGACTGAAGCTACCAATGTCCTAAACTCCTTGCTATTTCGTAACGGGCAGAGCTGAAACGATTACAGCAACAAAAAAGACAATTTCTGATTACAATTAAAAAAGTAACAAGTAAGAAAGGTAATCAATTCTCGATTGCAATACATTTTTTTATATAATAACGCTTGCAGCCTAGAAAAACCAACCATTAATTCTCTAGTGTTAGGTAGGAGGGGCTTAAGTCAGAAATTGCTATCTTTCAGAAAATTAAGTTAAAGATTGCACTATTGTTTGTAAATCTGATTACTACTTTCAGAAACCAATATTTAGACATAAGTATTAACAATAACCTGGCATGCAGTCCCAATACATATTTTACAAAAAAATGAGTACTTACCTTAATTTTGCTAACTTAACACTTTAGTACCAATTAATTAGTATTTACCTTTAATAAACCCTTTACCCTTAATACAAAAACAGCAGCGAATACTAACACAATTAAATTGTGTTAAGTTTCTAAAAGTAATAATCAGCAAATAATAAAATGCAATCTTTAACTTCATTTAACTAACTACCAACTAAAGTTTACCTAAACAGTGTCTTAAACGTTTATCGGTCTGGTTTATAGACACTACATGTACATTGACTGTACTCTGCTTTTGCACTGTACGCTACACTAACTCGAAGGGTTTCCTTTCTTTTCTTTTAAAGCATATTTATTCATTAACATAAGGTACATGTCACCACTACACAACATCTAAGATAGCTATTTACAGGTTTCAGTGCTATGTAGTCATACAATCAAGATTGCCTAGCAAGGGGACGCGGCCAGGCTATGGCCGGGGCTGGTGTTAGCCCTTTGGCGGCGAGTGGCGGAGTGTATACGTACTGGGAGACCCTTTCCGAATGACTTTCAGGGCCATAAGAAATTGGTTTCAGAAACTTACAAAAGCATTTCAAATAGCAAATATTCGTGATGACCTACTGCTGGAAAAAGCAATGAAAAAACCAGCTTTGACTCGAAGGGTTTGGTTTTCGTCAGCCTTCTTCTTAGACTTTCGTTGCCAAGCAGCCGAATTGCTTCGACGTTGACGTGTTGGTGTAGGCGAAATTCGTGCTTAGCTGCGAATCTTTTAATCTCACTGATACCATTTGGAATACCAAGATCCCTGTATATGTCCCTTTTCCGTATGTATCATGGAATAACTATGTTCCGTTGTACTTTGTTTTAATATTAGTTGCTTTGGCACCTATATCTGTATACTTATACTAGAGACCCAGATTGGTTTAAGGATCTGGTGGAATATCATTATTTTATAGTTGTTGACAATTTGGACTTGCGTCCCATAAGTCAATACATTTGGCGATAGTTGACCCCCAGTTCTATTTTTTTTCTTGTTACGATCCCGGTAATTGGTATTGAACACTGATGGTGTTTTTAAACATTTTTTCAATAAAAATAAAAATATCGTGTAAAACTTTGTTAATTCGTGAAAGTTTTCTATCATTTTGATAATCAAATTTATATAAACAGATTTCGTCTCCTGAAGCTTGACTTTCCATTTGTTTGTCCAGTGATAGATTTCGTCGCTAGTTTGTTGAAGTTTGTTGCAGGCGAGGTCCGTGAAATTTTAAAGTTGTATATCTCTGTTGCTACTTATGGGACCCATGCCAAGTTCAGGTTTTTTAATAGTGAGCCTACTAGGCATGTTTTGGTAAAGAAAAAAAATATTTTGTAACTTGCGAAAAAAAGGTAAATTTTTGAATGACCCATCTGGGTAAACGCTTAGGTATTTTATTAATTATTTTTTCTAAACAAATTTTACATCATTTTGTCGACATTCCTTAAATTTTAAGAGAAAAAAATGTGTTAGTAGAAAGTTATTTTGAATTTTTTTAAACCTATAATATAATTTAAAAAAACATTCAAATGACTATAACTTTCTACTAACACATTTTTTTTGTCTTCAAATTTAAGAATTGTCGACAAAACGATGTAAAATTTGTTTAGAAAAAATAATAAAAAAAATACCTAAGCGTGTTAATTTTTTTCCCAGGTGGGTCAATTCAAAAATTCAACGTTTTTTCGCAAATTACAATTTTTTTTATTTAGCAAATCATTCCTAGTAGGTTCACTATAAAAAACGTGAACTTGGCATGGATCCCATAAGTAGCAACAGAGATATACAACTTTAAAATTTTACGGGCCGCGCCTGGTTTGTTGGTGGCTTCGGCTATGTCTGAACCTACTGTCATAACAGCGGTATTATCTGCAAAAGTGAATTATCATTTGGAAGATCACTGGTATAAAGTAAATAAAGAATAGGTTCCAACACGCTATCTTGGGGAACTCCTGCTCTATCTTTTAGTTCAGAATGCCCGTCTTCTTGTTCTAGTTTAAATAATCTCATCATATACATAATGTAAGATGCTAATGATTCAACATAATGTTTTGATTGTAGTTTGTATAATTTATGAATTAGCTCTTCACCCAAAACTTTGTCAAAAGCTTGGACTACATCAAAAAAGATGGTGGAACAAATTTGTTTTTCTCAAGTGCCTTTTCTATGATATCTGCTATGGAGTTGGTCTATAATCTAAACTGGTGATTAGGAATAAGGCCTTTTATTTCTATGAGAGACTTTAGTCGTTTTAGAAATAAATAGCTTCTCGAAAAGCTTTGACACGTTTATTAGCAAAGATAAGAAGAATGTAAGATTTGGCCTCATTAGGTGATTTGCCTGGCTTTTGTAGCATGACCTCTGGTGATTTCTATACATTAGGAACATATTTATATCTAAATGCTGCATATATGAGGTAGGTTAGCATGACTATATCTTTTCTGGGCAGCCACTTTAAAACTTCTCCTGCTACGAGGTCAAACCCTGGAACTTCTTTTTTGGATGCAGGGTGATTTTGATTTCGTTGGCTACTTCTCTTGGGGTAACTAGTTCAATTTCCACTTCCTATTTATTATCTGTTTCATCTAAAACGACATCGGAGCTAAAGTCATTGGGTTGAAAAAATTTCGCTAGGTGTTCAGCGAAGGTTTCCGCTTTTTGTTTATTGTCTCTAGCCCAAGAGCGTCTCTACGTCTACGGAGTTTAAGTGGTCGGTTTTTTAAATTTTCTGGTTGCTCTCTACAGAGAGTAATAACTCTCTGGGTTCCTTGTTAGGTTTTATAAATACGGTCAATTGATATTCTTTCACGAGTTCTCTTATCTCTCTAAGACAGTTGTTACCCAGGTTCCTGTGAGTAATTGTTGTGGTGTTATTCGAAGCTGCATTTTGAACTGTGACTTGAATATCAACCCTTTGAAAGTGGCATCTCTCGAAGCGGTTAATGTTATTTTTTATTATAACAGCACTTTCACTTCTCGCTTGCTTGTCAGGATGAGACGTTTGATAAACTTGATGACCTGTTATTTTTAAATAAGTCTGGTTTTACATGTGTATTTCTGAGATTCGACATCGACACACATCTATATTTTGTATGTTTGGCAGAGTTTCTTGTTGTCAATTCTGGATGCCATTTGCATCCCAGGCTGCTATTCTCAAATCGCTATTATCCAATATTTTGTTTTCGGAGCTATAACTCTGATTGCTTTGGCTTTCAATCAATCTAACCTTTCTGAGAATTTATTCAACCTATTCATTAGGTTTTACATCACCTGCATAATGGATTGTTGCTCACTGACTTGTGGTGCAGACTTCATTTTTTTAGCTTGCACTGCTTGTGTATATACCGAACGGGAAACGTTTTGGATGAGAATGTTTTGAGTGTTTTCTTTTTGTATTGCTTAATTTGTTTTTCCTTTTTTGTAGTTATAGTATAGTATATTACTATAAGTACATACTCGTAAAATAGCTATTTACCTTATTCAATATCAGTCTTTGACACACGTTTTTTAAGTTAATGAAACTATAAAAGTTTTCACTTAGAAATTTTTAAATAAGCACTACTGTTTCAAACAATATGAATGTATTGTATTTAAGATTTTCTTATACACCGAAAGAATTCTTTTTTTTTTCATACAGTGGTTCACTTATCTGAGTCGATAAAATTCGACGCATGTTGTGTTATCAATCGAATGCAATTTCGGAGCCCATAGAGTGGGTCAAGTAGTTAGAGCGACACAGTAAATTTCACCGTCAAAACTCAACTTTGATTCTGGTTAAAACTTGGTCTGTTTTTCAGCCACCCTAGGTGTAAGCCTGCCTGATGAAGAGTAAGGATCCAGAAACCACGATAGCAGGAGGACCCCAGGATCGGAATCAAAAATAGTCCTTTTCTCTAGAGTTGTTTTTGTTTATATTGCACTAGTGAAGAAATTATTCTTTGCATTTCTTCAACTATTTTTCTTACACATAAAAATCGAAGCAGCTAAATTCACGATCACTAGAACAGTTGATCTAATTTGAAAATCAAAAGTGTTAAACTGGCAAGTGCACTATGAATTAATTTTTTAGTTTTTTGCAAATTTACTTAAAAACAATGCCACTTTAAGTAAGTATTTTCCACAATAATAGGACTAAAGTTATTTTAGCATTATGTTCCAAAATTGAAAATCATGTGTAAACCAAGCAAATTGCTGAAATGTTAAAATAACTCATAACTCAAGTCTTTGATGATGACTTATTAACAGTGACAGGACAAAATTCAACTGATTAACCAGAATCTGTTGATTTAAATCAGTACTAAATCTCAAACCTTTTTGGAAAATTGTGGTGAAAACACCAGTTCTTGTTTCACTTTTACCTTCAGTTACTTCACTGTCTTCCACTTAAAAGGTTTTTTATTTCTTTTTATTTCTTCAATTATGAAAATATCGCCGCCAGCGTGCGGCCAAAGAAGACGATATAAATTGGGAAAGGGACGAAGATGGAAAAGTTAAATTTTCTAATTAAAGCTGTTTAAACCTCAATTACCTTTTTTCTTACTGCGTAAATAATGAATACTTCAAAGGACGGTCGATATTAATTAGTCTTATTCTGATTCTTTATTTATTTATTTATTAAAAGCTGGATAACATTTATTTAATTAAAAGGAAAATACGTTTCCATTTGCTGTTGGAAAGCACCCTTTTGCTCTTAGAGAACTATTAGGCTCAAGCTCAAATCACTTAAAAAAAATTAAAACATTTAAATCGCCTAATTGGCTAGATGTACCTTACCTTTAAATCTTGACTTATCGATTCCTACAACCCAATCTGAAAAAAATACAGAAAGAAAATTAGTAAAATTTGGTTACATTTTAAAAGCAAATATTTTTGTTTACTTGTATTAAAAATCCAAATTAACTTGAAACCAATAAGCACTTTTATTTGAATCTAACATCAAGGGAAGAACAAAACCGGAGGACCTCTTTGAAATTTGAGGTTTGCGGATTCATCTATCTAGTTCGCTCCATAAATTCTCTATGGCATTAAGGTCTAGAGGAGAGTAAAATGTTTAGGTAACCTTACTAGCCCAATTTTTTGCCGGTATGGTTAGAGTTTGACAGGCTAATGAATAATGTGGTTGAATAAAAATACTTTATTAATCTTTCTTGAACTAAAATAAATTAGTTACCAACCTGCTTTAGGTACTGTTTTTTAAATTGTAATAAATTATACCAAAAAGTAAACATTTGCAGCTAAATTGTCCTAGTCGTTTTCTTCAAAATAATTTTATTTGGGGATTGTAATGACTTCCTTAAACGATTTATGCAAGAAAAAATATGTGCGTATTCATCATTGTATGCTTTTCAGGTTTGCACGCAAAAAGATACTTTGAAGAACTACATAATGCAAGGGGTGTCTTAAACTCGTATTTCATCTACATACTACAAAGGAAATACGAGTATGTATACAAACCCTATTTGTGTACCCTAAAGTTTAAATCGAAATCACTATACAAATATATTTGGCTTATATTAAAACTAGCCTATCATAATTTTAATAAATAACTACACTACAACTGATCAAAAGAGCTTTGGAGATGAGTTCCATTAATATTCTACAATACACAAGGTGCCGCAGGTTAAGTCTATCCTATTGCTAGCTTGTTTATTGGTACTATAACATCAATACATTAGCAAAGTAGTAGTAATTTTTCCCACTTTTAAAATAGTAAAAAGAGAAAAACAATTGAATATAGATTTTTTTAAAGAAAGTATACTTGTTTTAAATGGAAACTTATTTACTAACAGAACAATGGCAAATCATTTTCTGCACGAAAAAGTTCCTGTTGGTTCCCATTGGTCTAAAATTTAAAATAACCTTATTCCCATATTTTATTTTCAGTCAAATTGCCTGTAAAATTTAGCAACAAAAACAATATTAAGAGTGATTAAGAGGCCATGAATTTGAAATTTTATGATTCCTTACGCGTTTCTCTACATGCGTGAAGTGCATTTTGTACTTATTAGCAAAAACTGCGAGCAATCAAATTAGTTTTTTTTAACATAGCATCTTTTTCTTATAACTAACAAGCGCCATTACAAAAATAAAAACGATGTACTCTTCATACAGAGTCATACAAATGTACAAATTCTTAGCCTTCTAAATAGTCTAAATATTTTAGTTATTAAAATCATAGCCCATAAAATATGGGCATAACTTCGTTATTGTAAATTTTAAGTCAATAATGGTGCACAGGAACTTTCTCGTTTAGAAACAAATTTGCCATGATTCTGTTGGTAAATAGACCATTTCACTTAAGAAACGGACAATTTAAAAAAAAAATTCTAAAACGCGATGATCACTGGTTTTTCGATTTTCACCATTTTATTTAGCGGAAAAAATATGAGGGAACCTGTATACGAATTGTGTACCGCTACCAACTCATTTCGTTTTAAAACCCTTTTTAAATTTAAACGAGATTCTCTTAATTAAAAAGAATTACCAAAATTTGATTACCTGAACCGACCCAGTATTTAAATTGAAACTTTCGTTTACGACTTACGTTTTTCGGAAAGCAACACCCACGTTCCGTAGCTTTCCCCATAAATTTAATAAGGTACATAATACATGACTGCTTGTAACTAATAAAAAAGCTATAAATTCTTCAATATATCCGACCCGTTCATTCACCAAATTGATTTCGGGTATAAAACATTCTAATAAAATGCCTTAAAAGTTATGCACTTAGTAAAGAGATTAAAAGTTTGATAAGATCCCCGCTTGGAAACGTTTCTGTATCATTATAGGGCTACGTCAGTGTAAACACGAAATTTCAATTTGGGGACGCACAGAATTATAAAGACCAATTACGTTTATTATTGCACCAAAAACCTTTATTGCAAAAACCTGCAAAGTTACAGCGCCGCTGTAATTTATATTATTTGGAACCCCTAAAAAGATTATAAGAAACGAAGGAGGAGGATGAATTCCATTCATAAAAATTATTACAATCTTAATTATAATCACGCTGACATGGTTGTAGTCAGGCTTACTGAAGAGTTAATTGGAAAAGCTGATAGTTCGAGAGCCGACCGTTAAATTTCCTATATATTATATAAAACACAAGAAACTTTGTATGTGTGAGCTAGCATTGAGATAGACGAATATGGAGTCACAGTTGTTATGATGCTAATTTATCCGGAACATAGTCTTTTGACGACGCTTCCGGTTACATTTTTGACTCTCTTAGACCACAGGAATAAAGTTGGCGTCAAAATGTCAGTCTCAGATGATATATAATCATGGGGTGCCAGACATCATCCTGCCGCAACCACTTTGCAGCCCTAACATTATATTATTATAAAATCAGAGGGGCTGCCAAGTGGCTGTAACAGGGCGAGGTCTGGGTACCTCATAATCATATAATAGTAGGTACTCTTTGAGACAGTCAAACATGTAACCGGAAGTGACGTCAGAATTCTTTGTTCCCGCTAAATTAGCTTCATAATATCGGTGGCTCCATGTTCGTCTATGTGAATTTTAACTCACGTATTAAACAAACTTTCTCGTGTATATACCTGAGACAGCCCACGTAGACTTCAAGCCTAAGTACTAACGTAACGTAGGCATCTGAGGAGAAGGGAAATATCTATTGGCAAGGGATTTAGAGGATTGGAGGTTGAGAGGGGAAGGGAAAACATCTGCAGGCAATTTGTTCCACAATCTGAAGACCCTAGGTATGAATGAGCGAGAGAAATTGGATGTTCTAGAATTTTGTAGATGGACAGTAAAGGGATGCATATGTAACGCGCCTCTCGTTGTTCTGTTAGGAACAGTCAAGGGAGAATTTTATCGGTTAGTTCTTCAAAACAAAATCCGTGGAAGTACCGGCGGAAAAGGGATAAATCCCCAACAGCGCGGCGATGTGCAAGAGAAGGAAGTTTTCTTGTGTGGACTCATTGATGAGTCGAATGGCTCTCTTTTGTACGAAAGCGTAGAAGGGCCACAACTAACTTTTTTTTTGAAATTCACACTTTTTTTACGAAATTTCGTAAAAAGTTTGTGAATTCACACTTTTTTTACAAAATTTCGTAAAAAAAGTGTAAATTTTAATGTTTTCTTAAAAAAAGTGTGAATTTACAAACTTTTTACGAAATTCACACTTTTTTTACGAAATTTCGTAAAAAGTTTGTAAATTCACACTTTTTTTACAAAATTTCGTAAAAAAAGTGTAAATTGTAGTTTTTCTGTAAAAAAAACTGTGAATTCACAAGCTTTTTACGAAATTTACACTTTTTTTACGAAATTTTGTAAAAAAAGTGTGAATTTACAAACTTTTTACGAAATTTCGTAAAAAAAGTGTGAGTTTCGTAAAAAGCTTGTGAATTCACACTTTTTTTACGAAATTTCGTAAAAAGTTTGTAAATTTCGTAAAAAAAGAGTGAATTTCGTAAAAAGATTGTAAATTGCAAATGGCCGTTACTACGAAAGCGTAGAAGGTTACATTCTTCATTCAATGTTTTATTATTACGGTTGCTCCGCCTAAACGCGCATTGTTATACAGTGTGGACAAAGGCCCGCCTCCCTGTAAACTTTATAAGTAATAATACTTATACCTATTTGTCGTAAACTTTGGGCCAAAGAAAATTGCCTGTAAGGTCATTACATTTTTAAAAGGAAAGTGACTTGTGTTCACTGGCCATATTTTCATGAAATTCTGTTACAGGGTGATTTCTTCTATCAATGAAGTTAACCAGTTCTTTTTAGAATTTGTGACAAATGACAAACTTGGTTACACTTTAGGTTAATTATTAAGATTACCTCTGTTAATATTTTAGATAATTAAAATAGTAGTTATGTTATACAGAAATACGTGTTATGTTAAGGGGTTAAGGCATCTGTTTTTTCAAAAAGTTTAAGTGTCTCCATTTTGTCTGCTTTTCACTTCCTCCCCTAGTAGTTTTAGGTCTTTAATCCATTTAACTAAGTTAAAGAAAGATTTTGTTTAAGTTGTTGAGAGTACCCAATAAAAGGTTTGTATTTTATAAAAGGTTTTTATTTCTTTAACAAGTACTGTGGTATTTAAATTTGGGTACCTACAGATGGAAGAATATTATATTATACACCAAGGAATAAGAGTGTCACTTTTTATCCCGGAATAAAAATACATTATTACTTTAGTTATCACTACTTTTCGCATTTTTGTATTTTCTTGCCCCATAAAATCAATAAGTGGCATTCGTGTAGCTAGGGAATATACTAAAAGCCAAATGTTGAAAACTGTTTATTGAACACATGCATACCTAGTTAAATTAGAGTCCATAAATAATCTGTAAAGATGGATAACTACAGAATTTTTCTTTTTATTTTTTATCCTTGCTTTTAGTTGAAAGAGGTTTTTTTTTTACTTTTTGTCCTTGTGTTTACTTGAAACAGGAAATATGTTTTACTTATATCCCTGATTTTGCTTGAAACAGGTATTTTTTACTTTTTATCTGTTTTAAATTTCGGGGATAAAAAGTGACAGTTTTATCCCCAAAATGAGGAATAAAAGGTGCACTTTTTATTACTAAAGTGCGAAAATGTTGTTTTATTGAATTTTTAAAATGTAACCTATAGTGCTTTAAGCCATAATACAGGGTGTCCCAAAAATGACACATTGTACCTTCATCAGAAACATTATTTTATTAATTGCTCTCTACAAACATCAAAAAGGAATTGCAATTTGTTTTAATGTCAACACACCAAAATATTACAGGTAAGTACATACCTACTTACCTATACCTAAATTAGGGTCAACGCATCACGAAAACTGCGTTTTGGTTTTGTGTTGCTGTGACCATAAACTAAATCTATTAAACAGTAATGTTAAATATATTATGCAAATCTGCTCTTAATTTTTTATACAATTCTATGCAATCAGTAGGATTGTTATTTTGGCTGTATTGATGCTCTTCTATTAAAATTGTACAAAGTTCATAAAAATCTTCGTTGCAAGGATAATTTAAAAACGTGCAATGTGAGGAAAGTTCTTCAATAGCAAATGTAGGTACTGGCACTAAATAACTTTTAGCTCCATATAAAGACGGAATTTCGTACATTAAAACAGGTCTTCCAGTTGGAGAAATACTTTTTCTTGTCTTACTTATTTTATGAGTATTCCATTCTTGAACAACTTGTTCCAGCTCAGTCTAAAAATAAATAAAATTTAAGTCGGGTTCATTATAGTTACGGTAAGAATGGTCATTTGGCTTGACATATAGAGTTTAAGCTGCTACGGGATGTATCTAGTTACGGGGCGTATAAAACTTCCGCAGGGGCCGCGGGGGCACTGCATCTTCACCAGGAACCTCCGCATCACCCTCGTACGTCCCCTAGCAGGTTACGTCACGCGGCCAGCTAAAACTCCCTATGGAATAGAAAACGTTTTAATCATTTGAAAACTTGACCTTCATGTAATACCTGATCCACAGAAAAAAAGGATTTGTTGAATCAAGGAATACTTTAGCTATATGCTCCAACAGATACTTATTTTCTTGCTCCAAGTAAATATTTACTTATAACAACAAAAATTTTGTTATAACTTTTAGGTAATTATTAGTTAGTAAATATATCTCCATTTGAATGAATAATTTACTGGTACCAAAACAATAATACCGTTAGTGCATAGGAACACCAAGTACCAGGGAAAGCTTTACCCATGTAATAAAGAAAGTTTAGCAAATCAGTAGCCTGTTTGTTTTCGGGTTTTCTACCAGTGTTGCGTAAATGGCTGAACTTTTTTGTAGCGCATGGGTAGAAACAATATAAAATATATAATTTTTTATTCTCTGAAATTTTACCGCCATTTTTAAGTTTCTGTGTGCTTCATTGCCTATTTTTGTAAGCCGTCCGCTGTCTTGAAATTTGGTGGAAAATAATGTAAAAATGGATAATAAAATATACAACGTTGCGTTGTACCTGCGATATTTAGGTAGGTAATTGTGTGCGAAGTTCAGCTTTTGAACAAAATAATGCGCAAAGTACTTACTTAATTAGAGATACAGAGTGATTCACTGTGTTTTCCCACCCCCCTTATTGCCGTTATTAATAGAGCTACTTACAGAAAAAGTGTACATACAGCAACCGCATAATTTTTTAAAAATTTATGAAAATATAACCCAAAACAATTTATCGTTACCTATTCTATGTCATATCTTTACAGCAAGTTTTTTAATTTAAATTGAACACACTGTATATATATATATATATATATATATATATATATATATATATATATATATATATATATATATATATATATATATATATATATATATATATATTTTAATGAAATTCATTTTGATAATGCTGTGAATGATTTGAATAAGGACATTCAGATTGTTAAATAAATCAGACAAAGATTCAGACTCCTTGTCTGAAAACAATTTAGCGAGACTTAGAACCCCTCGTCTTAATAATTCAGAAGTTGTAAATCCCGGATGAGATGAGCCAGTACGTACAGAGTTGTCTATAATGAAGAATTCTATTGAAATAATAGAAACGAAGCCGATAGTGTAAAACATACTCTCATCGAGAGACACACTGCGAGAAATTGAACTAATATTTTAAAAAGAATGAATTAGTAAGCGAACCTAAACTACAGGAGGTTTGTAACGCTGGCCCGGCCCTGTGGCGTTCCGACAGTACCTAGAATGGCGTAGTTATTTATTTGCCTACCTTAATAATAACCGAAAAGCAAAACTGAATTAACATTTTGTCAAGGGTAGTTCCTTGAAAAAAATTTTCTTCTTTTAGTGATTGAAAAATATTCATCCAATATTGAACGCAGTGTTTTCGAAGCATACCCCACCAAGATTCAATTCGTTGGTTATGGGTGCTTTTTCCATATAGGTAGGGTGGTCTATCATTTCCTTCAGTATTAAAGGTTTCGTGCAATGTTTTTTGAAGACGTTCTACCACTCCATTTTCCGTTCCCATATCAAAACGAACAGTTTTAGGACATCCACCTGTGATTCTTAAGGCATCCAAGAAATAGCCACCGATAACCTAAAAATTACAGAGTTAAGAAAAATCTACGAAATTTCATGTTGACGGAGTAGGGATCAAGGTAAAATGAAATAGCGAAGCAAAGTGAAATTAGGCATTCTTAAAAAATATATGTGATATTTACCTAAAAATAAGCACTGCTTACATAAAACTTAGGTATTTTGTTTACAAGTTTAATTTTACTTCTCTGTGATGTTAATGTAATTTGTGGAAAATGAATTTCACTTGTTCTGGCCAAAATGAAATGCACTGTACTTTGCCCTGATACTTTATTAAAAGAGAAAAATCCCACTATCTATATCAACCTTTTTTTTTCATTTTTATGGTTCAGTGGTTAAACAAGAGGCATGACTTACTTTAGGATCATTTGATGTGGGCCCCATCCTTAGCCAAATGATGTGCCTGGAAAATCCGTCTATACATCCGTTTATACATATTCCGTAGGGTTTTAATTTATCATAAGAGTCTATATGCCATAAAAAATTGGGTCCTTTATTTAAATACTGGCGCCTCCTAAGTCTTTTTCGTTTACGTATATCGTGTCCCTCTGGGTCCAAAAAACGCAAAATTTCAGCGACTACTTCCTGCGTAACAACTAAGTTATTTTGAATACATCTAAGATGCATCCACCTATAACCATGTAACTGTCCAGATCCTTTTATCTCGTTCTCAATAAAAGTAACTATGTCCCTAATAGATGAATAATTTTTTCTTCGGTAGCGATTCGCTTTTTGAAGTACTCTTTTAAGGGTTCTGTGCGAAATAATAAAACCATGTAAAGTTCGCAGCATTAATAAAATCTCTTTTTGCTTAAATCCATAAGAAAAATATTTTAATATAATACTGGTCGTTAATTCATCCTAAAATAAATAACATGGTATAGTCATTATCCTAAAAAGTGTAGAAAGTCAGGTATACCTTCCCACACACCACTGCTGTTGAGCCGATCGCCGCAAAGCGAGTGTGGTTAAGCAGTCAAATCAAATGCGGGAAAGACACTAGGGGATCCAATCCCGGTCAATATTGCGATCCCGGGATTTCGGGATTGAATTTTTTCTAATCCCGGGATCCCGGGAATAATCCCGGGATTAAAACAAAAACCTAAACAGCAAATTTTTTTAGTCATTCCATAGAATAATGCCAAACTATTTTTAAAACTAGTAAAATATTAAAAGAAAATAAAATGAATTCTAAACAAACATTGAAATAAGAACTACAAAATAGCAACCTAAGTATTTTTAGAAAAAAAAAAGAATAATAATATACAAAGGTTTGTTTTTTAGATATAATATCAGTTTTTTTCTTTAAGAAAATAACGCAAAAGGATGAGATTATCCAATGTTTCGTCTAACATAGAAAAACGAAATTTGGTTAAAATCGAACCCGCTGCCGAGAAAAACCCTCCGCTTCTACACTTGTAGGAGGTATGTTACATAGAATGTCATATGCTAACTGTAGATTAGGTCCACGTTGACCTCCGGTTTGGAATATTTTCATTTCTTGAGATACCTCAACCCAGTTAGCAAAAATTATCCCCAGGACGTCCCATTTTGATCCGCAACATCCTAGTTGGGATGATCCCAGGTAAAACATCCCTGCGACATCCCTTGGTCGTTACAAATATCCCAAATATGCCCCATAATGTGACGTCCTACGGACGTCTTATATTGCTGTTCCAAGAACGTCAGAAATGGGATTTAAAAAAAGAAAATTGGTAAAAAGTTTTATAAAGTGCAAAAACAAAATACTGTTGGAACCTTTATTATATTGATGCCTCTATCACTACTAAAATGTGTTTTTTTGTGTCATTTTTGTTAGTTTGTACCTGCCTACGGTAAATATCTACTAGGACTGTTTGGAACTGCTAGGAGATGGCGCTGCCTGTGTCATGCGGCTTCAGTAATTCGACATGATAATGTTAAAGATTTACTTTTTCTATGGTCTATATGTAGTAATATTCTACCAAAGGAAAAAGCTTACTTTATCCTGGTAGTTTTTTCCAGTCTGAATAAGTATTTTGTCATCTAACCGTGTAAGAACAAAATATGACAAATTGCACTAATTGCAGGATTTCCTGAGATATGAAAAGTCCCAAAATTTCGTCGATGGGACGTCCCAAGGACAGTTGTTGTGCTATATAGGACAGAACAAAAAAAACTCCGGCTTAATTGCGGTAAATTGACAATGCTATAAAATGTATCCAGCCCATTTAAGGCCTAGGGAATGTCCTAGAATGATCCTATATAAGTCCTAAGTAACCTTTATAGGATGATCCCAGATACACCCTGACCTGTTCCAAAAGTACGTCCCAGAGACGTCCTTTGGATTATATGGGATATTACGGGACGTCCCTGGGATGTCGGAAAGATCCCACATTTACGTCGCTGCGACGTCCAAGGAACAGTTTTGTGTTAACTGGGAAGCGATTTTTAGAAATAAAATTTGCAACTATAATCCCGGGATCTCAAATTATAATCCCGGGATCTTAAAAAAGCTGAATTTTTTACGGGATCCCGGGATCCCTAAATCCCGGGATTGGATCCCCTAAAAGACACCTACTTTATGCATGAATTAGAATGAACATTTTTTTCTAAAACCATAAAATTTTGCAAATGAACCGACATAATGAACAATTTTTTTACCAGTGAACACAATTGAAGTTAATTATACTTATATAAAGACTCGTTTTAGTAGTCGTCACAGATCAGCTACAGAAGATATTAAAAATGTGCCAAATTATTTATTACTTCAAAATAACTAAACAGAGATTTTTATATACTTACCTCCTCCATTGTATCCGCTGTTCAAAAAGCTATACTAAGATGCACTAAAAATCACATGCGATGCGCGTTTAGGCGGAGCAACCGTAATAATAAAACATTGAATGAAGAATGTAACCTTCTACGCTTTCGTAGTAACGGCCATTTGCAATTTACAATCTTTTTACGAAATTCACTCTTTTTTTACGAAATTTACAAACTTTTTACGAAATTTCGTAAAAAAAGTGTGAATTCACAAGCTTTTTACGAAATTCACACTTTTTTTACGAAATTTCGTAAAAAGTTTGTAAATTCACACCTTTTTTACAAAATTTCGTAAAAAAAGTGTAAATTTCGTAAAAAGCTTGTGAATTCACAGTTTTTTTTACAGAAAAACTACAATTTACACTTTTTTTACGAAATTTTGTAAAAAAAAGTGTGAATTTACAAACTTTTTACGAAATTTCGTAAAAAAAGTGTGAATTTCGTAAAAAGTTTGTAAATTCACACTTTTTTTAAGAAAACATTAAAATTTACACTTTTTTTACGAAATTTTGTAAAAAAAGTGTGAACTCACAAACTTTTTACGAAATTTCGTAAAAAAAGTGTGAATTTCAAAAAAAAGTTAGTTGTGGCCCTTCTACGCTTTCGTACTTTTGGATAGAATCAAGGCTGTTAAGTGTCGAGGGTGATGCCGCTCCTCAGACGTGGGAACATTACTCTATGTTAGGTCTTATTTGGGAAACATAGAGAGTATGTAAGTTGGAAGGGGAGAAGTATTTTCTGGCTCGAAAGAGCCAGCTATCGATGTGGCTACTGAGTAATGTGTTTGTGCCAGTTGAGATCATGTTCGAAAGCGATGCCAATCAAACGTTTCACTGTTTTGCAGGGTTTGGCCAACCATGTGGATTGGGTAAGTGTTGCCGGATTTTTTGCGTGAGAGGAAGCAAGGCTGAGTTTTGGAGGCGTTGAGCCGAACAAGGTTCTTGGCACCCCAGTCTAAGATTAATTGAAGATCTTGGGAAAGGGATAGGTGCATAGATCTGCGTCTATTATCCAGCTCTTGATTAGAGACTGAGTCTGAAAAAATAAATGTTGGAGTGGAGTACTGTCGTCAGCATAACAGTAATTGTAACAGGTAATTGAAGAGAGTAGGTTATTAATGTGAAGAAGAAATAGGGTTGGTGCCAGGACTGAACCTTGGGGTACGCCAGCATTGATAGGATGGAAGTTAGATGAGTGACCGTACACCACGACAGATATGCGCCGATTAGAGCGGAAGCTACCGATCCAAGTCCATAGTTTGGGAGGAAGACCGTCAGAAGGTAGTTTATTGAGGACTGCGGCATGCCATACTTGGTCAAAAGTCTTGGAAATATCAAGAGCAGCAATCTGAGATTCGCCATGAAACTCCCGTTATGGGTCATTCTTTTACAAATTATATACATAAAATTAGCCAACATGTGTATCGGGCTTTTTTTAAAATTTTTCTTCCAATTTATGTTATTTATGGATTTTAATAGGTGGCTTGTTTCTGTCACATTGCAAATTCATTATCTCCGGTTCTAATTATCGGATAGATACCGTTGTCTCACCTTTCTTTCCAGATATGAGTGTACTTCTGATCTCGGTAGTTCCTAATTGAATGAGCGGTTTAAGTTTACGTGTGTGTTCATAGAGTTCGCGTGACGTTTTCGTTTAAACGGTGGTATATGCAACTGGTGTTTAAGTTACGACCTTGTTCGAGTATTGCGCGCGACGGTGTAGGTAAGGACTTGCGGCATAGACTAAAGAATAATAAGACGAATCACTTACGGCGGCTCCTTTTATCTGCGTAGATCGCCTATCGTTTTTTGCATTCCCAGAAATATCGGGTGCAGGTGGCCGACTCCGTTAAATACGAGGGAGTTTATACTAGCGTTTCTGTTAAAACAGTTTAGCAAAATTTACCGGGGTTGTAACGTAAATAGCATTAAAATATTATAATGATTTTGAAATTTATGTAGGCAATTTACTTTTCGTACATTTTATAATTTAGTGATTTTTTTTGTATTTGAAATTATATTATTTTGCATAAAATTTATTGCGTTTTGGCATAAAAGTTTTTCGACAATCCAATCAAGTATATGGTATTAAATTAAATTAAGTGGTATGGAAGTAAATGAAATACAGGTATGGATTAAATAAAGATCTATCTATTACTAAATAGTACATACTCTATGACTGGATACAATACTCTTCACTAATTATCGTAATTTATAAATTTTTTAAAATTATTAGTTTAGGATGTTGTTTTTGTTTGTTGTTTGTTTGCGCTTTATTACTTTTAATCTGCTGATTTGCAAATTTTATAGTAAAATAAATGCGAAATCTTGTATACAACGAAAGAAAATAATTCAAAGGAAAATCTTTACAGGGATGATTGAAAACTATTTTTTCAAATTTATTTTTCAAATGCGCACCAACACCAATTTGGCAAGCTATGTTGTTGAAATTTTCAATAAATATATTTTCTAATTGTATTATGTGCTCTACATGATTTTTCGGGGGTACTATTAAACCTCCAAATGGTAAGTTGTCGGAAGGATAATATTCTTTTAGCCTACAAAAAGTGGTGCCTGTTCTTCAATTGGACTTGAGGTATTAAAATTTGTGCATGTGCTACATGTATGTTGTGATAAGCACTTTTCAAAAGGTATCCGCTAACATAAACTAAGGCGTTTCCTTCAGGAGTTTTTATATCTCTGTAGTCACTTGTAAATACTTTAAGTGGAGTTTACAAGCAAAAGTTCTTCACAGTTTTGCAGTAAATCTGGTGTAAGATTTAACAAAATTTCATTTATATCTCCCATAAAATTGACTCCATCTGCCTGATCAAAATACCTTAAAGTAAATAATTTTTTGAAAGACCTGCAAAACTGAATTGGCGTAGGATTTCTTGCATTGCCACAACAGTTACGTATTTGGCCAAAAAAGTTTTCCAGGCAGTCCTGATTTAAATTTCTGGTCAGAAGGAAAGAATAACCTTTGGCGCGCAACAACTGCCACAACTCAAAAATGGCATTGATGGTGATTCGCCATCCATTTAAAAATTTTATTTGATTAGTTATGTTTTTTCCCTCATAAGTAGTGACCTTCATATTTTTAAACAAATCATCCATTTCCTTTAAAAATAGGTTTTGTTGCTCTGTACCCATAAAAGCGTTAAAGTTATTAAGATGACATGAGTTTAATACATCAAAAAGGTCATTCATTTTATTAATAAAACTTGCTCTTGTTTTGGCGTCAGAAGGAAGAACTTTTAAATCGATGCAAGTATGGATAGCAACTGCTACAGAACGACTGAAAATCTGCGAAGCAAGTTTAACCTTCATTTTCTGAAAGTTATTCGGATAGATGTGTTCGTTTCTTAATTTATGTGACATTCTAAATTCTTTCAATTTATCGTAGTGGTACATAGTTTCCAGGTACGCTTTATTTGTTTCTCCATGTGAAAATGAATTTTTTTTCCTCAATAAAATGGAAGTTGCAAACCCTTATTCGGGTATAACATTGATCTGGCGTAAGATTGGCATATCGGTGATCGTCAATAAATCCCAAGACTTTCTTCCAAAGTTTGCATCTACGGCAAATAGATAGTGCGTATAGTAACATAGAAAATTACAATTAATTATTATTAGTCATTGCAATTTTTAAGTAAATAAAAGTATTGTAAAATATATTTTTACTTAAACAAAAAAAAATAACTTTACGTAGTTTCATCTTTGGGACATCGAAAAAATGAAAATTCTCCTCCCGTTTTACTATAACAACCATCAACTGAACAATAATTCACAGACATTTTCACATAAAACTTAACAACTGTAAAAACTACAAAACATGACAGCTGGGAACAGAAATAATAAATAATTCCAACCGGTACAACAGCCCGCTAATATAACTTCCCCAACACCGTTTGAGACGGAAAGACAGCCTATATTAACTCGCTAATATTCACATACCGCCACATACCAGCACTCAGGCGGGAGAAGAGCGCGTCGTTTACCGTCTGCAGCGGCGAGTGAGCCTTCTTGTCTTTGTTGATGTTCGGTGCTTGCGGTTAGATCGAGCAAGAAGGTGTCGATAGTACTTTGGATGTTTATTTTTGCATAACGGACAACATGTTACGAACTTATAAGCGGGACAGGGCGTGATAATATTTTTATCCCTAGTATTGACACCAAACCGTGTGACGTGTTGAGGGGTTAGTAACCATTGCTGTCGATACTTGACGGTATGGACTTACGTGGTTCGAATATATACTATTCTGCACCGCTCTATAGCGTGAACACGGGAACAAAATAATGAATTTTGGGTTCGTCGAGGCACTAAAATTCACGGGTCATTATCACCTTGCTGCTAGCTCAACACGGTAGGGTAAGGAAAACCTTATGCCCTGCAGAGGCCCTAGCGGATTTGGGGTTGCCACCCCGAATTTTTCTTCGGGTTTTGTTTGGCAATTGGTGCCGTTTAGTTGTTTGATACCGTTTTGGTATCCCCTTAACTAGCCCATGCAAAGCAGCATGTATCGGCAATAAATATTTCTATACCACAGGAGTCGCTTTAAAAAAAATTTGCCCCACGTGTCGCATTCGATTGGTCAAATTATTAAAAGCCAAAAACAACGGTAATCTCCTATCAAAGCCGCAAGTATAACCGCACGACTTTCTGTATATTTTTTCTGATGACATTATTACCCAAAATGAATATTTTTTTTAGAACTGCTCATCAGTATTCATTTTTTTAAATGATTATTGCTCCTTTAGTTTCATTAATATATGAATTTTGAAATTAATTTATATTTATAATTATATAAATTTTATTATAAATATAAAATAAAAGTAAAACAAAGGAATGAACTTGAATATATGTTCATTCCCTTTTTTACTCTAAACTCCTTTAACATTTACTCCATGTTGTAATGAAATATAAAAGACTAGGTCTAGTGCATAGCGGACTAGGACTTGTGACTCGTCCCCACTAGCGGACAGATGTTTGCGACAAACTTGATCAGCTATGAGAAGATTCCCTCAAAAAACCGACTTCACGTGAATTAAAACTATACAGTGCCCATTCTAACCATTGGGCTAATAGGGGCTGCAGCACCAGGGCGCCAGGCTCCGGAGGGCGCCGCAACGTATAACGAAATCAAAAATTCGTGGACATTGGTACTTTACTTCGCTGTTTTGCAAAAGTTGTGGCATATACTCGTAGAGACATATAGTGGAGCACGTTATTACTGTACTAAATTTAGACCTACGTAGTATCTTACTAGGTACCGGTCTCTCGAAAATATAATTATGTTTCAACAAAATAAATAAAAAAATACTGTTTTCAGGTTTAAAGCAACCAAGTTTAATAGACTTAAATACTAATTATAAAAAACATAGATACTTTAATTAACTTCATTTTCACAATCTGAGCTGGAGGACCGATCTATCAGAATTGTCTTCCTCAACGTTAGTTTCTTAAAAGTATTTTGGTTTCTGAAGAACAGAAGTAGTATATTTCGGTCTAATAAAGGAAATAAGTAGATTTGAAAAAATTAAAGAGTTGTGCAGTATGTTCTTAATATTCTCGGCCCGTCCTCGCTGTTGTGCGTAATGTTCTCGAAATATACGAAACTATTTATTTCTAGCTTCTGGTGCGTCTTCAGATAAATGTCCAATAGGAATATAAGAAATGTTCTCGCAAAATTCTGCCACCATATATATATATATATATATATATATATATATATATATATATATATATATATATATATATATATATATATATATATATATATATATATATATATATATGTATATATATATATATATATATATATATATATATATATATATATATATATATATGTATATATATATATATATATATATATATATATATATATATATATATATATATATATATATATATATATATATGGGGCAGAAATTTGCGAGAACATTTCTTATATTCCTATTGGACATTTATCTGAAGACGCACCAGAAGCTAGAAATAAATAGTTTCGTATATTTCGAGAACATTACGCACAACAGCGAGGACGGGCCGAGAATATTAAGAACATACTGCACAACTCTTTAATTTTTTCAAATCTACTTATTTCCTTTATTAGACCGAAATATACTACTTCTGTTCTCAGAAACCAAAATACTTTTTAAAGAAACTAACTAAAATTTGCTGTAAGTCTTTAAGCGCTTTCTTGGGGTCAAAACTTAAATGTTGAAACTTTTCAAGAATATTTGACATCTACTACAAAGCTGCATGTGTCATTATATAGTTGGTACTATATGCCATCGAGTGTTTACATGTATATATATATATATATATATATATATATATATATATATATATATATATATATATATATATATATATAATATATGTATATATATATATATATATATATATATATATATATATATATATATATATATATATATAACATGTAAACACTCGATGGCATATAGTACCAACTATATAATGACACATGCAGCTTTGTAGTAGATGTCAAATATTCTTGAAAAGTTTCAACATTTAAGTTTTGACCCCAAGAAAGCGCTTAAAGACTTACAGCAAATTTTTCAATTGAATTTTTGTTTAATCCAGTGATTTCTGCTGATTTTTCGTAATATCGGAAAAAAGTTCCAGCAATATTGTCGTCGTCTGTAGTACTCGCACTCTGCTTTACAACGTCTAGGATCCCAAGTTCATTTGGAAAATCATTTTGTATTTTCTTTTTTCTTTGCTCTTTTGTTACTTTGATTTCGCCCTTAGTGGCATCTTTAATTAAATTACAAAGCGTACCTAATGAGTTAACTCATTAAGTGCTTCTTAGAATAATATAATGTTTAATAAAATAACAATTTAAAACTGGGTGTAATAACGTATTTGTAAAACTATGTAAGTAGGTACTTAGATTCATGAATATTTTATTTAGTATTATTCCAGCCACTTTTCTTAGTAAAAGTTAAATTATTTAGAATTTACTTGTAACTTCTTAGAAAATTTAACATAATTATTCACATACCTGAAAAATCTTCAAAGCGGCATTAAAAAGCAACTTTGGATTCCTGCATGTGCGACATTAAGCACTAACGAAAAATATTTTTTTTTCAATAACCGAATGAGGTTTCTGGATATTCCTAATGTATAGGAATTGTGTAATCCTCTAATGTATGTGACATCTTAGGCATATTTAAGCATTTTTTTAAAAGTCACACCAAGCTTTGTTTCTTCTTCGACTAGGACCACGGTTCTTTAAAATTCCATGTGTAAGTAAACTTTGCAAATATTTCCACTAAAATTTGGAAATATCAAGAGTAGTTACCATACTATAGCTACAACAAAAATTGCTTTCAAATGTTTTTATAGAACACATTAGTTTTTTAAATTTGGAAGGTGGTAGAGGATTCCTTCCTTGACCGAGGTGGTACCAACCGCACCCCTCACATCCTCTTAAAGGGCTGGTGAAGTCCCTACGGATGTTTCTAGCCCTGGGTGTGTGAGTCGGATTTCCCCAGTACACCCACGGTACATAGTACTTGGACTTCGGTCTTCGTGGGCTGTCAGAACATAAAAAAAAGTTTACTTATTTTCGCATCATTTTTATTGCTCTCAGAAAAGTCAAGTTTCTGCTTAAAAAGGAAGTTCTTTACGGTGAAACATTTAAAAAACCTGGTAAACGACTAGACTCCACACATTTTACGAATAATCTAGAGACAAAACAAATTAAAATTCGGTAGTCCCTGTTTTGCCCAATGTCCACGAAATATTGTCCACGAAATATCAAATCCGTTACACTGTGCGCCGCGGCGTTAAACACTCCCTTTAAAAAAATGGCGGGCTTTTCACCTCACTTCGCTCATGTGAGCTGAGGGCGCTTGATTTTGTTAGCCCAGGGCGCTTGAATGTCTTAGGACGGCCCTGACCCTATATTTTGTTGTTTGTTTTTGTTATTTTTTAGAAAATAACCTATAAGTTTTATATTAAAACTTTTTCTTTGATAATGACCTTTTTACAGAGCCTTAATATAAAGAATTACCTCGTACATACCAACAATAAAAACTTTTAAGACATTTCAACTGAAAAATTGTTTTGGGCCATTAAAACTTTTAACTTTAACAAGTTAATGACCTTGTAAATAAAACTTTTAGCATCAATTTGTCGATCCCGGATTATTGATGAGCACCGAAAGCATCCGAACACTGTGCCTAATGTTGTTATCGTGTTTTGAGATCAGGGCTTATTGATATATATGTATGAAAATTCTTCTCTAAACTATCTAAAACGTAATTAGGCTTATTTAATTAGACTGACAGGCAACTAATATGGCGTATCCCCCTATAAATTGAAGTTTCGTGTTTACAGAGACGTGGCTACATAATGATACAGAAACGTTTCAAAGCGCTATCAACTCCAAGACTTATCGAACTTTTAATCTCTTCACTAAGTGCTTAACTTTTAAAGAATTTTATTAAAATGTTTTGGACAGTTTTCATTTAACTTTTTTATTTGTGTTGTATTTTCAGTTACTGTTACTAACATTCAATTGTTTATTAGTTTTACACATTATGTTGTGCGGAGCCTAAATTTTAAAACAAATTATGCATTTAATAGAATTTAGAGATATGGCAAAAATGCAAACAGAAATTTTTTAAGGCAATACAAAAATGTTGTAAAATGTATCAGTTCTAAGTTTTATTGAACTTTCACTAAGTTCCAAGTAGCTTGCTTAACTACTTTAACCCTTCAGGACACGCGGCAAAATTTGAGATAGAAAGCTGACTAATGGTCCGCATAGGAGAAAATAGTTTTTAGCTTTCTGTACAGAAAACATAGTACAGTATAATAAGTCTGGTTTATCTTTTGATTACTGTTTTATTTAAAAATTTATAACACGTACAACAAATAAAAGGATTATTCATAACGAAAAAACACTCTTAAGCTCAAAATATAAATTCGATTAAATTTTACATTAATACTAAACTAGAAACAATTTAGTCTGTAAAACATTCACGACAAATAATTAGCGAGTGTTCCAAATACATAAACTTGTGACATTTATTGCAAGCAAAATGAGTGGGTCTATTTTTTTTCTACCACAATGACAACATCGTCCACGCTGGCTTCCTGGTACTGGATCAGGTGTTGGGATATCTAGGATAAAAATTTCTTGAATTCTAATCATAACCTTGGGAATAGATTGAGTTACACGGGTCGGGAAGATACTTAGCGGCACAGTGGCATAAAGCAACAAATCTTTTAATTAATGGCAAAAATTATTGCTTGCCAACTCAGAGTACGCGCAAGCGCTGAAGGGTCGAGTTCGGTCAGCACTAGGGGTGTTAATCCCGGGATTTTCGAAATTTTGTTGACTAATACCGGGATTAGTCCCGAAAAAGAATTAAAGGGATTCAAATAGTAAAATTTTTATTTATTAAGTTTAAACATACAAATATACTAAAAAGCACCTAAACGATGCTAAATACAAAAAATATATGTATAAATTTATACTTGTAAAATACCGCAAAAATATTAGGGCGTCCAATGTTTCGTCTTTCAGGCTGAACGTATTTTGTTGCAGAAAACTCCTGCGAAAGAGAAACATCTCTCCGGTTCTATACTTGTGGGCTGAATGGTTGGTACGAATTCAAAGGATTCTTGAAGATTACGTCCGCGACTGCCATCATTTGCAAATAAATCATTTTGTTGAGAACGAATTGCAGACATCCGGGTCTTACTACTGGTTTGCTTTTGTAATGACTCTGAACATTTTAGTAATGCTTTTTGCACTTTGACGTTGAATGGTTCATTCTCTTCTGCTCTCAGAATTTCAGCAATTGAATGTCATCTTCGTCGCTGTTTTCTGGTCCACTTTCGTTGTCCATGTCTAGCCTGATTAAAAGTGTTTCCTGCTTAGATTTAATGAGTGATTGATGTTTTGAAGCAGTCATCTTGTTCAGTGTTTAGAATGTCGGGATTTTTGAGATAACAGAAAATGTCAGAATAATTGGTTCTGCGTTGTTAATCCTTCTTCTCAATGACTCTAGTAGTTCCGTACAGAGTGGTGTTTTAATTCTGAATAATTCCTTCAACATGAACTTTAAAGCCGCATCTTCTTTACATAATAAATCCATATCGCGACGGCATAGAGTTTCAAATGAAATTTTTATTGATTGGAGAACTTTTACAACACCTTTAAGAACCTCACTTTTTGAATCCAAAATTGGTGTTATGTTTAGATCAATAAGATCTTTTTTATGAAATTTTCTAGTAGTGTAAAACGCTCGAGCATATGAAGTAAGCTGCTCCGTCTCGTTTTGAAATATAATGTAACTTTTAGCTCTTTCCCATGATCATTTCCTATGATACTTTTGTAGTATATTATTTTTAGTCGCCGACTTTCTGAATATTCGAACTATTTGTCTAACTCTAGACACCAATACACAGAGGTCATGATTATTGGTAATGATTACTTCCAAAAAGTCCCTTTTTTTCAAAATTTCCACCTTATTCCATACCTTCAGTGTCTTTTATATCGCTGTCGGTGTCACTAAAAGAACATTTCGAGATTAATCCCGAAAATATTAATCGATCCCGGGATCCGGTTTATACTCCGGGATCCCGGGGACCCGTAACGGTATTTGCACAAAACTGAAAGTTTGTATATTGATTATTGAACCATAAGTAAAAGTCATGATCTGGCAAGTCTCCCCCGGGCGCGTTATCAACCCCTATATTTTTGAGAATGTAAAAAAAAATAAAAAATTGAACTTAAGTTATAAACTTCAAATTTTAATATTTTTGAATTTAGACATAACAAGAAACAACGAAAAAATTACCAGGCGATTCTGAAAGTCGCAAGCACCTGCCAGGTGATTCTAAATGTGGTCTGTGCAGGACATAAAATAAACATTGTCCTGCAAGGTTCCAATTTTTACAGGCTCTTAACTAAACGATTTAACGTAAATATGTTTAAGGCCAGGCGATTCTGACGGTCGCTAGGGCTTGCCCGTTGCGGAAGAAGATAAAACGGAAGTGCGAGAGTAAGAAGATTGGAGTTGCTAAAATAGGTATAGGATGGTGGTAAGAAATGGATTAAAATTTCAAATTAAGTAAAAAAATATTTTTATCATAAAAAATAGTTGTTTATGCAACAAAAGCATACAGTGGTACTTTTGTACGCATTCGAAATTTGACCCAGCAATCCCATAAGTAAAAAAAGGGCCTTTATGCATGAGTTGCATATGAGGAGACTTGCCAGGTGTCATGACTTTTACTTATGGTTGCTCTTTAGTCGTCAATATACAACTTTTCAGCTTTGTGCAAATACCGTTACTAACAGGTTTCAGTAGCTCTCCGGTTATTATGTTGCACTCAAGAATCGGGACCCTGGATATAAATTAGAGAAACTAATACACACTGATTCTACAAAAATTCTGTAGATTTACTTCAGATAACATTCGATCTTCAAATGTGGAAGACGAAAATTCAAAGCATATTATACACGTGCCCTGCCTTAGAGAGAAGGCTCTTTTTATTTCTTGTAAGTGAGAGCCAGCAACCTATATTGGTCCCGATGTATGTTCTTCTCTTACATCAAACCTGACTTAACCTATCTCCATTCAATATTTTTATTCCCTTCGCTAGAAGGAAATTAAATATGTATTATTTTAATTTTGCTTTGTCGAGCAGTACCACTCAAAAGCACAAATTTTACAACAAATTGAAATTATGCACATAGACTCCTAGACACTGAAAACAAAATAATGCCAGTGACAGTATCACCCAATCATCTTAAACTCAAAAAATGAAAAAGATACCATATAGCAACTGATTTTTTTGAGGTTAGGAAAAAACGATTTGTCGATGACGGTCATTATGGCCTAATTTTTATAACTTTAATTCGTAAAGAAAGTTCCGTTCAAAAGCTTTTTCCATTTTTTTAAGTTAAATAATTGCAGATCGCCCAAATCTATTAATGTTCATTGTTAGCGGGTACCCATTTTAAAACGAAGTAGGTTAAATTATATTCTTAGGTTTCCTGTGGGTAACAACACGGAAATATAACAAATAACAAAGAAAAACGATTACGAAAAAAAAATGTATGTCGTTAAGAGGGAAGTCTAAATTTGAAGAGTCATTAAAAGTTGTAACTTTTCACAATTTAATGATTCGTATTCCTGGAAATGAGAAAAGTTTATTTTATCAATTATTTGTCATTGAAAATCGCATATAACATGAGCAAATATTTTGTATTTCAGTAAAAATCGCCACGCAATTTGTATTCGTCTCTTGTTACAAATAATAGTTTAAACCATGTTTCAGCGGTGAAGGTACTATGCTTGACATTTGCGAAGAATGACATCACCTAATTAATTGACATCCAAAACTACGTAACTTTTTTTCCCAAAAAAAAAGGAAAACACTAATCGGGTACCTAATACTTTTATCGATGGGATTAATAAATCACATTGTTCTATTTATAGAAACACAGTGATGAGCTTTTTAATGTTTTCTCCTCTTAAAATACTAACTATGATCTAGGGCTGTAACTCGGAACACTCTACCGATTATATGAATACAGGATATATCTTGGAGTACCTATATAACATAGTTGCAAAAATTGGCTATAGTATATCTTAAAATTTCATATCTTTTTTCGATTGGAAAACAAAATAGCGGCATATCAAAAAGTGCGTTGTATCATTAGATCAAAGTGAAATGACTTACATTATTTTATTGTACTACCTGAAATATAACAATATTATTAATATAATTTTTAGACCTGCCATCCGGCTGAATTGACAGAGTGTTGTACGTTTATTAACTGACTTCAAAAAAGGAGGTTCTTAATTCGCCCTGTATGTTTTTTAAATATTTTTTATGCATGTTCACGAATAATTCTTAAACAAATTCGCCGATTTTGATGAATTTCAAAGTACATATAAGGATTCATAATCATAATGCATAAATAAATTAATAGGGAGTCCCGCCGACTTCTAATCTTGGAACTTTGATGTACAAATCACTTAAGGAGCTTACCATTAGACTCAGTAATACATAGTTAAAAATATTAGTTCATACTTTTCAAGCAACCTTTACATATGGTACCGAAGAAAGGTTTATATAGTTGTAGAATTGTTGGGGATTATCAGTGGCATCGTGCCAGATAGATATCCAATCCCAAATATTCTTCATTTTTCAGTTTGTCCACGATATCATATTTTAATTTTTTATTAGATCTGATCAGAGTGTATCATGAACTACTCCTTTTGGTTTGTTTAAGTACACTTAAATGAGTTTCAGATGCTGGACAACCTTTTCAGCGAGTTACTAATGAAGTTTTACGTTGCCTAAATTTCGGTTTTATACATATTGATGACATTGTAGTGGCAACTAAATATAAATATCATCGTAAAGAACATCTTGGCAAAGTTTTTTTTGAATACTTGCAGATTTTTGCTTTACCCTTAATCCAGACAAAGGTCAGTTTGGTGTCTCAGAAATCGAATTTATAGGACATGTTATTAACTCGAAAGGTATAAAGCTGTTATCTCAAATAGTTGAAACTGTTGAAAAATCTCCATAACCTATATCTCACAAAAAAGTCTCTTGGAATAATAAATTTTTATTACAGATTTATTCCTAATTGTGCCTCTATTGTCACACCTCTTCACGACATTACTAAGAATTGCATTTCTAAAACTTTTGTTTGGAACAATAACGTAGATACCCTTAAATATCATGGTTAACTCGTCAGACTTTGCAATAGGTGCAGTTGTTCAACAATTTGCAGATAGTTTTTGGCAACCTACTTATTTAATTTTTTGTCGGAAATTTAAACCTACGCAATACTGAGCGTGTCCCACCGAGTTCTTGCCATATGGGAAAATTTTTACTGAAAGTTGAAAAAAATCACTTTGATGTAGAAAAGTTCTGCATATTAATAAACTAAGAATCCCTATGGAAAAAATCTGAACAAAGAGGGTAGCGACAAAAACGTAAAATATACCCAAGAATAAAGTCCCTTTATTTAGTGAGATACAAAGAATTATTTGGAACAATTTTTTCTCTCTAAATACGAAATCACAGCCATCTACGAAAAAAAAACGTTTTACATTTTTACTTTACGTTACGAAATCAATATTAGTATAAGATAATGAAAAGTGATTATCTTTCATACAGGTAAACATGCTAAGAATGACTTTGACATAGACGTTGACATTATTTGCAGTATAGTTCTGACAATTTAGTTTATCAATTTATTATTTTCCTTAATTATGCCCCGAAAACTAACCACGGAACAAAAAATTAAAATTGTATATACATATGTATATGGAAGCCGCTGAGGTTTTCCATGAAAGGTATCCCGAAATATCTGTATCCCATCAAACTGTTGGTCCCATAATGGCAAAATTTAAAAGTAGTGGAAGTGTGGAAAACCGCTTCAATAAAAAAAAAGAAGATGAGGCCGAAGATGATGAGGATATTCACCTACAAATTATCAGACGCTCTTTAAAAAAAACATGTGTTCTGATGAAGCATGTTTTACATCAAATGGAGTAGTTAGCTCCCAAAACTCATTGGTGGAGGTACAGCTAATCAGGGATTTCTTATCCAGTGTCGAGATCAGTATTATTTTAAGACAAATGTGTGGTGCGGTATTTTAGATAACCAACTGAGAGGCCTATTTTTCTTTCGAGGCAATATAACGTTATATTTACCTTCAATTTTAAAAAACTTAGCTGTTTGGCTTTGTTACTGGCCTTTCATTTAACATTAGAAATAATTTATGCTATCAGCATGATGGTGAACCATTCCATAGTTTCCGAGCTGTTAACGAGTTTCTTCAGAAAATGTTCCAGGGGCGTTGGATAGGAAGATTTTTAGAAAATCAATAGCCGACGAGGCTGCCGGATTTGAATCCACTCGATACTTTCTTTGTGGATATTTAAAGAAAAGTGTATAATCACCGACCTTTTGAAAATATCGACAGCTTGGAAAGAGTAAGAACCCGATATGCCGATGTGCTCTAGAAATTCCTCAAGTTGTTTTGAGAAAAACTGTTTCAAAATTAAGTTAACAATAAAATGCATCGTGGCTATATTGAAATTTGGATTTTGTATATTTATTCATTCTTAATAAGTAATACATTATTTTGTTTGTATTAAAACTCATACAGCCAGATTCTCCAATGCTAGTCCGGTCTTGACAATCAAAAGTTTTAAACTGACAAGTGTAAGAATAAGACAACTAAGTTTTATTCTATGAACTTATTTCTGAGCTTTTTCGCAAATTTATCAGGAAAATGACAATTTTAGTACGTACTTTCAACAATAATAGAACTAAATTCATTACCGCAACTCGTTCCAAGATGAAAATCATTTTGAAACCAAGTAAATCGCTGAAATATCACAATAATTCATAAGTTTTTAATGACAAGGACCGGACAAAAACCTGTCAAAACATAACTGATCAACTATAAGATCTTAATTTAAACCAGTACTAAATCTTAAACTTTCTTAGTGAATATGGACGTTAATTTCTTTCGTAGGTAGCTTGGGTAGCTTTGATTTCGCATTTAGAGAGAAAAAATTATTCCAAATAATTCTTTAAAATATCTTTTCCCTGTATTTTGCTAAATAAGGGTACTTTATTCTTGGGTATATTTTACGTTTTTGTCGCTGCCCTGTATACTATCGGTCTTTTTAGATTTTCCCCATAGGGATTCTTAGTTTATTAATATGCAGATCTTTTCTACACCAAAGTGATTTTTTTCAACTTTCAATAAAAATGTTTCCCATATGCCAAGACTCCGTGGGATACGATGTAGGTATAGTACTTTTATAGAAGAAAATTACTGGTTATTTACTGAACATTAAAAACAAATTTAAATTTTTGATTCGAAAGAAAAGAATTTATCATATTGACTAATCATAAATCCATAGCTTAAAATATTATTGCGTGCTTTTCAATGCTTTTTTGAATTTAGTCCATTTTTTTTTAATTTATTGAAAATCATAAGTAAGTAAAATTGATAAGAAATCTTGATAATATAATACGCCGACCCTCTTAATACCTCCAAAGACAAAGCCCGTTTGTCTAACTTGAAATATAGACGTTCATAAGACGTATGTATCATATAAGACAGGAGGTAATATCTTAATTAAATCCCAGATTCTGGGAGATGCGGGGAATTCTAAAAATCAATAAAACCGAAATAGGTAACATCACTCACATAGCTACGACTTAATTAAACCGCGAAACTATCTAGTGTGTTTTTCAGTTTAATTAAAGCTAATTAAACTATAACATTGCGAATTTAATCAAGTTGTAAAGGGGTTATTCTCTTGTAGAACGGAAAATTTTATTTTAAAGGGGGAGTGACGTAGATGTTATGAAATCATTTTAATATAATGCATGTATATGGGACGAATCGCCTCTGATATCCCATGGCGAAGCGCGTGCCTGAAAACTGCCTTTTTTCTCGGCTTTCCGATGGTGTAATTTGTTCCTCAAAATTCCGCTTCCTTAACCTCAAAAAACACTAAACGTGCTGTATCTGGAAAATCACCATTTTTATCTTTTTTTAATACGCTAGATCGAATGATCAGGATGCATGAAGATGACCGGTCTTTTAAAAAAAAAAGAACGTATTTTCTGATGAAGCATGTTTTACATCAAATGGAGTAGTTAGCTCCCACAACTGTTATTGGTGGAGTTTACGTCAAAGCGGATTTTTTTTTTTCAGATAGGGCTTTTTTTGTTTTCGAGGAACTATTCGAGAAACATAGCGCGGCGAGCCTTTCCACGTGCGGCGAGGCAGCGACGCGTGAGCCAGGCTCTGTGGTTGTATAAATTGCTATACTGAGCTATGTTTTTCGATTGATTTCCCGTAAACAAAAAAGGGTTCTCTCTGGAAAATAGCATTTTCGACGTACAAAATCCTGATCTTTCGATCTAGCATATTAAAAAAAGAGATAAAAATGGTGATTTTCGAGATTCAGAACGTTTAGTATTTTTTTTTTAGATTAAAGAAACGGAATTTTGAAAAACAAACTACACCATCGGAAAGCTGAGGAAAAAATACATCGAAAACAATTTTTTAGTTATATTTTAATCTTGTTTTCATTGCGAGATCATGAGTTTAAAATGGCATGTTTTTAGGCTCGCGCGCCGCGCTGTGACATCTAAAGCCGCGTACAGACCGAAGTTCCAACGCACACCAAGGCACATGTGACTAGAAATTCGGAAGCATGTAAATTGGTGTGTACGGCGTTGGCGAACATATCCCAACGCATTCCAACGGTTTCCAAGGCGACCCTTGGCGTTGGCTTGCGTTCGGTCGTTGAGCGGTACTTCAAAGAGATGTTTGATTTGGTGTAGACGAGATTTGAATGTTTTCAGTCGTTGGCAAGTATTCCTCGGGTCTGTGCGTTTTGTTTTTGACAAATATTTTGTTTATTTCGCCTTTTGATATGAAATGGACAGATGATTTAGCCTTAAGCTAATTGAACTATACCGGGATAACCCTATATTATGGGATCCTAGCAATATAAATTATAAACTCTCCGAAAAGAAGATAGATATTTGGCAAAGCATGACTATTGCTACTGAATTTAGGTGCAAGGTTGCTGAAATAAAGAAAAAAAAAGAGGGAAGGTTCTGAAATGATCCCTGTTCACTCCGAAATTCCTCCAGCAACTTACTTGTGTTATAAAACTTTTCTGTTTTTATTGGTCGATATTTCTTTTTCTTATTGTTAAGTAAAGAATTTAAAATTTAAAATTGCGGCACTTTTACGTAATGACTCATCACTAGATGACATATTAAAATACCTCTTTCCGTGGAAAATGACCGAACCCTATCCAACGGTATCCAATTCGAAACTACAAACGCGGTGTGGACGACACCGTAAAATGCTTTCCAATCGTTTCCAATCCCAACGCCAACTGGCACATTCGTTGGAGTTGGCGTTCGTTTGGATTGGGACTTGGCCTGTACGCGGCGCGTATTTCCATTCTATACATGGCCAGAACGCGGCCGTGCGCTAATCGTACAGGTAAATTGGGGCCAAGCGAATCGGAGGACACCCTAAGGTCGGAACAGGGTTAGCACCTGGTTAGGGGCCCTGACCAGTCTCTTTCCTCGCACGCGAAGAGGCTTGTCAGGGCCCCTAACCAACGGAAAAATGCGGTCGGAACAGGCTTAGCACCTGGTTACCTGTACGATTAGCGCGCGGCCGCGTTCTGGCCGTGTATAGAATGGAAATACGCGTACGCGGCTTAAGGCGATTCGCCCCATATACAGGATGTTTTCTAATTGAATGTCAATATTTAAGGGGGCGATTTTTGGGTCCATTTTAAAAAGAAAACTTTATATGAATGTATGTCCTAAACGTCTTAACTTTTGAGATACAGGGTGGTAAAGTTTTCAAAAATAAATAGTTTTTTATTAATATCTGTAATACTACTTTAGATATTTTAATTAAATTTGGCAGACATGTACTATGTATCAAGAGGCATTATTTAGTGTACCACAATTTTTTTTATTTCCACCAGTGGCGTTCGTACGGAATTTCACCTGCCTATTTTGGCAGACATTGATGGTGCGCCACTGATTTCTCGTAAAATTAAAATTATTCCTGAAATCGCCAATCATTTCTAAGCAAATTTGATCTCTTGAATTTTTTCAATCCGATGCACGGTTTTCGCTTAAAAAATAAAAACCTGTTCTCTGCATGATCATAACAATATCGTTAATATGACAATATCACCATGCAGAGAAATAGATTTTATTTTTTAGATCAAATTTGCTTAGAAATGAATAAGGATCTCAAAAATTAACTTCCTTATTCATTTCTAAGCAAATTTGATCTAAAAAATAAAATCTATTTCTCTGCATGGTGATATTGTCATATTAACGATATTGTTATGATCATGCAGACAAAAGGTTTTTCTTTTTTTAATCGAAAACTGTACATCGGATTGAAAAAATTCAAGAGATCAAATTTGCTTAGAAATGATTGGAGATTTCAGGAATAATTTTAATTTTACGAGAAGTCAGTGGCGTACCATCAATGTCTGCCAAAATAGGCAGGTGAAATTCCGTACGAACGCCACTGGTGGAAATAAAAAAAATTGTGGTACACTAAATAATTCCTCTTGATACATAGTACATGTATGCCAAATTTAATTAAAATATCTAAAGTGGTATTACAGATATTAATAAAAAACTATTTATTTTTGAAAACTTTACCAGCCTGTATCTCAAAAGTTAAGACGTTTAGGACATACGTTCATATGAAGTTTTCTTTTTAAAATAGACCCAAAAATCGCCTCCTTAAATATTGACATTCAATTAGAAAACATCCTGTAGGTATACGGTACATCGAAGCGAGTCAAATGACACGAGAAACCTGATGCGATAGTTATTTACCTATAACAAGTGCGGAAAGTGGAACTTTTCCGCACGCGACCGCAGTAGCACAAACGACGCGAAGCGGAGTTCGGGCAAGCCGTCAAGGGCGGAAAAGACACTCTCCGCATGTGGTAAAAAAAAATTTCTACGAGCGCCGCGCCGGTTAACTTCAAATTTAACAAAATTTTATTCTTACAAAATTGAAGAAAACGGTTTTTTAAATATGAAAAACATGCAAAGTGCTATTGTTTGCGTTAAATCGACATTTTTCTTTTTTTTTTAACAAATGCCGAAAAGTACCTTTTCGGCATTTGTGCGGAAAAGTAACTTGTCCGTTCTCTACATTTCTCCGATAAAATGTTTTTTTTTCAGTTCGTGCGGAAAAGTAACTTTACCACACAAGTGCGGAAAATTACTACTTTCCTCATCCAAAACAATGTGGAAAGTGCACTTTTCCGCACGGTAGGAAAAATAAATTTAAATATTACAATACAGTTTTGGCATTAACCCGAGAAAATGTAATTCTTTAACAATTTTAGCAACTGTCACCTTTCGGTAAATGACAAGTATTGTCGTGATTCATCGCCTCTGTCGGTATAACCTCGTGGAATCATTGTTTATAGATAATATTGCACTGCATACCTACAATCCTTTAAGGGTGAATGGACGAATCTTTTGAAGGAGTAAATACAGTGGAACTCTCTTAAGACTATATTTTTTCGTTATTGATCCTAATCCCTGAAATTGCTTTTTTCTGATTTTTTTGTTCATCCAGCGGTACATGATCCAATTAGCCCCATAGGTAAGAATTTGATAATGAGAACGTTACATTAATTAAACTAATTTGATCATATAAAGACATTGCTGATTAAGTAATTCCAAATTTTAAGGTAGCTTTTTCATTTATATAGGAAATCCTAAATTACTTAACTTTTATACAACTCGGTCTCGCATAACTATGACTGACGACTGAAGCCTGCCCGAAATGCCGAATTGAAAAATCGACTCTCTATAGCATTGGATACTAGGGAGAGAACCGCAGTAATGTGACAAATTAAAATTTTTCTATCCAGATCTAAAAATAATGGTCTGATTCTGATCCGACTAGCCTCGGTCTACCTTACTAAAGGAAATCAAGAACTTTTGCTTTAAACCTCCATGCGTACTAATATTGTTAACATGATACAACAGTACAGATCGGGTAGTAGTGTAGCTCGATAAATTTGCTGAAGCAAGCGTTTTCAGCCATTAAAATTTCAACTTGAGATTCAGAAACTTCAATCTGACATTCATGATTTGACCATTGCTTTTCAAAACTTATCATCCAGAATCCGACAAAGAAAGTAGCAGTAGCCCAAAGCGTCACACAGACAGGAGATATTCTTAATATGAAACGTGAAGCGAGAAAATGTCAGGTGTTTGCTGATTATAAAAAATTTACATAAAAAGTCTAAGCCGTGTTCAATAGATTAAGATTCAAAGTGCATTTACTAAATTTAATTTTAACATTTAATACTAATGCAAAAATCTGTATTGCAGGTGCAACAGCAGAAGTGGACCAAGAACGAAGTACTATAAATTCCTTAATTTTTTTTTCGACCGATTTTACATCAGGGCATTGTTTTTTGGTGGATACCGATGCTAAAGTCAGTATTTTGAAACAACAGACAGAAGAGCTTACATCAGATGATTTTAACCCGATGTTATATGCAATAAATAATAGTACTTCGGAAACATTTGGTACATGAATTCTTGTTTTAGATTTTGGGTTTAAAATAAATTTAAATGAACCTTTATTTGTTGTAAAATAGTCCATTAGAAAGGCAGATTTTTTAAAGAAACTTTAATTTAGCAGTAGACCTTAAAAGCAAAACAATTTTTGATGCATTGTCCTATCGGAGCATTTCAGGTATATATATACAGTGACCGGCAAAAAGTTCGCAACATATGGGAAAAATTTTTATTAGGAGAGTATCGGAAAAACTTTCCCAGGGGATCGGTTCTGCATGTCCGATAACCTAAAAATCGATTTTGACATACGTCACGTGACCACTGGTATAGCGTCAAATTAAAAAAAAAATTGTTAATTTACAAAAAGTGAGGTTAGTTGAGGAGATATCAAAAAAAGTTATTTGAAAAAATTGCTTAGAATTAAATTCTAGGTCCTTGTGCAAAATTTTAAGATTTTATTTAAAAAAATTGGAAAACTCAATTTTTTTTAAATATTTTTTTATCGATTTACAAATTTCCGGTTTTTTTCGTTTAGATAGCTTGGCTAATGTAAAGCCCATGTATCTGGATGAAAATAAACGAATGTAGTAGTTTTTTCTACAATTGACAGGACAAAATTTAAAAAAACAGGGTTTCGCCGGACGCTAGCTGTTGCAATGATTTGTATCTAGCAGCAGTGTCAAAATTTTAGAGACATTTCAATGAGATTACATTGAGAAAACCTTAATCGTCTTAAATATATCTGAAGTTCGACTTTTTGTAAAGTTAAGGGGATTAAAATAGATAATAAACAAAAAATTACCTGTTTATTTAATCGAAATTTTATAAACGAAAACCAATGTAAGAAAAACTTAAAAGTAGTCAAATTCTGTACTAACAACACAAAAAATCATTGTTTTTCCTTGGGTGCACAAAATTTAAAACTCAGTATGACCACCATTTCTCTCCATACATACTGTTGTTCTCGAGCGCAACTCTCGATTAACATTTCGGAGCATTTTACGATTTATTTGCAATACACAATTTATAATGACATTCTCTAAATTTTGTATATTCCTAAAGGGTCGATGTTTGTACACAGGGTTCTTTAGGTATCCCCACATAAAAAAATCTAACGGAGTCAGATCTACAATTCTACAATTGACAGGACAAAATCGAAAAAATAGGTGTTCGCCGGACGCTCGCTGTTGCAATGGTTTGAATCTAATGAAATGACTGTATCAAGATTTTATTAAGATTTTTCGCACATAAATTTAACAACCAGGTCTATTTAGTTGTACTTAAAACTACCAAAGCAGGCTCTGAAATTAAAACAACCAAATAATCTAGTAGGTTAAAAACAACAGAAAAATGTCAAACAAATTATAATTTGTTTGATTTCAACCTATGTCATTGGTTTATGTCTCGCATCTTACTAAGTTTGATATTTTACATAAGTTTATTAATATTTTATTCCTTAAAATGGCACCCACACTACTTCTTCAGGAAAAGATAGAAATTATTTTAATTTCTGGAGATAATTACAAAAGCCATAGAGAAACAGCAGCAATTTTTAATGAGAGGCACCCCGATAAATCCCTCCATTATTCCACAGTATCTCGTCTAGTCAATAAATTTAAAGAAACGGGATCGGTAGAAAATCAGTATAAAGTTTCCCATGAAAAACCGGTAACAGGTGACGAAGGTTCTCTGGATGTGTGTTTGTCGATCACAGAAACACCCCAATTAGCAGTTAGTCAAATATCGGAGATCACTAACATTCACGAAAGATCTGTGCGGAGGATATTAAAAAGAAACAAATTTCATCCGTACAAACCTAAATTTGTACAAGTATTAAAAGATAGGGATTATGACGCCCGCTTCGATTTTTGTGCCTGGTTCCAGGGTATGATTGAGGAAGATTTTAATTTCCCAAAGAACGTTCTTTTCTCGGATGAAGCTACATTTACCTCTAACGGAACCGTCAGTTCACAAAACTGTAGATGGTGGGCCACCGAAAACCCAGACTTTGTAATTCAGAGTAAAGACCAATATAGTTTTAAGGTTAATGTGTGGTGCGGAATTTTCAACCTCAGAATAGTGGGACCTTTTTTCTTTAGAGACAATTTAAATTCAGAACGATGTTTAGAATTTCTACAAACTGAGATATCTGACTTTTTAGACAATTTGTCATTAGCCGAAAGAAGAAATTTATACTTTCAACAAGACGGAGCTAGCATTCATTCCACAAATGAGGTGAAGAGATGGCTGGATCAAGAATTTGGAAACCAGTGGATAGGACGGTTTTCTGAAAATCCGTGGCCTGCGAGATCACCAGATCTGACTCCGTTAGATTTCTTTATGTGGGGATACCTAAAGAACTCTGTGTACAAACATCGACCCTTTAGGAATATACAAAATTTAGAGAATGTCATTAGAAATTGTGTATTGCAAATAAATCGTAAAATGCTCCGAAATGTTAATCGAGAGTTGCGCTCGAGAACAATAGTATGTATGGAGAGAAATGGTGGTCATACTGAGTTTTAAATTTTGTGCACCCAAGGAAAAACAATGATTTTTTATGTTGTTAGTACAGAATTTGACTACTTTTAAGTTTTTCTTACATTGGTTTTCGTTTATGAAATTTCGATTAAATAAACAGGTAATTTTTTGTTTATTATCTATTTTACTCCCCTTAACTTTACAAAAAGTCGAACTTCAGATATATTTAAGACGATTAAGGTTTTCTCAATATAATCTCATTGAAATGTTTCTAAAATTTTGACACTGCTGCTAGATACAAATCATTGCAACAGCTAGCGTCCGGCGAAACCCTGTTTTTTTTAATTTTGTCCTGTCAATTGCAGAAAAAACTACTACATTCGTTTATTTTCATCCAGATACATGGGCTTTACATTAGCCAAGCTATCTAAATGAAAAAAACTGGAAATTTGTAAATCGATAAAAAAATATTTAAAAAAAATTGAGTTTTCCAATTTTTTTAAATAAAATCTTAAAATTTTGCACAAGGACCTAGAATTTAATTCTAAGCAATTTTTTCAAATAACTTTTTTTGATATCTCGTCAACTAACCTCACTTTTTGTAAATTAACAATTTTTTTTTTAATTTGACGCTATACCAGTGGTCACGTGACGTATGTCAAAATCGATTTTTAGGTTATCGGACATGCAGAACCGATCCCCCGGAAAAGTTTTTCCAATACTCACCTAATAAAAATTTTTCCCATATGTTGCGAACTTTTTGCCGGTCACTGTATATATATATATATATATATATATATATATATATATATATATATATATATATATATATATATATATATATATATATATATATATATATTGCTTTTATTGTTGAGCCTCTTCACAATCATACTAAAAATTGCACTTCTAAAAAGTTTGTTTGAAAGAATAACGCAAGTATGGCATTTTTCAAAATTAAAGTCGTCCTAGCCACAGATACCCTTTTATCTCGTTCTTAAGAAAATTTACCCCTAAATATGGGTTGATATGGTTGACTTGTCGGACTTTGCAGTGGGTGCAGTTGTCCAACAATATATACATGGCTTTTGGCAACCTGTTTCATTTCTCCCGGAAATTTACACCTATACGCAATGTAGCTATAGTACTTTTGGAAGAGAATTACTTGTAATTTACTTAATATTAAAAAAAAATTTAATTTTTGATTAAAGGATAGGAACTTTACGTATTGACCTATCAAAATTTATTACTTATTCCATTTGCCCAAAATCAAATAAATATTCTCCTGGATAGGTCGTGACTTGGGTGTCATTTCCCAATTTGCCTCTGATATAAGCCATATTAAAGGTAAGGAAAACTTGTTGATCCTCTTTCTTCGCGTCACCAGGTATTAAAAGAAATTCTTAATAAACTTGTAAATTGTTTATTTTCTCTAAACTCTATTTTGTATGCCATGATTTCATAACGATAACGACCTGCGTTATTTATACAGTATGGCTATCGTTATGATTTTTGATATTTTTTTGTCATTGTGAAAAAGTATTAAATTTAGCACATACCCTAAACTTCATTCCTATACTAATTAACTTATTTTAAAAGCAAACACTTTGCGGGTGAACCCGCGAAGGATTTGCCAGTATCGGATAAGAATGACATGCATCGACTGTACATTCAACTGGTAACAAGAAATTCTCCCATACAACTTTAAACAAGAAATATTTACGTATGCATATCGTAGAACATTTATTTTGTAAGGTGTGTTTATTTTAAATTAGCATTTCTACATATACATCAAATTTTTCAGCATAATCTGCTTTGAACTTACGGGAAGAATGGCCCAAAATGGAATTTGTTAATTATCCTTTCAAATTAAACATCGTTTAAAATTTATGTGTTAAACCTTCTTTAATTTAAACTTGGAATATCGTTAAGCTGAAACATTTCCGTTTCTGTCAACTGGGAGCTTTGAACCTTGTTAATAAGTAGGTAGTGAGTATCTTTGCAACGAACATAAATTCTGCACGCTTACAATTAAATAGAGCTGGTAATTTTTTTACTAACTTAATGAATATCATTCGTATTACTTTCAATGCAGTGTCTTTTACGTTACCATCACAAGAAAAAAAATTTTTGGATCACAGTGAGCTTTGATTGATTAATTGATCGATTACAACCGGCAAAAGTTATCGTTTCTTTTTGTCAGGAGCCAATAGGACTTATGACCTCTGTGGTACTAGGTACAGTTACAAAAGTTTTTCTTTTAACTAGCTGTTTCATGTCTCTGCTATAAAAAGAGGTTCAATTTAGGTAGGTAATGATTAGGCTTTTCGGAATTCCAAACACAGGCCTGCAAATTCCATGGGTGTCGTTAAATAAGACACTTTTGTGTGTTGTTACAAATACCATCAGCTTCATTTACCTAAACATTTACATAAAAGATAAACCTGGAAACTAGAACCGATAAAACTGAAGATTTATTTAGTTATTTTTGACTCATTCAAAGCATCAACTACATCTCAATAAATAAAGATCTTTCAAAGTAAGTAAAGTACATCTCAACGTTGTTAAAAGCGCACTACCGGAAATTAAGGGTTAGTTCGACCAACAAGTCGACTTATGCTATATGCACTCAACTGTCATTATTTTAAGTCGACGCAAACAGTACGTGTATATATAAACAAATTCGTTTGTACGCGCCAAGTTGCTATTTACCAAACATGTCCATATATTCAGTTTTATATGTGTGTGCCAAAGAGAAAAATAGTGAGACATCAATTCCATTATTATAACGTCGTTGCTCTAATTATTTCCCTTTATTGAGCCAACGAACACAAAAAATGACCAATACTAAGAAACAAATCTTGCACCGCATTTAACTCGACTTGAACCTTGTTCGACTCGCACTCATGAAGTCGACCTGCAAATCGATTTGCATCGAAGGCCTAAGTTGCTCATCTCTACGCAGTACTGGTAGTACACAAAGCTTGTGTACCGTTGTCAAACCTGGTTAACAACTCGGTATAATGCGGTAAACCAATGGTAACGCTGGTTCCTGAAAGAACCAGTTTTACTACGGAACGCTGATCGGTCGTTTCTGTTAGATTTCTGTTTATTTTTACGGATATCGACTCAACCTAAAAACATACCCCTCCTGGTGCTTCCAATATTTTAAAGCAGATGATTTTTATTTGTGAAAAAATAAATTTAAATTTAAACAAAAAAGCGAAACATAAACAACAAAAGAACATAACAAACCAGAAAACCAGCGGGGAAGCATCGGTTCCATCGGTGACATTAATGAGAGATATTTTTCAGGAACCGCGTTTCCAATCTTACCAACTTTTCAGGCTACCGATACTTATGGGACACACAACCGTAACCGAAGTTGACAACGGCACACGCCTTAATTTACGATGAAGAGTACTCGAGAGAGACAGACAACCGCCTTCGGTTCGGTTGCGAAAATAAACTTATTTTACAAGAAAACTGTAACATATATTTTAATAATATCCTCGTGATATCGTACTTGTTTCTCAAAAGCAGTCTCAGATAAACTATGGTAGATCTGCCCCTACGCGGACCATAGCCGCTACTATTTTTTTCTATTGTCGTTTTTAGTACTGAAAGAAAGTTACTTCTAAAGAAAAACCACAGAAACCCAAAGAAATAAAAATGCAGGAATCCCCGCATTTAACAAAAAACATTAGTTGTAGATAACTGAAAAAGGCAGGGATATAAAATAATTTAAAAAAGGAATAGGCAGCAAAAGTACACTAGAAAATGATACACCTAAAGTAAAACTCTTAAGACTTTAAACAGAAATGTATTTTGCACAGAAATCCTGTCCCTTTTGTAGGTAGGCCCACTCCGTATTCGATAAATTTATGGCGTTTGCCATTGTTATTCAGGTTAGGCACCCTTGTTAATTGACCACAGGACCGGTGCAATTAGTCTTGAAAAAGCCTGTGTATTATGCGTTTGAGAAATTTGTTGAAGTGTTGAGTGTGTGGTGCATAGAAATATTAGTGTTCAACTAGTTTTTTATTATGTGGCGCCCGTGAGAAAATTATCGCTGTGCAACTAGTAAGTAGAAGAATCGAAATCACTTGTCATTAGATGCAAAACAAATTTTTAAGAATGTGTATGAATCATTAATAAATAATGGACTCATCAAGCAAGATGCTTTGACGGAAACTTGGTTACTTAAAAAAACGCCAATATCACCTATAAAAGGTATTGTAAGCCGTAAAGGAATGACAAAAAGGAAAAAACGAAGTGGTTTTCACATCATCGTTTGGACGATTGTGAACAAGATGTCATAAGAAAAAAAATATATTCAATTTCCTCTATGAAAAACTGGTTGTTCCTACGTTGGATAAACTTAAAATGAAGCTAGAACAAGATGAAACAAACATAAATATTAGCAGTGCCAACGTCCACAGAGTCGTTTCCACAATGGGCTTTAAATACCGCAAAATAGACAAAAACAAATGGTAATGGAATCACAAAGACAGCGGACTTGGAGATTTAATTACCTGCAGCAAATTAAGAAATTAATATAGATCACAAAACAGATCTATATTTTACCTTGATGAAGTGCCAGATGAAAGCACCTTCAAATAAAGGAAAGAGAATTAGAATAATTCACGCTGGATCGGAAGATGGAAGTTGTCGAAACTACTTGCTGTTTTCTGCCAAGAATATTAAGGATTCGAGCTTGGACTGCCATGAAGATTGATACAAGTGCAGAATTTTTTGAAAATTGGTTTGAAAATTATCTTTTATAAAATATCCGCAACAATAGTATGATTATAATGAATAACGCAAGGTATCTCAGCCGTCTGCTAGATAGAGCGCCAAACAGATCAAGTACTAAAACTGAATTATAAGAATATTTATTAGAAAATGATATTTATTTTGAATTTAGTTACAAAAAAGAGCAACTTTTAGAAGTCTTAAATACTTTTAACTTTAAAAAACAATAGGTATGTGATAACTTGGCGAAATAGATGGGGGGGGGGGGAGGTGGGCGACGGCTGGAAAAATTCAGTAAAGCATATTTTAATAATCGAATATTCGTATATTTATACACAAAATAATATACAGCCCATTGTTATTAACCTAAATGACGACTCTGACACAGAGGAGCAATTAGAGGGGCTAGAGGGAATGGCTTAGCCCCCCAAACTCGAAACTAGCACCCCCCCTCCTAAACCAATTGGTGTCCATAAAATAAAAAATTCAAATCAACTTTATCTTAATGGTCAGGGCTTAAGCCCCCTCAAAAGGCGAGACGATTTCCTTTGAGATTTACTTTAAGAAATTTAAGATGATATAAGGGTCAGTGGTGGCTCGCTTGGTTAGTTAAGGCACCAGTCTTATAAGCTGAGTTTCGATCATCGCCGTGGGTTCAAATCCCACCGGAACCATAAAGAGTTCTGAGTCCATTCTATGTTACACGAAGTATCACGCTACCGTGCGGTAGGTGGAACAGCGTAGGGAAGAGTGTAAAATGATTCGACGTCAAAACCGTCCTATTCACTCCCGCCCGGATGAGATCAGATATCTCGTAGGATGACAGCGCCGTTCCACACTTCCCAGTAACAAAAAGGCAGCATAGGATAACGCGTAACCAAGGATTGATAGCCCTTGGAGGTGCATTCACTGGTTGTTGTGTTACTGAGGACCGTGGTTCGAAGCCCACGTTAAACTGTAGGTCTCGGGTGGAAGGACCTTAGACCACACCATCAGGTATGTAGGTCGATAACCCTATATACCAAAATCAAAAAGTACCACTAAGATATTCGGTTAGTAGTCAAGAAATAAAAAATGCGCTATTTAAAAAAATATATCAAGGATAAGGATGCAAGATAATGGAACAATTTTATTGAATGACAATGATTTAACAACAATGGCATCATACGACGTGACTATAAACATGGAACCCAATCGGAACATGTGTCAATTACATGCAAAAGATTTAGTTTTTTTTGTTTTGTGTTACATGGCAGTAATTATTGCTTAGGAGTTCAACGATCGAAATGATATTGTTTATTTTGTTTTATACAATTTTTTAACGATAACTAAAGAGAGCAGCGCAGATGTAAATGAGTCGCCAATATATACCTACGCTAGCTTTCGCCCGCGACTTCGTTCGCGGTATAACAATTTTACTCCATTACAAACTTTGAACTCTCATTTCACCCTCTTAGGGGTTGATTTATTAACAACTGTAAAAAACGTGTTTAAAGATTTATTTTTAGAGTACTTCTATGAACTTTCGAGTTAACAGGAATCTAATAAGTTTTCTCCATACAAACTTTGAACCCCTATTTCACCCCCTTAGGGGTTGAATTTTGAAAAACCCTTCCTTAGTGGATGCCTACGTTATATAAGAAACCTCTGTGCAAAACTTCAATGTTCTAGAGCTAGCGGTGTCGGCTGGGAGTTGATATGTTAGTCAATCAGTCAGTGAGTCAGCTTCTTCTTTTATATAGACATTAGCGTAGTTAACCAAAATGACGATCACCACTGCCTGACCCTCCTGTGTATAAGTAGCTAAGTACCCTACTGTGTATAAGTAGCTAAGTACCAAGACTCGGGCAGCACTTGACTTGATTTATTATACAGTGACTAATTTTGCTCGCTCCTTCTTTGCCATCCAATAGTGAAGGGTTTAAGAATAAGCTTAAGTATAATTGAAGAGCTGATGGTAATCTCGTTCTTATACTACTTTGTTTGGAATACTTTGTATAATGTTTAGAAATTTTTAAACCTATCATTATGTATGTTTATGACTGTATTGTTGGAAAAGTTAAAAATACCTTTAACATATCATTATGTTTATTTATGACGTATTGTTAAAAAGTTTTTAAAATACCGTTGGCAATTTATTACCTTATGCTTTTATTTTAGTTTCACTATTTTAACTATACCAGTAGCGGATGAGAATTAAACATTTTATATCAAATTAAATAAAAAGGAACTTGCTCTAAGAAGATATTATTTGCGCTCGTACTAAGAACTATCAATAATAATAAATTTAAGTAAATAATGAGTGAAATTTTTCTAACTCAAAGTTCTCAATTTTCTTTTATCTGGGACAGTATCTGAAAAAAATAAGAAAAATAAGATGTAACTTACTGGTACAGTACCTGCAGGATTAAAGGTAAGCGGAGAAAGATACGAAGCAGCAAAAAAATTGGATGTTCTGGAGTTCTACCCCAGATAAAACCAGAGCAGATGCGAAAGGCTGTCAAATATCATGTTCAGTCTCAATGACCTTGAGGACTGCCTGCACCATCGCTTTGTGATAGTGCAGGCGTCTGTACTATACAGCAGTTTCGTTACATTTGAAGAAGACACGGCAGTGGCTGTGATTTAAATTTATAACCTCGGTCTCCGTACTAGAGGCCAGACCGCTGGTGGATCGTCTCGTCAATCCTTGGCTCGCCGTCGCATGAAGTATAGTTTTGCCAGAGTTACCTGAATCTCATAAATCTAAATTATTAAGATTTAAGTGGTATAAAAGGCCAGACAAAGGCCTGCCGCTAATACCGGGCTCGCTCGATTCCCCATAGCAAGTATCCCACATTTCATTCAGATTTGTTAGTGATAACTTCGGTATATAATGCAAACACCAGCTGCCTGTCTCGTGAAGGGACACCTGCAGCGACGATTCGTTTTGTCTCTTTTCCACTAAGGGCGATGACACACACGGCGTTTTTGTAGCGGTTTCTGCCGAGGCGGCGGCGGCGGCCGACGCGGCTGCAGTAGTGGCAAGACACACACAGCGGTTTCGGCGCGGTTTCTGTCGAGGCGGCGGCATGCCAAAACAAAGATTTGACAGAAGAAAGCAGCATTGCGGTTATTTGGAAATGGATGCAAATTAAAAGTCTGTTATTCTTTTGTCAATGATTTATCTTCATTGGAAAACAAAAAAGAAAAGAAATCGGAAAATGTGGATACATCCTATTGTAGAACTCCGAGAAAAATATGGCCTATTTTATACGTTGTTTAAAGAAGCACGTAACGCCGGCGACGAAGCAAAGTTCTTTAATTGTGCCCGAATGAATATGACTGCTTTTGACGATTTGTTTCAAGTTCTTCGAGAAACGATAACAAAAAAACAGTCGCATGCGTACTAGCATACCCCCAGAAGAAAAACTGGTAATTACTCTTAGGTAAATAAAAGTATATATTTACGTTAATTAAATTGATATTGCTTTGAAATATAACAACGGGATGAACTAAAAAATACTAAATTGAGAATCTTGATCCGGACTAAAATTAGAAACGTATGTGTGAGTAGAGTCTGCTGATGATGGAGTTGCTATTGGAGTTAGGCTGGATTCCTGTTCTTCCTGCGATTCCAAATCTCTTTGTGGTGGCTCTTGTGTAGGTTATAATTCCATATTCGTTTGATGAAGTGAATACCGTTGTGAATGTTGCGACAGATGGTGTTGCTAAAGTTGAGGCAAATACTGTTGAGGATACCGATTTAGAACGACCAGTTGTCTCTACTATTGGTAAAGTTTGATGTGAAGGATGTGGTTGAGGTTGCTGAATGGTTGGTTGTTGCCCAGGAACATTCAAACTTTCATATTTTTGAATGCATTGCATTAACTCTATTCTACAGGTAGCCAGAACTAATGGATTGTAATTAATGTTAACTATACTCTTTCATTAGAGTAAGGTTATGATTATATCTGTTTTTAAATAGGAGTTTTTTAAGTACTGTCAGGTTTTTACGTAGTTTTGTTGTTTCTAATATAATTAAAAACTTACTAATAAAGTGTTTTAAAGGTTTACTTCTATATTATTAACATTACTGGGACCTATACTGTTTTTACGTATTTTTAGTAATAACTAGGTATGTAGATATTTATTAAATAAATATTAAAAATCAAAGGATTGTATTATAAAAGGTGTAAGAATTAACACTTTCATCTCACCTAATTTCTTTTTATCCTCCAGCGACATTTCGTCAGTAGCGAACATGTTAGTAATTTCTTCCCAACCTTCCTTTTTTTAATTCTGTTACTATAATCCGACACCGTCATGTCCCACAATGCCGGACGGGCTTCAACGGCACTTATTAATATTTCACAATCAATATTTCTTGCATCCATTTTCACTGCAGTTCGTTAATCAAATAAAATTATCTCAAAAACGCTCTGAAAACCGCCGTGTCTGACCAGTCGCATATAATTCCAGAACCGCTTCAAGAAAGAAAACAGCTAGCGGCGGATGTATTAGACGCTGCGCCGAGGCGGTTTCAAAATCGCGCGACGCGACCCACCGCTGTGTGTGTCTTAAACAATAGAAATGCATAGAAACTGGTGCCGCCTCTGCCGCCGAGTCGGCTGCAGCCGCGTCGAAAACCGCTGTGTGTGTCATCGCCCTAAGGGTAATATTATATTGGCGCATGCAGAGGACGGAGTCATTTTATTATAATTAAGACGTTACATCTAGACAGATGCTCGTTTAGAACATGATTTATGTGAAACAGTTAAGTTTTAGGTTTTGATCAGTGAAGTGCGTATTATAAGTGTTTTTACTTGGTTTATGTAAGTGAATTTTAATTATAATAATGGCTTTTGGCGACCTTTTGAGGTAGATGAAAGCGAATTATTACATGTTGAATTACCTTCGGTACCGACCGTGGCATCGCCAGTCGAAACATGTCCGGAGTTTAATAAAGATTTACATGTTCAAAGTCAACGGATAATTCTAAATATTTACGGCTGTTTAAAAAAAGAAAATCCGGCAGTCAGATAAAGCCATTATAAAAAGAGTTAACGAATTAACACAACTTTCGATATCCACAATTTATCGCGTAATTAAAACAAGAGATGTTACAGATCATTCGGTAAAGCGAAAGAAAAATAATCAAAAGTTTCAGAAAGTTGACGATGCAGCAAAAGATGTCATTAGACGAATTGTGTACAATCTATATAAGGAAAATACGGTGCCAACATTAGAAATGATCCGGGATAAGTTACGCGATTACCCTGATTACAATTACCAGTCATTGGAAACTCTTCGAGGAATTTTATTAGATTGCGGATTTAAACACAAAAAAATTGATAATCGGATGGTTATAATGGAATCGCGCCGTCTTGTTGAACATCGTCAAGAATATTTGCGCAAAATAAAAGAACACCGGGAATCAAATAGGTATATAGTGTATCTAGATCAGACATGGTTTGATACTCATGATGTTGTTCAGTACGGTTGGGTAGATGAAACTCAAAATTGCAGTTTAAATGCACCGTGTTCAAGAGGAACCACCCCTTACCCAAAAAAAAAGAAATTAGACAGTATTACGATGGCCATGGTCACGTAAGAAACTCCAATAATTTCAAGATTCTCGGGAACGCATCCGAGCCATTATGTGTGTCCTTGGTTCTCAGTTGAATAGCTGATCTCGATCATGACAATAGATATAGTTACAATATAATATAGTTAAACTTACTACAAAACGATCATAAAAATAACAACGTATTTATGCCATTAATTTAAAGTCTTAATTATCGGTCGACGGTACGCCCATGAATACAATTATTTCTATGGTTAAACATCGTTTTTGCAGATTCAGGTAGGTTTTGATATACCTATAAATAATATTTGGTTAAAATGTTAAAACTTTTTATTGTGTCCCATCTTAAATTGGTTATAATATTTTGGGACGCCTATGGCTGGACCTTATCGGCACGGCTGCGTCAAAGGTGTCGGCTTCGTTACCTTTTTTTTTGCGGTTTCACTTAACTTTAGTTAAAGTATACAGGCGGCATTGGAGCTTTCGCATCTGGTCTGGTTTTATCTGGGGTTCTACCTACAGCATAAGGATGTACCGAGTGAGTCAACGATTGCGAGCAGTAATTTTATTCCTTGAAGATAAGATTTATCGATAATAAGCTTTTGTGTTACGGTATGGTATTTGTTTTCCATGGCTACTGAGATCCATTGACAAAAGATGCTATAACGAGAACAGAAAATCCCGAAAAATCAAAATGTTTCAACAAATTATAAGAGATAGGGCTAAGACATCATTTACAAAATCCGAGCTTTAAGATGGCAGAAAAATATATAGGGTGTTCCGTTTGATAAAAGTGACATTTTTTAATTATAAGTTTTCCGACTTTGGACCTAGAAATAAATCATCCTGTAAATGAGATGTCTAATATTTCATAGTGGATATGTTTTTTGACTTAATTTACTCAGAATACAAATTATGAATCGCTCAGAGTCAAAATTTGAGTAATATTTTGACAACAAAGAGATGCTGGGAAATGCTAAATTTTCATTATAAGTCGAATTATCTTGAAAACTATGACTTTTTGGTATATTAAACTAATAGTGAAAAAGTTCTAAAATTACACGTAGAATTCAAAAATTCATTCAAATACGGGGTGTCCCATTAGAGAATACTAACTTTGTGACACCCTACTTTTTGAACGCACCCTGCGCTTAATTCAAAATATTTTTAAAATGTACAGAATATCCAACCATACGTTAACACAAAAACTTATTATCGACAAATCTTATCTTCAAGGCATAGAATTCCTCGCAATCGTTGACTCACCCGGTACCTACATTATGGATTGAGCTTCTTGATATAATAAGAACAGGCTAGTTCTTCTAAGTAAAAGCCGTGACAATATTTGTATATAAGTAAAACATTCTAAGAGAAATAGTAAACCAACCATTTAATCTACGCCACCTTATTTCATTAAACGATGTAAAAGTGTATAAGGCATTGTATAAATGTATTTTGGTTAATAAAATAGAATTGTAAGAGAAAGAAAAAAGGAAGAGTTAAAAACAAAAAACAAACAAAAAAAGAGAAAAAAAAAGAAAAAGAAAATAAAAAAAGAGGAAAAGAAGAGAGAAAGAATGAGAGAAAAAAAATAATAAAAAAAATTAAAAATAAATAAGTAATAAAAAAATAAAAAATAAATAAAAAATAGAAAAAGGGAAAAATAGACATGTAATTGTAAGGTTAAAGTTTGGATGTAAGGCACCTTAATTCGTAAGGAACTTCTTTTCCTTTTCTTTTTCTCCCCGAGAGGGAGAAGGGAAGGAGAAAAATGAGAGCTGGTCATTTGGTTTCAACCAGAGCCACTAATCCAAAAACAACAACAAGTAAAACATCACCAACAGCACGACGAACGGTGAGCGCGAGAAATCAACTCTTCTGGAGATTGATAAGTTGGATAACTCTCTTTTTAAGAGAATTAAGGGTGTTAAGTGTTAATGTTGGTAGCACTCCCCAAGTGGGAATTAAGTTACTGTCGGGTGCCGCTAAAAAAAAACCTGTGAGATGGTCAGCGTAGATTCAATTATGTTTATCAGAAAGGAACCAAACGAGATTTTGATGAAAATCGAGATAATGTTACCAAACGACGTAGCCTGTTCGAAAGAAAATTATTTGGAGACGATCCAACCACCATTCTTTAAATTGCCTTTAAAATATGCAAATGAACCAAACGCAAATACATATAAATATATTCAGCGTTGTAACTGTAAATCAATTTTTATTAAAATTTTAAGTTTAACGCTGTTTGATAGGCAATTGGACGTCTAACAAACAGGAGTGGCCCGTCCATAAGGTCATTTGGTCAATGACCCACCTAAATTTATTTTCAATGATCCACCTAATAATTTATTTTTTAAAACCAAACTTTTCTTTCAAAAAAGTACAAGTTCCATGCGAAAGCGCCCAAAGAAAGAATCAAGCCAAGCCATCCTCGAAAGATATTCAAGCTTGTTCCGGGCTGGGTCGTATTTTAAATTGGCCTCATATGTTTATATGGACGATATAAATTTATTAAAACTAAGAGAGAAACGGACATACGCACTTTAGGAAGTTAAAAAAAGACAAAATTTGTCAACGGCCCACCAATAATATCGCGCCACTCCCACGATAGAAATACACTCCGCCCCGTGAAATATACTCTTTCAAAACATTTGGGTTGGACAAAGAAAAACTAATTAGGTACCTAATATGCGCATTGTATTAATATATTATTAATTACCGGCTAAACATAGAAGTACGATCTCTCAGTCAATTAGTTATCAAATATAACTGCATCGGCACAGGTTTTCTCACATTAGAATCGTGGTCCAGAGGTAGAGTCTCAGCGAGTGGACCAAGAGGTCGTGGGTTCGGGACTGTGTTCGGGTGAACTTTTTTTTAAATTTTTGTTATTTAAAAATTGGATCGGCTCTAAAAGGTGTATTGGCAACAAGTTAGCACTTGTTCCTCGATAAAATATTTTTACAATTATTGGTAATCTCATATCTACTACAGCTGGCAGCCTGCGCGTGCGTAAACAAAGATCGTATTATTATGTCTAGTCTCCAGTATTATATTTATTAAAGAAAACGGAGTTTCGGCAACTTTCCTAATTTTGTTTTACGAATAATCATACTGTTAGTACAAGACGCAGAGGTGTCAAAACGGGAAGCCGCTGACAATCTTAGACTAAAACACATAGAAAAATAATACTAAAAGTCATAAACATCTGGAGTAGCAATGTTTAATATACTACAGTACCTATTTTATGATTTTTGCGGTGTTTATTTGCAGGTAAATAATTTCTTGGCAAAACTAGGCACATTATTAAAAAACTTCCTTGATTAAAAAATTATATTTTGCTTGTTGCGTTTATATCACTAGTTGCCCACAAAATTTTGACCCAGCTGTAAAAAGCTTGCGGGCCGCGCCTGCTAACAAAGTTAGATTAATTAGGTGTTCTTACAATAAAACCATAACAAAACTCAATAGGGTTCAACTTTATCACTCAATAGCTAAGCCATAAGGCTTAAGTCCAATAATGGACACATGTTTAAATGAGCCATAAAGCTAGCTATTCATTCGGATCTTTTAATATTTTAGATTATTTAGGGAACATATTGTATATTATTACACACCGCACATAGGAGAATTTGAGTAAGAAAACCGGACAAAAGTCTAATAAACAAAGTCCCTTGTAACCTGTATTGTTTAGTGGTTTTGAATACATGATTAACGGGTCTACCAGGTAACCACTATGTACCGCGCTCCCCACCGTTCGTCGTTTGATACGATTAGCTTGAACTTAGTCGTCGTGTAAATCGCATGGTTCTGTTCCCGGCAATTTGTTGTATGAATGGAGGCTGTTTTCAAAGCATATTCAAAATATCGTGATAAAATAATGGAAGAACCAGCTAAGGATGCTATTTTCTATAAAAAAATTGTCGGTTTTAGGTAGTAGACTTAAATTTTACACGTATAAGCACAAGTATTTCTTCGTATAAAACTTTTATTGGAAGGTATTTTGTTTATCTGCCCGCCTTTGCCCGGATACAAATGATACACAGATAGAAAGCTTGAACTATCTTTTAAGAAATTCTAAAGAGAGTCTTCATATCTATCCACTTTCTAATCTAATGCTCGCAGAGAGTCCATCCCAATTTCAGAACACAGAAATGGAATGGAATGGAAGAAGAAATGGAAGTGGAAATAGAATAGATATGGAGGATCAAGTAACAGATTCAGATACCTATTAGAATAGTGCTTTAGTTTATTATATTTTGTTTAGTTTTTTCTTAGGTTTATTTTAGTTTTAACTCTAATTTTTAACTTAGTTTCTAATTTCAAGTTTCATTTATTTGCTAAATTTAACTGAGAATTTACAGTATTTGAGAAATTGTAAAATAGAGCTAATTTATTGTCCTACAGTATTATTATATCAATTTATAATAAAATAATCCTATAGATAATTTTGTCACGTTTTTTAAAACAAATACTCTATATGCACCGTTTTGAACAGAAGGTCTTTGGAAAAGTAATAAAAGTTTTAATAAAACGTACGGTAAAGGTTTTTTAATTTAATGATTATAACTGCATTCTGAAAGCTGTAAATATAAACAAAATTGCAGAAATAAAAGAAAAAGTCAGGACAAGTAAATTCGTTAAAACTTTTAGCTTCAAATTGAGTAAATTGGAACGACAAGAGAAAATAGCCTGCATGACTTTCCGGTGCATTAGGTGCTAGGAAAAACCACATGAGAAAGAGGTATTTGAAATTTGGTCAGAAAAAAAAATTTATCTGCAAGTATTTAGTAAAACATGCCATATTGGCTCATCTTTTGATAAGGCATAATTTTTATTATTTCACAGTGTGTAATAATGAGCCCAAAATTTGTCAATCGGAACAGAAATTGTTTATGAGAAAATCATCAAGCATGCCACGAAAAATTTAAAACACTTCATAAATGTGGTTGTGTAGCCAATTAAAGAAGTTAAAAAATTATCAAGTTGGCTTAGTTTGAAACGACAGCGAACATATCCAAGTCTGCTTTGTGTATATTATTACTTTGTTTTTGTTAAGTTTTTTGCTCTATACATTGCCATTTTTTACGTGTTAAATTTTTATCCCGTTAGGTCCTGTTCTATTATAAGTATTGTACAGTATGTCCAGAAGCCATCTTAACAAATGGGAGACTTTTTTATTTTTTACTTGATGGAAAAACGTTAGGTATTATTCATAAAAAGTTCTGCTTGTTGAGAAAATAACACTAAAATAAAAAATTTTACCCCAGCATATACGGGGTACCAAAGAAAATTAAAACGATAAATGCCCTAGAAGAAAAACTATCTTTCATTTGAATTGCAAAGTACAATAACGTAAGAAAGTGTCGTCCAGAACTGAAAGTGACTGAATATGAAATTTGACAAAATAACTTTATGGTCATTCATAATATTATGTACCTTTGAATTTCAAAAAAAGTGTTTTAAAATATATGTTTTTTTAAATAAGATATTACCAAAATAATCAACAATAACTTTTTATGAAATACTACACTAAGCTTTAACGTCACCACCCTTTTTTTCCATACAAACTATTGTACGTCGTGAAAATTCCGCCACTGCATTTCTAACCATCTGAGGGGAAATTTTTTGGACACATTCTCTGATAATAATTCTCTCTAACTGATCTATCTTTTCGAAAGGTCTGTGGGATTAGACTTTTTCTTTTAAGAAGAGATCTAGGGGCGTTATATCTGGAGACCTTGGTGGAGAAGCAAATTCTGACCTTCATCCAATCCACCTCTGTGGAAATGTCCGGTTTAAAAATTCTGTCACTCTTACAGAGCTGTGACATGGAGCACCGTCATGTTGGAACCAAAGTGTGTTTCTTATAATTTTGCTCTTAAAAAATGCGCCATCTTCTACCTCACCTTAAAACCAGCAAAACGTTACGTTATTGTACTTTGTAATTAAAATTAAAGATAGTTTTTCTTCTACGGCATTTATGATGAATTTACTTTTTTTGGTACCTCGTATATGCTGGGTCCAAATTTTTGAATTGAGAGTTTTTCTCAACAAGCAGAACTTTTTATGAAGAATAACTGTTTTCCTTAAAGTCAAAAATAAAAAAGTTTCTTCTGTTTCATCTGTTAAGATGGTTTCTGGACACGCTGTACAATACTTCTAGCTAGATAAAATTTGACACAGATACATTTTTAAGATTATGTTAATATGCCGAATAAGCCAAGAAAGCTCGAAACAATACCTAACCATGCATTTAGAATTGTGACCATTTCACTCATATATTTTACACAGAAAAAATTAGATACCAACGACCTGTTTTAATAAGTAGAAAAGCATCTACCTTGCAGTTTTTTCGCCTCTACCTGAACCAGTCATATTACAAATTCGAACAACCTACATAGTTTTGCAGCGGCCAAATTTTTTACCTTAAAACAATTATTGTAAAGGGGCCCATACATTATCAAACAAATTGCGCAACATAATATGCTGTTGCGCAACAATTCGCCAATGTATGGCAGTGTTTGATACGTTGCGCAATTGTTTGATAAATTTCAAGAATGTTTGAAATCTTTTGCACAACGGGAATGTTTGCGCAACGCGTGTTGTGCTTCGTTGTGCAATATTTCTCAGTTGTCGGCCGGTTGTCTTGGTGGGAGTTCTGGAGAGAATTTATTGGGATGTACAGAGAGTTTCCTGAAGTATGGAAAATCAAAAGCGACATTTATAAAAATAGAAACCTGAAAGCTGCTGGTTATGAGAAGTTGGCAGAAAAATTAAAAGAAATTGAGCCAGAAGCTGATCGTGAAATGGTGAAAAAGAAAATTAATCGACGCAATAGCGTTTGAGGACATGATTGTTTCTCGTACAAAGCATCACTTGTAACTAAAGTTTGATCAAAATTTTACCAAGTGTATGGGTGATGCAGTTGTGCAACGCAACGTTGCGCATCGCTTTGTTGCGCAATTTGTTTGATAATGTATGGGCCCCTTTAGGTACCTAACCTGAGAATGTAAAGTCTTATTGTTATGTCAACAAATCATTGTCACTTTAATCTGTCAGCTGAAAGTTATTTTTTCGTTATAACTGTACTTTTAATTTTGTAAATCAATAAACTATTGTTGTTAACTAAATGATTCTGTTTACTTAATTGTGTTATTTTTTTCGTGAAATAGTCATGTCATACATGTCGAGATAAAATTTTGTAGACAAAATTTTTATCTTGTGTAGTTTGTTGCTTTTTGGCAATTTCGCTCATGACATTCTATCAAAACCTCGACTGACGTCTTGTGGCTTTGTTAAAAACTTGTCAAGTAACAAGCTCTCATAAAACTCGAAAAAATGTTTCACTCATGATATTATATCTGACAATAAAGTTTCAAAGGCAAAAAATGTTCCGTTCACTCGGTGCGAAAAGGTAAAAAACCATAATAAAGGGGATGTGATAAGGTTCTGTTCAAAAAATAAATACATTTTTTAAATATTCTTTGGAGCATTTTTGATATAATAGGGAAAAAAATGCAATAACGCAAATAATTCTGAAATATTTTTTATATTCCCTACATAAATTAAAAAATATTTGTGGTGATTGTTTTTATCAATTTATTTTGGTCTTTATTAACAAAAAAAAGGATTTTCTTCTGCAAATTTCCGCGCGAATTTCAAAACTTGTAAAACGTGATCCCATTAGCTGTGAGGTCAAAAGTGTTATAATAAGTAAATGGCGAATTCCAGTATTGTAGGGTCATCGAAAAATCAATAAAAATGGCATTTAATGCGTAACCCATGCAATGAAATATCCCTGCACTTAAAGTAGAAGGTTCCCAAAATCTTATTCATGTATATTTCAAGCCGAAATCTGTCCAGAAACATTCCAATCTTGCAACAAAAACTATCATTTTTGCGAAATTTTGACAATTCATATTTTAATAATTTTGACGTAAAAATACTGCAATTCTTTGTTTTCACGGCAATGATCGAAATTTTAAAAGTTTCAAATTTTGCATATCCCCGGTGAAAAAAACCTATTTATTTATAACTTAAACGGAAAAATATGCGATTTAAATTAGTGGGAGGTATTCTTAGATAATTAGCGGATAAAATAAACCCAAAAATAATCACTAAATGGAAAAAATAGTGTAGAATAATGTCGATTAAAAATAGGATTTGTTGAAAAAACTCAAGAAAATTCAGTTTTTACCCCTTAACTTAAATACGCTTCTGGTTCTGGATGACCCATTCTGTATTAATTTTAAAGTATGATTATCCCTCTCTAAGATAGCGTTAAAAATGAGAAAAAATTAGATAGGAAAAAATACGGAGTGATTTAAAGGTAACGATGTAGAGTGCAAAAAAAATTCAAAAAATTTAAATTTAATCGGCTATTGCTCCCTTCCTATAAAGCATAAACTAAAAAATATGGATATCATGTATTTCGACGAGCTCTTTCCGGTGACGTATATTGTGTTTTAATTTTGATCCATTTTGACCAAAAAAAAAAAAACCGTGAAAAATTTGGGTCAAAAATCGCAATTTCCAGTTTTTTCCCAAATATATCCATTTTCCAGTGGCTTTAGGTTTAGGTAAATGTATCGTAAAAAGAAAGTATTTGAGATTTCAAAGTTTTACTTATCAATCAATTTTTCGATGCGACGTTTCGATTTTGAGTTATTAGGTACCAAAGAGGGGTCTGGCATTTTTGGACCTAAAAAAATTAAAAAAATTACTTGCCATTTTCCAGTCCTCACCAGTTTCAATAGGATACAACCTCCGAAAATTTAAATCGATTTAATTCACTTTTGCGACCTGTACTCGGTTTCAACGGAAATCTTCGACTTTGACATTTAATAACTCCCAAACGATACATCCTGTGTAACTGAATTTTTTACCGAAGCTAGTTGCACTATTCCTCTATTAACGCAAAAAATTCGATTGCTCCCTCTTTGACTGTTTCCGAGAAAAACATACCTGTTCGACTTTGGGTTAAGCTTTAAGTTATTTTTGCTAATCTCCTGACTTCACTGTTCACTTCTTGATGTTACTTTTCCCTCTGGGCAAATGGCTGCTTTTTATATTGTAATAAATTATACCGAGAATCAAAATTTTTTCTAGCTAAATTATCCTAGTAATTTTCTTTAAAATAATGTTTTGGGTTTGTTATAACTTTCTTCAACGATTTATGCAATAAAAAAATACTGCATATTCCTTATTAGCAAATTAACATAATCTTAAAACTCTAAAATTTACCTATGTCTCTATATCTACTTCTAATAGAACAGAGCCTAATACGGGGATAAAAATTTATCATGTAAACACTTATGGCCCGCTTTAGAAAAAATGCATCGTTTACCAACGTCAAATATATGCAGACAAAATGTCGACAGTTTTTAAATTTTAAGAAAAAAGATGTGTTAGTAGAAAGATGTAGGCATTTGATTTTTTTTTATATTTTAAGTCTCAAAAAATTCAAAGGACTATAGCTTTCTACTAACAGATTTTTTCTCTTAAAATTTAAAAACTGTGGACAAAATGATGTAAAATTTGTTTAAAAAAGTAATAAATAAAATACCTACACGCCTTCATTTTTTTCCCAGGGGTGACTCACCAAAAATTCAACCTTTTTTCGCAAATAACAAAATGTTTCTTTTCTTTACCAAAACATTATCAGTGGGCTCACTATTTAAACCCGTAAATTTGGTACGGGTCCTGTAAGTAGGAACAGCGATATACAACTTTAAAATTTCACTAGCTGCCACTGATATAACTCTAAATTACAATTAAGTAGCGAATTACAAAAATAAAACAATTTTTTATTGTTCCCTTTACTTGTGACCTAAGACCCACCTATAGGTCAAATTTGAAGTTCTAGTCCTATTGAAAGGACCCTATACTTTTAATTACACATCAATGAGCAGAGAACGTTCCTATAAAAGTTTTTAACGTTAAAAATAATAAAAATAAACATACTTGTTCATGTAATTATACAGGGTGTTTCAAAAAACATGTGCCATCTCTTAAAGGGAGATTCTTTGAAATAAATTAAGGCAAAAAGTTCATATGAACATGGGTCCTCAGATTCTTTGTTTCAAAGATACAGGATGTTAAATTTTTTAAATGGTATTTACATGTTAAAACCGATGTGCAATTACCTGTTGGGAATACTAAACCTGTAAGGCGGTTAATAAAATTGGACTTATCTCCTAAACGAAGGGAAAATTGAAAAAATACGAGGAGATAAGATTTGTTAAGAATTTAACATACTATTTGACCGATATACGAAAATGTGAAAAAATCAGTGGCGTACATGTTTTTATTGGAAAAATGTTGTTCCGTCTGCTAATATGCACGTCCCTGGAGGACCTGTCAAAGTCTTTTCATAGTCAGAATTATGCTTAATTTAAGTACTTTACACAACGGCCATTTTGAAAATATTTTGAAAAAACAGAAAAAAATTTAACACCTTGTGTCTTTGGAACGAAGAATCTGCGGACCCATTTTCATATAAACTTTTTGTCTTAGTCTCTTACAAAGAATCTCCCTTTAAGCAATGGCACATGTTTTTTGAAACACCCTGTATATGATAAAACAATGCTAAACACAATTTTAACAAACTTTAAGTTTCGGTCGTATTTCATTCCAGCTAGGTGCATATAGAAGGCACTATAGATGGGGTGGCAGGGGGTAATGGAGGCAAAATATTAAACTATGCAAAAATTGTCGCCCTTTTTTTGCAAATTCTCTCAAAGTAAAACTATCGACGTTTTCTTATAACTGGTGGAACTTTTTTACTTTTGCTGGAATTAAACTGTCGACGACCTTTTTGCGAATTTTTCAAAATTCAACTGTTGACGTTTTTGTGGTACGAGGCCAACTCGTACTCTAATACACCCCTGATTGATTGCTGCATGAATATGCAATAAGCAATACGCAAAATTGCGTTGCTGCTTCTGTAATTTAAAAGATTATAACATATTAAAATAGTTACACCAAATACAGCACCATATTTAACTTGTGTGCAAGAGCTATTACTAATTCTGATAGATTACTTTAATAACGAAATCAACCGCTACTAACCTTCGGCTCGTACTACAAATTTTCTCCTCGTGACTTGTCAACATTATACGCGCATTAAATAATATACTATTAACAGAGAAAAATAAGATAGAGAGAATATCTCTTCTTCCCGCCAGCTCGACCACGCTATGGCCTTCAAACGGCAACACCCCGAGATTGGCGCGTAGAATTCTCACAATACACCCCGACATAGCCAGTGCAGTAGCCACACGGCAAGCAGAGAGAATTTTCTGCGGCGCGTCTCAGTACTCACTCTCACTGTGCTTTATAATAACCCAAAATCTGCATCGCACGCCCATGGCAGCTTATTTCGACGTCGGTTTGGAGGTCATCGAAAGCAAATCGTATTTATGAATGAAATCGGTACGAGATATTATTCTCTCTGTTTTATTTTTCTCTGCTATTAATATTAGATTAATGGAACATTAACTCCCAGATTTGCAAAAAAGTTCTAGGTATATCTAATATCAGTTCAATTTGACAAGTAAGGAATAAAATAAGTTAAGGGTTTTTAGGATGTATCCTATTTATTTTTAAAAAACTCTTTCAAGTTTTTACCTTTCTTACTTCTACTTCTACAAAAGTCGTTACTGATTAATGATTTGAATATCAATTTTGTAAAAATTATTAACAATATTGAAAAAATCTTTACTGTTGTCTAATCAGAAAATGCCCCTTTTTTATTGTAAATAGGGTTTCCCAAAATTGTCGATAGTATTAACCGAATTCATTCAGGTTTCTAAATTTAAAAATTATAATTATTTTAAGTTCATAGTTTTTCGGATCGTGCAATCTGTACATAACTTCCACATTCGAATCTTGACGCCACTGTACTTATACAATTGATTAAAGTGAGCCCGCTTTTACGAAAAGCAACCCTTCCTTCTCAACTGCCACGGGCAATGAGATGCCTTCGAAAGGGTTAAATTATGAACATATTTGGGGTGTCATAAATATCTTCAAATTGGGTCTCCCTTTGGTAGTAGGTTGTAGGTAATGCATAGTTACACAACAAGGACAATAATTTGTTTTCAGATACTGATAGTTGCATTAAATTTTATTTAAGACAAATTGTAAAGTTTAGATTGGAAAGTTTTACTTGGCATTTGGAAAACTTTTTCCTTTAACAATTTTTTGTAGCATTAATTTCTCACTGAGTAAAAGGTTATGTTCGATTAACCGAAAATATTTCTTCCAATAGAAAGAAAGAACCACCACAATGTTAACAAATGGCAATATGTATTTCAAAAACAAATTATTTTAGATGTAGAAAACCTGATAGCAACCTACCCTCTCTTAGAAATGTATCTAACCAGTTTTTTGTATTTTTTGCTGCATCCCTCCTTATACAAGAATGGTCGTTTACTTTTGCCTTTTGCGCATTCATGTATTTCGGAACTGGAATCATGAAATCTGTTTGCATGACTAGTGATGGACAATTTCTTGTCATGTCACTTCGGTTCCTCGTATGACCTTAATTTGGGGCTTTTGAATGTCCAAAGAAATTAGGGATCCTCCTTCCTGATTACTAATGTCAGGATGAACAGAAAGGACATTCAATAGAACCTCCAATGGGCAATGTCCATTGGGGGTAGTCCCATCACAAGAATATATTCCCCTATATTAAGTAATTTATTTTCCTTATAGCAACCATCAAACTTTATTTAACTGGTCAAAATGGTTTTAGATTTTCACCCAAAATTTTTTTTAAATATTTTTTGGCAACGACTCCAGTCCCGGCCCAGGGACCAAAGTTGGGTCCCGACGGCCGAGAACTGTAAGCACGATAACCAGTCCCGGTGCACTGAAGGACTATCTATCAATTTATTCTTAGGTCCATATTGTTGTCGGCCTTTTACATAACGATACCACGATACAATAGGGCAACTTCAATAATATCACATTTGAGTTGCTACCCTTATTACATCGTGTTAACGGGCGCAGGAACTTTAAAATCTCAAAGGGGCAAGCAAACTTTGGTTATATCTAAGGTGAGGTATGAGCAATTTTTAAGATTTCTTTTCAGATTTTTTAAATGTAATTTTTTGCAAAAAAATATTCCAAAAATGCTAAAATTCTTTGTCGAAAATTATTAGTTGTGACTATACATGTATTGTGTGTCAAAGGAAAAAAAAAGCTTTAAAACAATCTATGGATGGTTGTTGTCAGAAGAACGATTCTCAACTAATATTTATTTAAATATTGTAAGACACGGGCAAAATTGCCACCTTCTGCAAAATTCAAAATAGAATTAAAAAGACTGATAGTCCAAAAATTAAATCTAAAAAAACATAGTTTGTATTTTTCCATGGGTAGGACAAATACAAAATTTCATGAAATTCTGAGAAGTTATGGGAGAATTTTTTTGTATGGTTTGACGTTTACTGAACCGATACGAAACAAGATACCTATTGCTACTTCACCAGTAGATGTCAGAATCAGTAATAATTTGCTACTGCACCGACAGATGTTCGAACCAGTACAGTAACAGTATATTCTTAAATTTGGAATTCTTATTGGCAAAAACTATTTAATTACTTATTTTTAGCGAGACTATTTTTTTGCAATATCTGTTTGCTCAGGGTTAATGGGGGCCGTGCCCCCCTTGAACATTCACAATCGGGGCAATATATAGATTTTTACAGCACTTCTGGTGCTAAAAATTCTTGAATAAAACCGCACTTTATTTTTTAACTGCAACTTTTATTGAGCTAATAGGCTAACAAAAAAATCTAACAAACCATTCTACCAGATTTGCAATAATGTTGTATAACAGTTTTATATTTTTTGTGTCTCGTTCTGTCTCTTACGTCGTTATCGTTATGTATATGATAAACATAAATTTAAAAGGAGTCGTCACTCATTACCCTGTTAAAATGATACATGTGCGTCCGCATGGATATGTGTTTCACAAAGATAAATTGTTCAAAGCGTCGGACAAAGTAAAATATTGTTGCACGTACACATTAATTATTATTCATACTAATGATGTATTTAAAGAGGTATCCCATTTCGACGTTAACAAATTATTTTGTGTACAATACAATATATAAGCCCATAAGAACAATGTTTTGTTTTTAAATTAACTACCAGCAAAATAAATTATGTAGATATTACGTAAATTAAAATTACTGAACTGGTGTCGTCTCCCTTCTAGTAGAATTTAAAAAAAAATACATCATCGATGTACGTAAATTGTTCTTCTTGATAAAAACTTTAACAAAAATTTTATCGTTTTACAATCTAAATTTTAGTGGTAAATATTTAAAAGAATAAATTAATATGGTCTGTATACTGAACAAATGATTGCGTAACATATCTAACCACAGCGCTCAGGAAGCTCTTCATTATTAACAAGGAAACGGAATTTTTGTTTAGCTGCCTTCTGGAATCATTTTTGTAAAACACTCTGTATACTACTTATCATGATGCAACGTAGCCTATGCTATTTTAGCTTATAATAGGAACCCCTAAACAAAATTTGTCGAATGTGTCAAACCGGTTAAGCCTGAGAACTTTGAATTTAAGGGACCCATCTTTGTGACACCCTGTATATTGCTTATTTGGGTAAAAATAGTTTAAACTCTATTCCACCTCTGAGCAAAATTTTGTCTCCAAAGAGCTAGCTATTTAGGCGTAATGGAGCAGTAAACAAATGGATTTTCATAGAATTTAGATATTACGGTTGTTGATAAAAAATAATAGACCTAACCCCCGCATCCCACGGCAGTTATATTTCTGATTCAAAATTAATTTACATATAAAGTGAAGTTTTACAATATTTTAATTAATAAGTAAATATGGTATGACAACTTAGCAGCTGGTAGAGGAGCTTTTTCTCGACCGAGGAGGTACCATCACACGCACCCACTTAAAGAGCTGGTGAAATCTTAGCAGATGTTTCCAGCCCTTTGTGCGTGAGTCGGTTTTTCTATTCCTTTCCTCTTTCCACTGTCAGTATTTCTCTTCTCTCTTCTTTCTTTGGCACTTTTAATTCTATTCCCTTATAATTATCCACCTCTTCTAAAAAAACTGAAAATGATGATGGCGCTCCCAGGGGTAATAAATTCAAGGGGGCCCACCATCGAAGAATTCCAAAAGTATGATAACACTTGCCAACACCTGCGATTCTAGTTTTGCCTCTGTCCCCCACTACCTCCAATCATGCAAATCATCTCTCTGGTTCCAGGCTATGAACTCCTCTCATCTTTTCGTCTTCATGATGGGATATGAGCCTACGTTCACAGCAGTCTTTTTTGCACAATACTCCCGATCCTGGAATCAGACAAGCCCGATGTCCTCTGACTTAAACTTACCCTTAAATTTTCCACTACATTGATCTGGTGCATCTACCGCTCCCCATCAGATAACTCCTACAATAAGTTCTTTGGTTTTCTAAAGGGCAAACATTTACCATCTTGTTTCTGAATTTCCCTCCGCTGAAGTTATTGCCCTAGGCTACTTTAACGTCCATAGCAAGGAATATCATAACCTAGAGTACTGCTCCCATATCTGGGGAGCGGCATCACCTTCTAACATCCTTGATTCTATCCAAAAGAGAGCCACTCGACTTATCAATGACCCAGCCCTCACGAGAAAACTGCCTTCTCTCGCTCATCGCCGCGCTGTTGGGGATTTATCCCTTTTCTACCGCTACATCCAAGGATTTTCCTGTGAAGAACTAGCCGGTATTATTCCCCCCTTGACTGTTCCTAACAGAAGAACAAGAGGCGCGTTACGTATGCATCCCTTTACTGTCCAGCTACAAAAGCCTAGAACAGACCACTTCTCTCACTCATTCATACCTAGTGTTTCCAGATTATGGAACAAATTGCCTGCAGATGCTTTCCCTTATCATCCCAACCTCAAATCCTTCAAATCCCGTGTCAATAGACTACATTTCCCTTCCCTCCAGGCGCCCACGGTACGTTAGTACTTAGGCTTGAAGTCTACGTGGGAAGTCTTAGATAAAAAAAATGGCTAGGTTCCACAAAAACCGACCCAGGAGGAAGAGCAGTAGAAAACTTCACAATCAGCAACTCGCTCAGCAATTTAATCAGGGAGTCAACATACTTTCCCGCGTTCCTACCCATAATCCAGACCCACTAGATTTCCTTACCACCCATTCAGAGCCATACTCATGCGCTCCTCGGGGTCGATCAGATCACGGTCTCATTAACGTCTCTTGTCCCATACATCCCGAGTTCGTTGAAATTAACGCACGATCTGGCACTTCTATTCTGCCGACTGGGATGGTCTTCGAAACTTCTTCTCTGCTTTCCCTTAGAATTCTGTCTGTTTTTCTACTTTCCATCCCTCCGAAATTTTCTCTCATGTCACAGATATCATTCAAGAAGATATTGAAAGTTTCATTCCACATACCCACAATAAACCTAAACTCCACCATCAGAAGCCTGGATTCTCCAAGGTCTGTGAGCTCACAAAAGGTTTCTTCAAAATCCTACACCCGAAAATCGTTAGATTTTCACCGAGGCGGGAAATCAATACAACCAAACTATCTTAGACAAGAATATGCAGACAACATGCTTTTAATAACCGCATAAAAGATAAAGTGCTATCCTGTTCCAACGGCAGAAAATCTTTCTGATCACTTGCAAAAAAACAATTAGTCAGAACTTCTGTAGAACCACTTTTCCTCCCCTAACCTCTAACTACGAAATTATCCACCACCTCTAGAGGCAGAGGCAGCTATTTGCCAAAAAATTCGCTGCCAATTCCACCCTTATTCCTCCTGCCAATTTTGCTCTTCCAACCGCTACGTCTGTACCCCATAAAATGTCCGACATAATACTTAAGGTCAAACAAGTTCAACAAAATTCTTCTATCCCCTGACACCAGAAAGTCCTCCGGTCTTGAAGGCACACCAGCTATTGTTTTTAAAAAATGCGCTCCAGAATTTGCACCCATCTTGACTGGTCGTTTCCGGATATCCTATCTCATACGGTGCCAACACCGTATAAGGAATGTATATCCAAATTAGGTGTTTCTAGGTTTAGCCTCAGCGTTGAAATGTCAGTCAGTCGGGACTTTGCACTTTATATATATATATATATATATATATATATATATATATATATATATATATATATATATATATATATATATATATATATATATATATATATATAAATGACAATAATTGTTCTGTCGCCGTTTTGAAAAGAAGACTATTTAGTTTTTTTATTTTCCGAGAAAGGAACGAGGCATACGACTTCACCATTACAAAAAACCAAATTTAATGAAACAGCTCATTATTTTGTTAAAAATGAGAGTAAAAATTAAATAATTACAATGGTATAGAATTTCTATCGATATAACAATAATAACCTGAAATTCTGTACACACATCCACCCAATGGTCTTGCGTCAATATTTCCTAAATTAAAATTACCCGTTTCCGGGCACACATCATAAACGCATTCCTTGAAATGGATAGCTTCCAAGAGCTTTAATACACTCTTAATTCATGGTACATGTATCATTTCGATGATAATGTCGAGGCCCATCTTGGGCTTAAGCCGATTTTCTACTATTCTAAATTTTTCTTCCAGTGTAACATTAATTTCCAGAAAAATCAATTGGCAATTTTCCATCCATCGCATACATATTTTATGTGGTTAATATGAGCGTGTCCCTTTCAAAAACGGCATTCAAATAACTTAATTAAAAATTTAATTAAATATTTAAACCCCCCTTCACCCCCGCCTCGATTCAATTTCGCATGGACCTCGTCGGCGTCGCTTCGCCATACGGTCTGCGACATATCAATTACGGTAATGAAAATATTATCAAATTAAATGTTTGGAAAAGTCAATATCATTCTGGGGTAGGTGGTAGGTAATTTGGAGTGGTTGTGTTCATAAAGAAAATTAATCAATTAAAGGTGTATGTAAAATAATTAGTAATAGAGCCTATAATTAAAATATTAAAAAATGGATGACCATCAAAAGTAATGGCAATTCGTAGGCAAGTTGGAAAACCAGACGTTTTACTAGGCAAATTGTAAAAATGTAAAAATATTTAGACTAGGGCAAAAATAATAGGTATAAAGGATTTGACAAAAATCAAAGGCGACGTGGTCGTTTCAAAAGTTAAAAGTTTTCGCTATTTTATTAAATATAGCAGCATATTTTGGTCCACGTTTATCCTTGGTGGAGAGATCTAAAATAAAGCAAAAAATATCATACATAAAGTATTTGACAAAAATAAGACGCTACGGGGTCTTTTCAAAAGATTAAAATTTTCGTCATTTTATTAAATATAGCAGCATATTTTACGTTCATACTTGGTGGACAGATTTAAAATAAGGCAAGAAATATCGTAATATATAAAGGATTTGACAAAAATCAGAGGCTACGGGGTCGTTTCAAAAGTTTAACATTTTCAATATTTTATTAAAAATAGCGGCATATTTTAGTTCACGTTTGTAATTGGTGGAGAGATATAAAATAAAACAAAAAATGCCATACATAAAGAATTTGACAAAATTCTGAGGCTACGGGGTCGTTTCAAAAGTTTCACATTTTCATCATTTTATTAAACTAGCGGCATATTTTCGTTCATGTTAATACTTGGTGGCGAGATTTAAAATAAAGCAACAAATAACATACATAAAGGATTTGACGAAAATCAGAGGCTACAGGGTCTTTTCAAAAGATTAAAATGTTCGTCATTTTATTAAATATAGCAGGATATTTTAGTTACCGTTAATACTTGGTGGAGCCTCTGATTTTGATCAAATCCCTTATGTATGACATTTTTTGCCATATTTTAAATCTGTCCACCAAGTATTAACGTGAACTAAAATTATGCTGCTATGTTTAATAAAATGACGAAAGTGTTAAACTTTTGATACGACCCCGTAGCCTCTGATTTTTGACAAATATTTTATGTATGTTATTTCTTAATTTATCTTAAATTTTTCAACCAAGTATAAATGTGAACTAAAATATGCTGCTATGGTTAATAAAATGACGAAAATTCTAAATTTCTGAAACGACCCCGTAGCCTCCGCTTTTTGTTAAATCCTTTATGTGTATAATTCTTTGCCCTATTATAATCTCTCCACCAATTTTATTAACGCGAAGTAAAGCATGGTGCTATGTTTAATAAAATGATGAAAATTTTAAACTTTTTGAAACGACCCCGTAGCCTCTGATTTTTGTCAAATCCTTTATGTGTGCTATTTTCTGATTTATTTTAAATCTTTCCACTAAATATTAACGTGAACTAAAATATGCTGCTATATCTCATAAAATATCGAAAATTTGAAACCTTTGAAACGACCCCGTAGCCTCTGATTTTTGTCAAATCTTTTAAGTATGTTATTTTTTGCTTTATTTTAAATCTCGCCACCAAGTTTTAATGTGAACTAAAATATGCTGATATGTTTAATAAAATGATGAAAATTTTAAACTTTTGAAACGACCCCGTAGCCTCTGATTTTTGTCAAATCCTTTATATATGTTAATGTTTTTTGCATTATTCTAAATCTCTCCACCAAGAATAAATGCGAACTAAAGTATGCCCCCCATCGTATCCTCGGTTTGACGTACCGGCGGGGCTTGCGAGCTTCATTGACTCGGAGGGCTAGGCCAGCTAGGTTCAACCATGCTGGGAAGGTCTCCGAGGTTAGAAGTCAGACTAAGAAGGATACAACTGCACAGTGGTGCCCACACTACAACACTACACATTTAACACCAGCTCACTGCCTGTCCTACCGCGGCCGCCCTGCGAGGTGCGGCGGGGCACAGAGGTGAGCACACTACAACACCTACACCTCACCTACACTTAACACATGCGGCTTAATCCCACGGTGTGACCCGACCCGTGCCAATGGGATGAATGGCGCCTGAGCCGTAATCGGGCGCTTCAAACGGAGCCTCCGGGACACCAGGCGACATCCCGGAGTAAGCAGCCTTACACCGGCTGCCGGTGCGGACCACCCTTTCCCCCAGACTCGTGGGAACTTTATGGACCAAGAAAAACAAAAAACAATGAAAGAAGAGGACTCGGAAACGAGAGACTCTTCAACCCTAATTGAGGTGGACCTTTCTGAAGATGACACCCAATTACCAACTCAGGGAGGTGATAGTAAGCCGGACGATCGGCCGGCTGAAAAGACTCCGGAGGTCACAAACATAGCTGCAGGGATGGAAAAAGTTGGCCTGCAACAACCAAAACTATCCGGAGCCCAAAGAAGGAAGATCCGGAAGGCAGAAAAAATGGCGGCGGGGACGTGGACAAAAGAAAAGCCCCGGCCAAAAACAAAGGAGGGAGAGAGAAAAGTGGGGGGTGCCGCCAAAAGAGGCCGCATCCCGACATCAGCATCTCACCTTCTAGCAAACAGCCGGAGAAGAAGGCCAGGAGTCAATCGGGACAGGCTGGCATTTCTTCTTACAACAAGGCTGCTAGCGGACTAAGGATGGCGGTGATACAAAGACGCCACCCGGATACGACCCTGACTCAGGAGCAAGCTGACCTGATTCAGGCAAGACTGGTTGCGGTCTTGGACGAAACTCCCTCCGGGAGTGCGAGTCCACCGCAATTTGAAGGGAGTAGATACACGGGAGGCATCATCTGGATCACGTGTAACAACCTCTCAACCAAGACCTGGCTGCAACAAACAGTTGCAACCATGGGAAACTTGTGGGAGGGGGCAGACTTGACAGTGGTTGAGTCTAAGGACCTCCCCAAAAGGCCCAAAGTCCTCGTCTGGATTACAGAGGCAGTCGAGGTACAAACAGTCAGGACCCGGTTAGGACGACAAAATCCTGGCCTCAACACGGGAGACTGGCTGATGCTAAGCCGGAAGGTAGAAGGAAAGGGACAAACCCTGGCCTTCTCTATAGACGCGGCGTCGCTTGGATGCCTTGAACGTGCTCAATTCAAGGCATACTATGGACTTGGAAGGGTAACCTTCAGGGTTATAGCGAGCGTCGCGAATCAAAGTGAGGGTCGTGCAGGTTAACCTACACCACAGCAGGGCAGCCTCGGCTGTCCTGTGCAAGGTGATGGAGAACTGCGACATCGCCCTCATTCAAGAACCTTGGGTCAACCAAGGTACAATAAAAGGTCTCTCGGGAGTAGGTGGTGAATTGGTTTACAATAGAACCTCCGACAGACCGAGAACCTGCATTCTAATTAAAAAGAATATAAGGATGCTGCCACTGACTAATTTCTGTTTTAGGGACCTCGTGGTAGTAAGACTAACAACAACGGAGGGGGGTGGGCCGAAGAATATCACTATTGGATCGGCTTACTTCCCATACGATGACCCGGAAGCGCCACCACCCAGCGCTGTGGAGGAACTGGTGAGAGACTGCAGAGGAAGTGGATCGCAGCTGATCATCGGGTGTGATGCGAACGCACACCACAGCATCTGGGGCAGCACTAACACCAATCAAAGAGGTGAGTACATTTTTCAATTCCTAATGGCAAATAACTTAGACATTATGAATAGAGGTAATAATCCGACTTTTGTAACCGGGCAAAGGCAGGAGGTTTTAGATATAACTATATCAACGGCTTACGTCGGCAATTATATTAAAAACTGGCACGTGTCTGAGGAAGAGAGTTGTTCGGACCACAGACACATACGGTTCGAAATAACGTGCATAAAACGGGAAACTAACTCTTATCGTGACCCTCGCAGAACGAACTGGGGTAACTATCGGGTAGACCTAGAACGTAACCTGGGGGGCCTCAAAGATGTAATAAATAACGTGACGGATCTCGAACTGGTGGCGGATCAATTGACGGACGCGGCCATTTCGGCATTCGAAGCAAACTGTCCTCAAACCACATCAAATTCCTCCCGGAAGGTCCCCTGGTGGGGACCAGACCTGGAGGCCAAAAGAGGACAAGTAAGGAAGAACTGGAATCAGGCAAAACGATCAGGTAACTGGGAAGCATATAGGGCAACCCTGACTGAATACAACAAAGCGCTGAGAAAGGCCAAGAGAGCATCCTGGAGAAGGCACTGCGAGGCTATTGAAAGTACTCCAGAATGTGCCAGACTCGCAAAGATACTGTCAAAGGACACTCAGCCTGCAATCAACTCTCTTGTTACTGAGAATGGAGAGCAAACACTAACGGGGAAAGATACAATGACCGAACTGTTTCGGGTTCACTTCCCTGGGTCCAAAATCATAAAGGAAACACCTGAAGCCTGGAGATTTGGAGGACCTAATGAAGCTCCCAACAGAGCTCATAGGGACAACTGGCAGGCTGCTAAGAAGGTGATATCCCCTGAAAAAATAAAATGGGCTATAAACTCATTTGAACCCTACAAATCTCCGGGTCCCGACGGAGTTTGTCCAGCGTTGCTACAGCAGGGATTAGACCTGCTTGTCAGCAAGCTTTGTCATATACTAAGGGCCAGTCTGGCCCTAGGTCACATACCGAGGATTTGGAGACTGACCAAAGTGGTATTCATACCGAAACATGGGCGTCCCAACTACTCGGTCGCCAAGGCATTCAGACCCATCAGTCTAATGTCCTCTATTGTAAAAACGCTAGAAAAACTGTTAGATAGGCATATAAGGGATGAAATAATGGGGGACGGACCATTCCATCAAGACCAGCATGCCTACAGAACAGGACGATCGACCGAATCAGCACTCCACCAGCTAGTTAGCAGAGTGGAGAACGCGATAGGTAACGGAGAAGTGCTTCTCGGAGCATTTCTGGACATTGAAGGAGCGTTTGACAACACATCCTTCACATCTATAACCAGAGCAATGGGGGGCATCGGGCTAGATGAGACCTGCTGCAGATGGGTAGAAAGTATGCTCAAAAGCCGGGTAATCTATACAGACCTACTCGGTGAAACTTTGGCAGCCCGGGTGGCAGGGGGATGCCCTCAGGGGGGGGGGGGGGGTTCTTTCCCCCCTCCTCTGGAACCTGGTAATGGACGGGCTTCTAAAAGAACTACGTCAAAGGGGTTACTCGATTCTGGGCTACGCAGACGACCTGGTCATAACGACTCAAGGAAAATTCAACACAACCGTGAGGGACTGCATGAGGAGCGCCCTCGTCGTAGTGGAAAAATGGGTAGGACAGGAAGGACTTAATGTAAGCCCACACAAGACTGTCATCGTCCCGTTCACAAACCGCAGGAAAAAGGAGTAACTCGGTCCTCTAGCCCTGCGAGGAGTCACAATTCCACTGCAGGAAGAGGTAAAGTATTTGGGGGTAACACCACTGGACTCAAAACTTACCTGGAACAAGCATGTGGACAAAACCATACGAAAAGCGGAAATCACCCTTGCGGTGGTCAGACGAACGTATGGGAAAACATGGGGTCTCTCACCAAAGATGGTGCACTGGCTGTACATCAGAGTGGTGAAACCCGCAATAACATATGCAGCTTTGGTCTGGGGGACCAAGGCAACGCAGAAAACAATAATGCTCAGACTCAGCAGTCTGCAAAGGCTAGCCTGTCTGGGCATTACAGGGGCAATGAGATCGACCCCCACCTCAGCGATGGAGAATCTCCTAGACATTCCTCCCTTGCACCTGGTCATCCAGGGAGAGGCGAGGATGGGTCTCTATCGACTACAAAACACTCTGCCCGTTTCATTGCGGAAAAGGGCGGGACATGTACTCATAAGAGAGAAGATTGGAGGGCCCGATTTAGAAATGAGATCGGACTACATGACTCCAAAATTCCAATACAACATCCCCTACGAGGTAGTAATAGCGGATCGCAGGGAATGGACTTCGACAAACCCAGAGTTTCCTCCGGGGGCAATTATATGGTACACCGACGGATCAAAAACCGAAACGGGAACCGGAGCAGGAGTACATGGGGTCGGACCAAGGAGGGACATGTCTTTCTCCTTGGGGAAGTACCCCACGGTATTCCAAGTAGAAACTTACGCCATCTTACAATGTGCGCTGGAAAACAATAGGAGGGCTTATTCAAATAAGCGGATCTATATCTGTTCAGACAGTCAGGCCGCTTTGAGGGCACTCTCATGCCACAGAGTCACTTCGGGACTGGTATGGGAGTGCATAAACGATCTTGGCGCGCTCGCTGCCAGAAACTCAGTCAAGCTCATGTGGGTACCGGGACACAAGGTCATCACTGGTAACGAAAAAGCCGACGAACTTGCTAGACAGGGATCGGCTGCACCATTCATTGGCCCAGAACCATCACTCGGGGTGCCAAAATGCACGGCACGAGAGGCGGTAAACAGATGGATCAAACACCAACACAAAGTCCACTGGAATGGAATACAGGGACTGAACCACAGCAAGGCCGCTATAGGAAATCCCAATCCTAGACTCACCAGGCAACTGCTCAATCTGAGCAGGGTCCAGTTGAGGACAATCGTAGGGGTACTAACAGGACACATGGCTGTAAAGGACCACCTCAACAAAATGAAACTGTACCAGGGAGACCTTAGCTGCAGACTATGCGGTAGGGACAGGGAAACAGTTCAGCACATAATTTATAATTGCGAGTCACTAGATCGCAAGCGCCACCAACTATTCGGGCAACCAAAGTTAGAACCGGAGGAATTGATCACCCACTCCCTTGTGGACCTGTACAGGCTTGTGCAGGAAACTGGGATAACAGAGTGGGTGTAACAAAAGGTACAATAGGCCTCTAGTGGCCGCAGTGCTTCCGGTCTCGGACGGAGCCCAAGGGAGAAAAAAAAAATGCTGCTATATTTAATAAAATAACGAAAACTTTAAACTTTTGAGAAGACCCCGTAACCTCTGATTATTGTCAAATCCTTTATGAATGTTATTTTTTGGTTTATTTTAAATCTTTCCACCAAGTATAAACGTGAACTAAAATACGCTGCTATATTTGATAAAATAACGAAAACTAACTTTTGAAACAACCCCGTAGCCTCTGATTGTTGTCAAATCCTTTACGTATGTTATTTCTTGCTTTATTTTAAATCCATCCACCAAGTATAAACGTGAGCTTAAATATGCTGCTAATGCTGCATAAACTGACGAGAATTTTAAACTTTTGAAACGACCCCGTAGCCTCTGATTTTTGTCAAATCCTTTATGTATGTTATTTTTTGCCTTATTGTAAATCTTTCCACCAAGTATAAACGTAAACCAAAATATGCATTTATTTTTAAGACGTTTTAATTTACAGTTTTTTGGGTGGGCTCTGTAGTTGCCACTTTTTTGATTCTTCTATTAATTTTGGTAATTTATAAAATCTGAAACCTCTTCACCAAGCGCGTATAAAGATTTTGCCATTAAAGGGCATAATCGTCTTATGGTATGCATTTAATTAAGGGATTTCCAAAATCAGGTAGGTACACTCAGCATCAAAGGTTGTGTCAGCCAGCCGCTGGCCGCTGGCCGCTAGCTCCAGGTTCATTGCAAGATGATTTCAGTAGTAATATAACAATTGCAATGAAAATTATGGAAAATTATGGATAATTTTTGGGAAATTTGCCCGAAAAATAGCACGAGTGTAACGAGTGCCTTTTAAGTTTAAAATGCATAAGTGCAAATTTGTTAAAAATTATAGATACATGCTCATTGCACGAATTGTATTTTATGGGAGAATTTCATGAATTAAAATTTTTAATTTTTGGTATACCCAAATAAGTAAATATAAAATTTTATTGTCACAATAAATGCCAAAGAAATGGGAAAATCCAGTAACCAAAGTTTCGTAGCCATGTGACAAAAAGACAAATTCTTGATTGTTATAGTCGTTTCTATGAAAAATAAATAAAGCAATACAAACACTAACAATTTTGAATGCCCGCGTCTTTTTTAAAAAATTGTGAAAAATTTCGCGATCTGGAGCAGCAACGCTAGAAAAAATTAATCAAAACATTGAAATTCTTACCCCAAAAAATACTAAAAGGTCCAAACCTTCTGTTTGGAGACAATTTCAAGACTTCCTTGCTGAAAAACAGTACAGTCTGGACTAGAGTACATCAACAGAGAAGCTCTCTTTAATTTTAAAACATTGGGGGGACATGCGAAAAAAAGATGGGTCTTTTGAAATAGAAAATGTGATCAAAACTAGTCACAACCAATAGATCGCGTTTTGCAAGTTGAGAATTTTGTATGAAAATTCGTAAAAGATCTTTCTATTTCTTAATAAAAACCATTAATGGGTAAAAGCAACCGCCATAAATATTTAATATATTATCTAGAGAATACAAAAAAAATATTTTAGATGTATTTGAATTCTGTATATGCTTATTGCCTATTGTGGGTAAAATATCCCCCTCCCCCTCACTATCGCTACTATTGTTGGAAAATGCATATAACTGACTTTTTGTATTTCCGCCATTTTGAATTGCACGCAAGCAACACGAACTTTAGGACCTCGTCCTAAAAATGCAGCCCTCGGTATATAAAAACGTTATATAAAATCGCAGCCGATGAAAGTGCCAGAAAGAGCTGATAAAGCAACTCTCGTGTGACGTAAGAGCCCTCAAAAATGTAAATATACTTTTAGTGCACTTCTAGAACTGACTCGATTTTTTTGTATTTCCTGACGCTCGTATATTCTTACACCCTTTAGGCCCTTTAATCTATTAGTTCAACCCGCTACAGTTGGCTGCAGAAAGCAGCTCTACCTCCTCCTTTCTTGTAGTTTGATTGGAACTGTATCACAATCACAACAAATTCCTGCTGAATGACGTCGGTGTATTTTACTGCTCTTTTATGAGACTGTGGTAAAATATAGTTATCATCAGAGCAGTTGCGACAAGTTTTTAATGATCCCCAACAAGAAAGAAATATATGTATTATTTTCTACCTACACTCATGTCCCCCTTTTGCTACTGCCAGTAACTTATTTATGATAATTTTCATGATTTTTGTCTAATGGTCTCAACTAAATAGATAATTAAGGTAATAAAAATATCATTTAATTAATTTACTTTATTAATTAATTAAATGTCGGTGGGCGGAGGTAATTTCGAAAGATTGTAAATATAGATAAAGAAAATTAGTTAATTAATGATGTAATAGGGGTATGCAATTAGAAATATTAAATATGAAGTAATGTAATGTAATAAATAATACTTACTTATATTAAATTGTTTTATAGAGGTATAAGTTTAAACTTACACTAGGATACATAATACATAAGGAATTACTAGACACGCACAAAATGACGTGAGCGTTTACACTGAAAAAGTCTTTTGGTGAAATTACAGTAAAAATCGTTGGTTATGGATGTCCAGCACCAAATAGGTATATTTTACAAACGGTACGTAATCTACATTTACAAAAACTAGATGACAGTTGTAATTATTTTGTAAAATTGCATATTATTGTGTGTGTAACTACATACATGGAAATACAATGTTATTTTTTTGTTAGGAAAACAGTGGTCAGACTATGAGCTGATGTTGGATATCCTTATATATTTAGAACTCACAGAGAAAGCTCACTCATGATCGGGTTACTCAGATTATAGTTAAATGCAATATTGCTTTTGTTGTTTAATACACAATGTCGTTTTTGTATTTAAAAAGGTTAATAATTGACCATTTTGTATAGTTACTAACTCCATATAGATATGTGTCTACCAAGAAGCTAGAGTGAACTGCTGCTCACATACCAGTACCATGATTTTAACAAGTTTTTATTTCTCTGTTAAAAAATTTGGTGACACCTTCAGACTACTTTAGTTATTGCTAAACATTTATAATATGGCCAGACTCACTACAGCTAGACCGGTCTAATTTGGCAATTAACAGCCTGATTCTCCAACGCTACTCCGGTCTAATTTGACAACTAAAAATTTTAAACTGACAAGTGTAAGAATAAGACAACTAAGTTTTATAATATGAAGGTTACAAAGATCCAGATTTTATATCTTCTTCAGAGCACCATTCAAATTTAAGTGATCAAAAAAAGTTGAACCGGGATTCGAGACGTGAATTTATCTGTAAAGCAAGCTGAATTACTTGGTTCTAGATTGCAAGATTCGAAATTGTTGGCACCTGGCTTCATTTTATTCAGGGTCTGAAAACTTAAGTTTCTGTAAAAATATAGAAAGTTTGATGGAAGAGTTGGTATTTATTTCTGAGCTTTTTTGCAAATTTATAAGAAAAGGACAGTTTTAGTACGTACTTTCAACAATAATAAAACTAAGTTCATTACAGCAATTCGTTCCAAGAAAATCATTTGGAAACCAAGAAAGTCGCTGAAATATCAGAATAATTCCTGTTTTTAATGACGATAATAATATATTAACAATGACAGGACAAAAAACTGTCAAACATAACTGATCAACTATAAGATATTAATTTAAACCAGTACTAAATCTTAAACCTTTTTACTGAATCTGAACGTAAAAGTTTAAACTAACAAGTGACATGATTTGACAGATTTGGAGTGACATAACTTTTGTGCTATGAACTTATTTTTGAGTATTAAAATATGTGCAAATTTATATAGAAAACGAAACTTTAGTATGTATGTATATTCCACAAAAACTGAACTAAATTCATTTTAGTAAAACATTTCAATATCAAAATCATTTGGGAGCCAAGCAAATCGCTGAAATATTAGAATAACTAATAAGTTTTTTTTAAACGAATGATATGACAAAAACTTGTTGTTAGAACCTAACTGATCATCTAGAAGATCGTAATTTAAGCCAGTACCTACTTACTATACCTTAAGTCTTTTTAGTTAATCCTGGCGTTATGCTCCATTTTTCAAATATTACTACGAAAATTATAAAATTCAGTTATAGTGAATGAGCCCACGAGTTTTCAAAATCAAATAAAAATAATTCAGCCACATTTTTCTTACCGAAGATGTGTTTTTATCATATACCATAAAAACATAAAAATAAAAGTGAGATATTATTGTGAACTGCCCTTTACTATATTCAGCGCCCAAATATTTTTAAATATGTTTTTTAATCTTATAATCCAGAATTGCCGCGTTAAAAAATTGTAGTCTGTATACCTACGTGTTTTTGAATTCGTGTCGCGTGACGTCATAATTGCCAATTCGGCCTCGCGCAAAATCGTTTGCTGTCCCACTTACAAAAAATTGAATAAGGTCGACCGGGGGCGGATTTGGGGGGGGGGGGGGGCAACGTCACCTCGAGCTACGCAAAAGTACAAACCAAAAAAAAAACGGGCATTTCGAGTGCGACTTTCTTTTATTGTTTAGGGTTTTAAGAAATGTAGGGCCAGGGTGTCAACAGTGGATCAGACGGGTACAGTGAATCGTTTCATAAAGAGTCAAATGGGATAGCCCTCTAAGGCAATTCTTCTTGTTAAGTGAGGACGTTTTACTGCGAACTCGTCCGCACTAGTCATTTGCTGCCTGCGATCGCGATTACACTGTCCTATTAAAAATTTATGTTTGATTCGTATGATTTAAAAGTAAAAACCTACTGGTTCTTGTTGCAATAAATCGAAATGGTCGCTTGGTACACAGTGGCTCATGTAAACTGAGTACACAGTGAGTCGTGATCCACTGTGTACATTTCATTTAATTTATCACTTAGTTAATACCTATATTTTTATTTGTCTACTGGATGCCTCGACGTAAAAAATTAAACAGAACAATTGGAAATCATACTGAAGCTCAAATGAAGCAAGCGTTAGAAATGGTAGTAGTATCAGAAAAGCTTGCTAAGAGACAAAAAATATATTATGTTGGTAAAGTAATAAAAAACAGAAATGGTGATCTGGAATATTATGTTAGTTTCTTGCGTCTTAAAGTTTTTCATAAAAATCAGTTTGCTTGGGTTTACTTTTATATTCCCGATATTTCTTATGTGAGAGAGACTGATATTAAACTAATTCTGCCAAAGCCTAGCCTAGCTAGTGCTGGCAAAGTTACCAGCAAGAAAAATTGTATGTCTATCTCTTTCTTGCTAATTCTGTTTCTAGCGGCATCATTGTCATTTATCTTGCTGGTAACTTTGCCAGCACTTAGATATAGCTGCCCTAAGTGGAAGCAGGCAGCAGTCATATTATTACTTTCTCCTTAATTTGTCCCTTTTGGATATTCATTAACTACAGTTTCCTAAGTTTGTTCTCTTTCTCAGTTTAGGTAAACAGTTTTTGATTTTTCTTAACACATAGAGGTTTATTTTAAGTTGTCATTTTAATCAGTATCAAAAATATAAATAACTTGGTTAAGACTTTTATTTCAATGGTTACTAACGGTTTGTTCGAATATTTTTCACCGATCGTTTATGACACTAATAATTATGTATGAAATATGGGCAATGGAGTCGCTAAGTATGTGCCCAGTAAATGCTCAAAATAAATAATATTGGAAGTAAGCTAGTGATTCACTGTATACCAACCTGAGTCACTGTGTACTGGGGGGGCTGATCCACTGTACCCGCCTGGAGTTCACAGTAGTAAAAAAATCTCGTCTAACATAGTTTATGTCTTATTTGTTAAAAAACAAAAAAGACAAACTAAGATAACACTCTTTACAGTAATTTTAGATTTAGTAAGGTTAGTGTCGTATATTTTAGTGATATGATTACAAGAAAAAAATTGATCCACTGACCCTGACCCTACACTATTTCATAGTGGATGAAATACCTAAACCTGTTCTTGCGAAAACAGAACGGTTTGTCATCCTAACTTATCAATATTCTAGCATTTTTTTTAATTTACGTATACCTTCTATCCATTTGGACTAATGATATAAGATAACACTCTTTACAGTAATTTTAGATTTAGTAAGGTTAGTGTCGTATATTTTAGTGATATGATTACAAGAAAAAAAAATTGATCCACTGACCCTGACCCTACACTATTTCATAGTGGAAACCTGTTCTTGCGAAAACAGAACGGTTTGTCATCCTAACTTATCAATATTCTAGCATTTTTTTTAATGTACGTATACCTTCTATCCATTTGGACTAATGATATATGAAAATTTTTCGAAAACACATTTTTTCGAAACTATATTTTCTCGAAAACAGAACTTTCTCAATAATAGAGATAGTTGAATCTAGGGATGTTTTCAATTTTTTTTTCTGAAAGCAGCTTCGAATTTTTTTAACCACTTTTTGAAACTAAATTTTTTCAAGGAAACATGTTTTTAGAAAGAACATTTTTTAAACGTTGTTTCGAAAAAGACTTCGAATATTCATATTAAAAAACAACACTTTTTTGAAAGTAATTTACTACAGAGTAACATAGCAAATACAAGGAAACGTAAACCTGACCAAATACGTAAAAGGTTCATTTAGGTTAGTTTAAGATCTTTTTGGCATTTTTTCATTGACATCATCATCACATAGAGTTCATAATTTAAATTTAGAAAAACTGTTTTCTAAAAAATATATTTCCGAGAAATGTATTTTCAAAAGGTTCTTTTTAAAAAAATATATTTTCGAAGAAGCTGTTTTTCGAAAAAAAATGTACTTAATTTAACATCAAAAAAGAAACTTCTTGCAAAAAGAAACAGCTAGAAGAGTTGGTCATCTTAGGTTACACGCGACAGGACAAACTGTTTGATTAAGAGTGGAATCCGGAAAAATCTGCCTTGCAGAGCTTCGTTTCAAGAAGGTCTTTTTAAAAACTACGCAATTTTAGAACAATTTAGAGACATGTATTGAATGCTAAAATGTTAAGCTCCGATCTAACATATTTTTTATTAGAAACTTTGGCCACATTGTCACGTAATCAACAAACAAAAATAATAGCAATTTAAAAACTTGTGTCACAGAATCTAACAAAAATGGGTTAGATCCGAGATTAAATTACGAGAATTGTTTTTAGAAAGTTTAAACCGAAAAAATGCCTTTATTCGTCCAATATCCTTAGAAAAACTAAATATTATATCATATGGTCGATATTTTTCCGCCATATTTAATTTCACGGACTGGTGGTTACTTAGACAAGAACCAGGCAAAAGTTCAGTACCTGTGATAAAGAGGGCAGCTCAATAGTTTGTTTACAGTTTTCTATAAGATTTGGGAGAAAGATGTATTTACGTTTAATATATTTAATATGAGTAATATACAGTGTACCAAATAAAATAATTTCTGATTTCTGATGGTAAAGTTTATAAAATTGGAGTAAAATTGTTGATAACACATATAAATTATGAATCTAAAGGGAATGATATATTTTCTGAAAAAATAATTCGTTCTGGCAGTAGTACGTTAGGTATATATGAAAGAAGTTACAAGTAACTGAAAAAAAAAAAGAAAACACATTGTTAGAAATATGTTACGGCAAAATGGTGTGCTTCTTTAGGTTAGGGGTATTTGTATTGTATTTGTATGTATTGTTAAAGACGCCAGTCGTACAAAACGGACATACCGATAGTAAACAACGTTATCAGCCCGCGAAATTCAAATTTACATGCATTTCTTATGGGATGACGTCATGTCGGTAAAACAGTGCTCTGCTGCCTAGCAACCAGCGAAACGTACATAGCAACCGTGTGTAATGTGTATGAGAGAGACTGTTTAGAGTGAGATACAGATGATCGAGTGGCTCGGAGGAGGAATTGAGGAGCACCGGTGTCAAAGGAATAGCGACAAGATGAGATGTGGGTGTGAGGGTGGAATGTCAGGAAGGCAGTAAGAGTGCTTTCGCCAAAGGGTGAAGATTTGAGTGTCAGAATGGTGGGTGATGGATGTATAGAAATGCCTCCTTCCCAAAAAGAAGTAGTGTGTATGAGGGTGTGCCGAAGGGGCATTAAAGTGTGAGGGTGGAAACGTCGTAGGGTGAGGGGTGTGGGGTAGTGTCACAACGGCAGGGGTGAAAGAAAACAGCGTTTTCGCCAAAGGATTGGAAAGATATGAGTGGATTTTGGATGGTCTTTGGGAGAGAGGTGTCTTTTAGCATGCGGTGCATTACTTCTTTATAAACGAATCTGATGCCTTATCAGATTCATGTATAAAAAAGTAATGCACCGCATGCCAAAAGACCTTTAAAGACACCTTTCTCCCAAAGACCATCCAAAATCCACTCATACCTTTCCAATCCCTTGGCGAAAACGCTGTTTTCTTTCACCCCTGCCGTTGTGACACTACCCCACACCCCTCACCCTACGACGTTTCCACCCTCACACTTTAATGCCCCTTCGGCACACCATCATACACTCTACTTCTTTTTGGGAAGGAGACATTTCTATACATCCATCATCCACCATTCTGACACTCAAATCTTCACCCTTTGGCGAAAGCGCACTTACTGCCAACTCATCAGTGATGAGTTCTGCTAACTATAAAAATTATTTATTTGGCGACTTAATTAACGGCGGCCAAAATTACCCGATTATATGACCCCACAACACCAAATTTATTTTTGGCTTGGATTAACCCTTATACGTACCTACATAATGTATATTTATTTTCGTGCACGAAAAGAAATAATCTCAGAAATAATGCGTAAAAAATGATAATCAGTAGTAAATGAACGATTCCTACCAAAATATACTCGTCGCTACAGGGACCTGGATACTTTGGCTGCTTGGCTTCTTGACGTTTGACCCGATTAATTTTTTGCTCGGAACCTTTAAAAAGTATCAAAAAAGATCCTGAGTAACCCTAGAACTGAGCAAACCTGTCCGAGAACGTATTTCTCAACTCCATGGCCACAAGAAGACATTATATTATTTCTCAAGCAAAACATAATTTTTAGGTTAAGGTAACTAGACAGGATTAATTTTTTGCTCGGGACCTTTAAAAAAAGACAAAACAAAATTTTTATGGAGGAAGGAGTATTTCCAATACACTTTTTAGAGGCGATTTCCTAATTTTGTATATTTTAAATAACAAAAATTTTAAAAAACAGTTCCATTCGGGCACGGAATCGCCTGCAAGCGAATGCTTTACCACTGCACTACGCGGCTGATGCTACAAAATTGGCAAACTTGTTAACAACGCAAACTGTGAAAGCTTCAAACGTCAAGCAGCCAAGCAGCCAAAGTATCCTGGGTCTTGCAGACGCTATTCCAAAATATTATTTGGACTTGGTTGAAAAGTACACTTAAAACTAATTTCGGATCATATTATTATTTATAGTAAATGAAAACCTTGAATCACACTCGTATTTTAGGAAGATAAATTTAAAAAAAAAAGTTCCCAATACACGTGTCGACTCAAATAATGAAAAACATGAAAATGAAAATTTTTTAATGACATTTTAAAAACTGCAAGTTTTTTTCGCCGAAATCCATAAGATTTGTAAAAGAATGACTCACGTATTATAGCGAACCAGCGGAATGCAAAAGGGAGCGGTACTGTTTTATCGCGATAGCGGGCGGTACCGACGGCACCAACCCTTCGAACGGCATAGCTACCCCGTGTGAAACTGTCCCTACGTCTTCTTAAGAGATATGTAAGTAAGACCCCAGATTGTGTAAGATAGCTGTAAAGTTATGTTGTTGTGTATCGAATAAAAGATGTTTTGGTAAACCTTATTATCATTTGCTACCCCTACAACCCCAATACGCAACATTTGGCGGAGGCGTCATGTCTCGGCCACACACGTGACAGGCGTACAGGTAATATTTCTAATCCCGACGTGATAATATCGTTATTAGTTAAATTCTGTGTTATACTCACCCCCGTTGTGTCTCTACGCTTCATCCCTCTATTTTTTAACGGAGACGTTTATATTATTTTTTCTATTTTTTTAATGCAAGTACAGTGATTTAAATATGTTTACTTGTATTAAGCCGCATCGGCGCGGATATGAAAACAAAGCCAGTAAAATTGAAAGAAATATCAAAATCTGTAAATTAGTATTGTAAACAATCTTCAAGCATATAGAACGAGCAATGCCTACACAAATCAATACAATGGTCATTTATTAGACAGTGACCATAATGAGTCCTTGTCAATATTTGGGTAACAAGTTAAGATGTTTGCCCGCCGAGCACGAACAAATATTTCAGAAAGCATTTAACGCGTTTTGCTTTTCTGCCCAAAGCCGCAAATCAACGTCGGAATATGTTCAATAAGGATCTTCCCGGTTGTGTATTTGTTTTGTCATTATTGCTTTAAGTTTACACCATTTTGTTCTCAACAATGCGTTAATGAATAAAACAATGATTGATGACCGCCGAAATTCCAACCTCACTGAAGGCGATAAATAAAATCGTACTTATAGGAACTTTACCAGATTACTGTTTTTTTTTTCGAGGTAATAGTATAGTCATCGAAATTGCAGTCAACATGGCATATGTGTTACCTACATTTTTTTATTAAATCGTATACCTATATCCCATAAAAAATGTACAGTCAAAATAAAGGTACTAAAAAAATGTGTTCGTGTGTTATTGCTATTATTATATTATAATATTTAATGTGTTATAATCCCCTTTGAGTTAAAGCAACAAAAATATAAATACTTTTTTAAGGTCCTGTATATATTATTTCACCGTAAATATAGCCGGTTTCGGGCTTGGGCAAAGCCTAATCTACTAGCGATTTTTTTTTATCAAGGAGGCAGTCAGACAGATCAACAGAAATAGGAAACCATGTTTTTTGTTCTTAGCAGGGACCACAAGGTTCAAGAATAATAAACTGTGTTATCTTGAGGTGAGTTATTCCAATCGGGTCCATGGTGGCCAACTTAATTTCCTTTTGACATGTTTTTTCGGCTTTAAAATTTCTAACAATAACATTATTAGTATATTGCGTCATTTTTTCTGTCACTAGGACCTCAATATTCTTTTTAAATATTGTTTTTCTAAAATAAATCATAAAATATCTTGAAAACGTTAAACGTTAAAGAAATACCCATAGAATATGAATCTACGTTTAATATTATCAAAATATTCATACGACTGAAAAATAAAGCAAAAAAGTATACTAAAATAAAATGAAGTTGGCAATAAATGGGTGTGGTTGGCAAATGAAAATTTAAAATAAACCTTAATCAAAACTTTCAACATATTCGTTAAACTTAATAGTAGCATGCACAGAGTGTATTATTATTTATAATTATTATATAAAAGAAATTGTAGAAAATTAAGTTTGGCAAATCATCAATGTGATTTTTGAGCTTGCATATTCTTTACTAGCTGTGTAATCCTGGAGCTAATATTATTGCACAAATCTACACGCATATCATAACCTACTTTCAATCGATTTCTGGACTTATTTTTAATTACAAGCAAAGCAGAAAATTCTTGTTCACATAAATAAGTCGCCGAAAAGAGCATAAGATAGCAATTTTCCGAATTTCCGTATATGAAATTGTTTTTTACACCAAAACTCCTCAAGGGAAACAGATTCAAAAGCGTCCTTATAGTTTCTATCATTTTGAAATTCTATGAGCTCTTCCTGGACTTCTTCAGCAACGTCTCCAATATTAATACCAAAAGGGTTACGAATCAGCTTTTGGATATCTTTCGATTGATAAACGATTAAATCTCCAGTAAAATGAACAAATGTTTAAATGTTTCGAGGACCATATTTAAGTTCTCGTGGACCACCGGTTAAGAACCACTGATCTAGAGGACCCAGAACCTGGTGATACAAAAGATCACTGAAGGTGATTTTTTACGAATACGATACTTATGTACTATACGTAAAAAATAATTCCACTAAGATCAAACATAGGTTTATTCTTAATTTTTTACCCTGTATAAAAATTCAGAAATTGATTTTCCAATTGTGTATTTTTTCCTATTTTCGAATCAAGCAACAAAAATTGAAAAATACATACCCTGTGCTTATGAGAGAGCATCTAATTTCACAATAACAACATTGAATAACTAATATTTGTCTAAGATAAATAGTGCTTCAACTAGAGCAAAAATAGTTAAAACTTAATTTTTATAAGTTATCCCCCATTTAGCTCGGGAATCAAAGGTGGCTTTAATTATATCAGCGGTAAAATTAAGTATAATATACAGAATATATTTTTTTGTGAAATGAGTCGTTTTTGAGTTAGAGCATAAAATATATAATTTTTTAAGGTGCTTCACGTGGTGGTGTACATGACTCCACAACCCACTCTAAGCTCGTCCAGAACTTATCACATCCGAGGTACATCACTACTACCTCCTTATTGGGGAATTTTGCATACACGGCGAACGAAATAAACTTTTTATGACATTAAATAATTAAATAGTTTTATTGTACTTCTTGGGCTTTCGGTCAGTTTAAATTAAAGTCTTGAAATGGTTTTGACGTTTCGGTTTATTTCATCTCTAAACCATCATCAGAATCCTAATAACAAAGGTGTAATAGTAATATATTTTTCTATGTAAGATTTATATAAACAAGAGATAGTAGAATAGGACATATCTTTTAAATTGATTTCACTTAAACACTACATGTTAACAAAATGACTTATTGCAACAGGGTTTTAAACTAGACTGATTTGTGGATGTTTACAGTAAAGAGCTTTGGTTTTATTATTCCAGATGTTTAAGGGTAGGGACACAAAAATTTTGCTTTTATTTTCGTTTTACTTTTTTATGATAAGGTTGTTGTAAATGGTACTTAAATTATCCGTATCTGTTCTATAGTTTAGGGTGTTATGGGTTTTTTTAATATGTATCATTTCCTTTATGTTTCGTTTTTTGTAGTTTGATTCATAATCTAAGATTTCTACGTTATTAAAATTAAAGTTGTGTAAATATTCTAGTGAATGATTTGATAGAGCTGTTGAACTGTGACTAACATTTCTAATACTGTTTTGATGTTCCTTAATTCTGTTTTTCAGATATTGCTTTGTTTGCCCAATATAGGTTTTTGGGCAATCAAGGCAATTTATTTTGTAAATGAGTTGAGACTGGTTTGTTTTTGGAATATTTGGTTTTAGATTTGTGACTAGTTTTCTTGAATTATTAATTGGTTTTTCTGCTATTTTGATTTTATGTGGGTGAAGTACTTTTTTAATTTTCTGGTTTATTTCTTTTATGTATGGAGTACATAAAATCAAAATAGCAGAAAAACCAATTAATAATTCAAGAAAACTATTCACAAATCTAAAACCAAATATTCCAAAAACAAACCAGTCTCAACTCATTTACAAAATAAATTGCCTTGATTGCCCAAAAACCTATATTGGGCAAACAAAGCAATATCTGAAAAACAGAATTAAGGAACATCAAAACAGTATTAGAAATGTTAGTCACAGTTCAACAGCTCTATCAAATCATTCACTAGAATATTTACACAACTTTAATTTTAATAACGTAGAAATCTTAGATTATGAATCAAACTACAAAAAACGAAACATAAAGGAAATGATACATATTAAAAAAACCCATAACACCCTAAACTATAGAACAGATACGGATAATTTAAGTACCATTTACAACAACCTTATCATAAAAAAGTAAAACGAAAATAAAAGCAAAATTTTTGTGTCCCTACCCTTAAACATCTGGAATAATAAAACCAAAGCTCTTTACTGTAAACATCCACAAATCAGTCTAGTTTAAAACCCTGTTGCAATAAGTCATTTTGTTAACATGTAGTGTTTAAGTGAAATCAATTTAAAAGATATGTCCTATTCTACTATCTCTTGTTTATATAAATCTTACATAGAAAAATATATTACTATTACACCTTTGTTATTAGGATTCTGATGATGGTTTAGAGATGAAATAAACCGAAACGTCAAAACCATTTCAAGACTTTAATTTAAACTGACCGAAAGCCCAAGAAGTACAATAAAACTATTTAATCAAAAACGGTCAAGAAACCAATATTACTAAATTAAATAATTATGTTCGTTTCAGAAAAATATGTACTTCGCTTTACGTTGACCTGTTTTCGTTCGGTTTTATTCGCCTAGATAACCGATACCTCGACAGCACGATAATGGAAGTGAAGCGAAAGTGGCGCGCCTTTGCCAAATTGAACGCCTATTACAAATCGCTAAGAGTCATATTTTTTATGGTATTTTTTACTGTTAATTACAGATTGAAATAGAAATTATTTGTATGAAAAATAATTCATACGACAAATAGCTCTGCGACCAAACTACATATAAAAGATAAAAGTGTGCCATCTCCTTCCTTTCTTACCATCCCATAAATTATTCAGGTTACACCGAAAAATTACCAATTCAAAGAATTTCTAGATAAGGATCTTATAGCTGTCATACATTTTGAGTTGACATCCTTTCCAGGTAACCCAAAGCCGCTTTTTCATACGCGACTTCGGCCTTTGAAAGGATGTACACGAGTTACCTGCATTTCTGTTTGTATTTTACCGAGATTGTTATCTTCGGTTTATCGCACCTATTTAAAATTATTCTCAAGGGAATCCAGCAAATATTTTGTTTTTCCTTTGTTTGTTTTGTTTCTATTTTTATTCTCTTATATTGTTTGTTTACTTTGATAAGGGTAGGTGTTAAAAGCAGTTTAACTAAATTATAGGAAATAGAATTTTATGGAATATATTATAATAAAGGGATTCGAGAAATTACCACTGGTTGGGAAATACGAATTACAAAATGTATTACCAGACTTTACTCACAAAAAAATTTTCAAAATTATAATAATTAGATTAGTTTTTCCTTTATACCTATGTTTGGTACTGAAATCGTAAATAATTCACCTCTCCAGATTTTTTTTAGATCTTTACGTTTTGGGGTCGTTAGATTACGAAAAACATTAACTGCGGTTTGTCTAATAGTCTGTCGGTCCGTTTATCGGTTTGTTGCAATGATGACTCATAAATTACTTAAGGGCACTAGTTACGATTAATATACGGAATCATGTTAATGCCTGTTGTGCTACTAATACAATGGAATTAAAATTGTTATTTCTATACCCTTAAAAAGTTACAGGGTAAATGTGGGACCGTTGCCACGCTTTTACAAACAAAAACGTTAGTTTCATATTATATTTTTTATAACAGAACAAAGTGACATTTAAAGCATCTATAACAAATAGAAGTATAGAAAACCGAAAAAGAAGTGAATTCAAGGTTACAAAAAAATTATTTAAAAAACTGGCTTTTAAGGCGTCTCTTCCCTGGGATGTGGTAGAGAGAGAGAGAGAGAGAGAGGGAGAGAGAGTTATAGGGAGAGATGCCTCGTAAAATTTTCCATAAGGGACAGTTGCCTTATTTTTTTTTCATTTCTTCTCGTTTTCATAATATTTTATGTATGTTGCATATGGTGAGGAACATGGTACAGATCTCATGTAGCAATTTTGCACTTGTGACACAACAAATCCAATTCTTCTGCCCATTTTTCTTTTGGTTTGGCACTGGCCTTACTCTGATGGGCATTGTAAACCTACAGAACATTATCACTTTTTTTTATTTTGCATATGCTAGAAGCCTGGTTATTAGCTATCACTTTCATCTAAACAGAAAAATACAATGTGTGGCAACTCCCCCACCCAAAATATGTGGCCTCTATCATTTTCGGTGAGGAAAGACGCCGCCGCCGCATCACTTTGCAAAAAAACAAAGTAAAAACTAAACTAAAATATGCATATTAATCTATAAAATAGCCTATCTAACTCGAATAATATAAATTAAACCCGATTTTCCTTAAAATTCAATCTGCTACTGAAGTTTGGAAAGTAAACTATATAATATTAGGCAAGAAAATGCTACTTACCGTTTTAATTGTTAAATTACGAACTCAAAAGGCAAAGGAAAAACCCACCGACCGCATACACACAGTGTTGCCAGATAAGTATGGCTCGAATTCTAGGCTTCTTCACTTAAAATTCGGCAAACGAAGCGATTTTTCTGCATATTATTCTAAATCAGTGCCGTACTGTCAAAAAAAAACAGAATGGATTTAAAAAAACCTCAGATCGTGGTTTTTGAAGAACTTTATTATATACCTAAAAAATGGGAAACTAATGTAATATTATCTTCTTTCAAACACCAGTAGGGGGCACTGAAAGTGAAACAAGTACGAACTACAAAACTGTATCTGAATGGATTAGAGATTATTAGGCATATTCTCCAAAATGCGTAAATAGTTAAAAATAAAGATATAATTGTCAGCAAACTAAAACTCTGCATTTTAATCATAAAAATCTGCAATTCTGCAAATGGCTAAAGTATGTAAAGCTCTGCATATTGCAGAATATTCTGCAGATCTGGAATCACTGAATACACAACGCTTACTAGCCAGCTAACTTCCGATGTCACTGTTGCTACAGTCTTATAGGTAACAACACGCGTACCAAATAGCGATGGGTCGTTCGCGAACGAGTCGTTCAATTTAAACGAATCTTTTCAAAGAGTCGCGAATGAGCCGCTCCCATCAACTGAACGATACGTTCACCGCTCGTTAAAATATCTGGCTCGCTCTCGTCCGTTCGTAGAAATTCCACTCCGCGCTTTCGCGAGTTTCAGACAACTCGGAGAGCGCCATCCGCGAGAGCGCGAGCCGGGAGCGCCGGGAGGGGCTCAGTCAGTCGGAGTCGTATAATAGAACGAGAGTGGTGGAGCATCTAGCGGTCTATAATAATACATTACCCAGTTTGTACGTCTTATTACTATTATTTTACGATTAACGATTAATTACTTTGCCGGAATACTGCAACAACGTTTTTTAACGGCGTATACTGCGGGTAGTTTATAACTTTGAAATCCATATTACATAATCATTATCTAATCGACAATAAAACCATTTTTGTTAATATGTATTTACTTTTATTTTGAACATTTAACAAATAAAAATTTTAATCATTCCAATATTTTAATTAATTTTATTTAATTTATTTAGATTATGTATATTATTTTTCTTTGAAGCCGTCACGCCACAATCAGGCAGCGGGCCGTCGGCAGTCGTAAATGTGTAATTCACATCCGCGTTTTATGCTCTTTTTTATACACATGAACAAGTGCAGGTGTAACGTTAAAGTAAAGAGCTCCGCGATTCTGTAATTCGCAACTCAGCAGCCCTCGTTCAATCGAACGACTCCTTGCGAACGACTCCTTGCGAACGACTCTTCCAAGTGAGCTGAACGAGTGAGCGGGCTCTCTTGAAAATGAACGAATGACCCATCGCTAGTACCAAATGACCTGTGGCATCTATCCCCGCGCGGCATCACCCTCACAGTTACCTTACACGGAACCATATAAAAATCTGAAAGTTTTCTGGAAAGGTCAGAAAAGGTAGATAAGAGTGTAAACGTACTTCCAATGTTTCCCTATTAAATTAAATAAAAAAAATGGGGCCAGACTGTTGGTAGCTCAAGCAACAAGTACTTTCCCGAGCCCGATTATGAAAATTTTTTTAAAATAATTCATTGAAAAGAAATTCCAACGTATTTGTACGTATAGTTCTCCACAATTGAATTTTAAGGATATTTTACTAGAATATTTTAATAAAAATTGTGAAAACAGGATTTCTATAAAATCTTGGAAGCACATTTTTTCGAATGTGGCAACGCTGCATACCAAGAAAAACAACTTTCATCCTATCAGGGGCATCCCAAACAGGAGATTATTTGAAATCAAAACGTGCTACATCATATCATACCCTATATCATATCATATCATAATATCATATGATATGATTATATAATATATGAAAAAGTTGATCGTAGCAGTGCGGAATCGTACCCCTGCTGTGAGATCAAAAAATCAAAGTAGATCACAATCGAAAGAAAGTTCAAAAGTTATAGCGAGATAGTAAGATGTTTCAAAAGACATTCGAAAATAATCTCGGAATTTATCCGGATGTATCATCAATTTCGGAAATACAAGGTGTTACAAAAAGATATTAAGAAATTTTAAGGGCAGATTCTACATTCAAAAATATGAAAATAAGTCTATATGAACATGGCTCCTTAAGCGCTTCTTTTTCGAGATATTTTTAATATTTTAATTTTTGAATGTTTCTTTTTAATTTCTCGAAAATGCGTTAGGATATTGACATGAATAATTTTGGTAGACGCCAGTATGTATTCAAAGGGTATCTTTACGTGCAAAAATTTATTTTCTAATGTACTTGCATCAGTGACGTGCATGCTGGTAAGTCTTTATATTTAGCGAAAAAAAGGCACGCCACTGATTTTTTTGCAAAATTGATATCGTTCTCTTAAAGCCCAATTAATTCTGCGTGAAAAGTGTCTCCTAAGCTTTTTCGTTTTGACGCACCGTTTTCGAGTAAAAATTAATTTATTTCTTACAATAATAACAAAAAATTAAAATTTATTAAAATTAGAATTTTTTTAAACATATGTTTTGTTTAGGAAACAGTGCTTTTTAATTTAAGTTCATTGTAGATGCCGGAAACGACTTCTCCGTGTATAAATCGTATTCGCATATTTCTCCTAACTCTTCGGAATACTTGAGGTGTGAAAATATTAAACACCCTGTATCACGGAAAAGAAGCGTTTGAGGATCCATGTTTATATAAACTTATTTTCTTGTTTTTAGATGTAGAATCTGCCCTTAAAAGTTCTTAACATCTTTGTGTAACACCCTGTATATGATGAAACTCACTAAAGCACGGTTGATTTCATGTACCCACTGCCGCTTTCCTTTCTTCAATTTTCTCAATATCGCATATTTAAAAGACGAATTTTACACTAAAGCGAATTTCTTTAATATCCCCATTGCAACTTCCACTTCGAAGGGCAGCACGCGACTAGATAGTATAGCGTTGTATTTAAACCAGGCACGTAACTAGACTTAAATTTTTGGAGGGCACAGTTAAAAGTGGGCACATATATTTGGCATAATTTGACAATCAATTTTGAAGGGTATACATTATGTCCGCAGATCCGCAAATGGATTTAACAAGAGGACAAATGAATCAAATTTTGAAAGATAAAAAAAGTAACATGTATCATGGATTTATTATGTATAGTAACAAGTATCATGGATTTATTAAGAAAGGATACAAGAGTCTAGGGAATGGGTACCACTTTTATCCCGGGCTAGCGCATGCGCAGAGGAAGGAACAATAGTGGATTTTTTCGCACCGATCCCTCTTCACCTGCGAGGAAAGAGACTGGTCAGGGCCCCTAACCAGGTGCTAACCCTGTTCCGACCTTAGGGTGCCCTCCGATCCACCGCGTTCGCTAGATTTTCTGGACAACAAACAAAACATAATTTTTAGGTTAAGGTACCTAGACACGATAAATTTTTTGCTCGGGACCTTTAAAAAAAGACAAAACAAAATTTTTATCTAGGAAGGAGTTCTAACCCGTTTCCAATACACCTTTTAGAGCCGATTTCCTAATTTTTTATGATATTTTAAGGGACAAAAATTAAAAAAAAGATGCAGCCGAGCACGGATTCGAACCAACACATCTCGGTCAATAAGCGGATTCTTTACCACTGCACTACGTGACTGATGCTAGGAAGGCGGTAAACTTATTAACAAGTGCATCATTTCTTATATTTTTGAGGCTATTACGCATGCGGAAGCCCGGGATAAAAATTGTACCCATCCCCTAGACTCTTTAAGAAAGGATTCGATGTCCGTATACTGTGAGCGTATCGAACGTGAAGCCTTATAAATATTTGTTGCTTGTTATGAAAACATTTCCCCTAGGGGTTTAGTTTACGAACTACGCAATTGAATCAAGAATGGTAGTAGAAAGAGATAAAATAGCATTGGAGTGTTGGAGCTCAGAAGTGTTGCTGTCTGTGCTGGTTGCTTAGGAAAACCGTCTGAACACTCGGTTACACGTACGTCTTTGTCTAATGAACTAGGAAAGAAAAAGTGCGATTTATAGATTTATAAATGACTCGGAGCGACTTTAAATAAACCTTTAGAAATAATATAACCTACAAATAATAAAACCTTTTTAACTTAAATTTATTATTATTTAGCAGAAAAATAAAATATTTTAGGCCATTTATTACTTTTAGTAAATTTTGCGATGCTTCTAACGTATTTTTTGTACAAAAATACAAGGTAAAATAAGATGTGGCCAATGTTTACAAACTGTGTTTACAGTGTCGCTTAGAATGCTTTGTTTTGGCTTCAAAGAATGTTAAATCATCCCGTATCCATTCTTAATAAATCAATGCTTGATATAAATTTTTGCTTAAAAAAAAAGGTTAAACCAAAACCTAGGTTTCTATAGGATTAGATATATAGGTATCTCATTTATAGTTTTATCTCCACAGCTGAAATACAAAATCTGTTTAAAATGAATTAATCAGTCATAATCCAAAATGTTAATCTAAAATTCAAAGTTTGAAAGTAACGGGTTCAAAACATTATTTACAAAACTATGACTTAGGACCTAAGGTAGATTTGATAATATTTTGTTTACTAAACTTAAAAAGTTATTCTTGCATATCTACAAATAAATAAATTTGTGGCTGATTTTTTTGCAGTTCTTTCTGTTTGGTATAGAGTGACGTCGTAGAAATTAATTATTTACAAATAAATAAACTTCTAAAATTTTTTGGGTGGACACTAGGGTGGGCATCGCCATTTTTTGGGGGAGGGGTGGGCACGGGTGGGCCTGTGCCCACCCAGGCCCACCCGTAGTTACGTGCCTGATTTAAACCCAACATAGAAAATCGCCTGCGATAAAACGCGTAACATTGCAAAGCATCGCATCGCTCATATAGTCAACTTTTCTTAGCTTGGCATTTATGGCACCCTGTTGAAGAATGGTCTATTTTACGTTTAGAGGTTGGCTGGAAGATAGGACTGGACTTGTACTCACCGTTCAACTTAAATGATAAACACCTAGAGAATCTAGTCTCGGAAATCTAGAAAGTCCAAAAGTAAAATGTTCAAAACACAGGCTATACAAAAAACACCCGCAGAAATACCAACATCACAAACACAAAACACCAAAATCAAACGAAAATAAAACACGCGACCTGACGTGCCAGCTTGATACGGCCCACTACTCACCACTACTGATCTAGGCACGTTTCGAAGGACCAGTATCAGCTGTTGATGTCATCTGTGATTGACGTGATTGTGAAATGTCGAAACGCTGAGTTTTGTATTTTTCTTTCTTCTTCTTTTTTTATCTGAGACAGCCCACGTAGACTTCAAGCCTTCAATGTATCATGGACGTCTGAATAGAAATGTAATCTATTGACATGAAATTGAAAGGATCGGGGGCTGGAGGGGAAGGGAAAACATTTGCTCTATAATCTGGAGACCGTAGTTATGAATGAGCAAGAGAAGTTTGATGTTATAGGCTTTTGTAGCTGGACTGTAAAGGGAGGTATACGTAACGCGCCTCTTGTTGTTCTGTTTAGAACAGTCAAGGGACAAATTATAGCGGCTAGTTCTCACAGCTAAATCCGTGGAAGTTTCGGTAGAAAATCCACAGGCGATGAGCGAGAGAAAGGAGTTTTCTTGTGAAGACTGTCATTGATAAAATGAATGGCTCTTTTTTGGATAGAATCAAGGATGTTAAGTGATGAAGGTGATGCCGCTCCCCAGATGTAGGAACAGTACTCTAGGTTAAGTCTTATTTGGGAAACATAGAAAGTGTGCAAGTTGGAAGGGGAGAAGTATTTTCAGACTCGAAAGAGAAAACCAAGCTTTTTGGCTGCTGAAGTAATGTGTTTGTGCCAGCTGAGATCATGTTCGAAAGCGATGCCAACAAGATCGAATGGTCTACCTATATACCAAATTCCATTAAAATCGGTAACAATCACTTGGGTCGGTCTTTTTTCATAGTAGATTTGTAAATATTCGGCTTGGTTTGCACAATTTCCCATGAAGTTAATTGCAATAGAGTGTTTAAAAAATTAAATTATTGCAATATCTTCATTTTTTAAGTTTCTATGTCAAATGCTGCCTACAAAAGAAAACTTTTTCGCATATAGGCTATTGAATCTAAAGAAAATAATGTTTTTCGGGTGTTTTTACTTCACAGAAGTGAGCAACTTCACAATATAATTTTTTTATTGTTTCTGCACATAACTACAAAAGGCAAGATTAAGAAAAAGAATAATTTGCAGCAGCATGGATTTTTCAAAGTCACTTTAAATTTTTCATATTACAGGAAGAAAGTTTTGTCGTGTGTTTCTGAGCTGATGGGAAGGCAAAAGAATACCCTTTGTTAGATAATGGACACAACCCACCTAAAAAGAAGTCAGCTTCTAGATAAATAAATGATCGCCCAAAAAACCAACCTTAGCAAACCCAAATAAAAACTGAAGTAGCGTATAGGCAATATAGTCTTGGTCTAATCATTAAAACTGGTAGTCTTAATCGTAGATTAGGAACATCCAAAAAGAACAACGTGTGTGGGGCCTGTTATCGATAACAGTACATACATGTAAATTTGTTGTACACACAATAATATTGTAACAATATCATTAATTTAAGAAATATCTGTACTAATAGATTTGAGTTTACTGGATGAAATAATTTTCAGAAAAATAACTTTTTCCCAAAATAACTTCTAAACTTTTAACTAGATACGACAAGATGCTTTTATCGATAAAAGTAAAACACTGTCCCTCGAAATCAGTCTGCTAACGACTTCAACGATTTTGAATAATCATGAGTCGAGTGCAACTTTGATGCTATCTATGTATAATTAAACAAAGTTTCGCTGCCATTATCTGGGAATGATGAGCTTGGGTTTTAATAAAATATATCCATATACACACATTCTACATTAACTCCGGACTGCAGTCCGCTGCAAGCTGACACAGTATCGAGTGCATCTACAAAATGCATTACTGCCGAGGGCTGAGAGGAAATGTTTCTACAGGGGCTACATATGAAGTTAACGAGCATGTGATATAAATTCGCTTTTACGATATTACATTACACCCTCTCAGAAGGGGGAAAAGGAAACTATCAATCAACTGTACTAGTTTTAATTTATATTACTCCTATTTGGATTGTATAGGTTCAGGAAGGGGAAACTTACATCCTCAGCAGTCACAATAGGAAAGGTGTGTGGTAGCTTAACTTATAGTCTAAATATAAGTAATGCGAATTAAAAATAGTGGAGCAGACTGAGAGTTTCCTTTTCCCCCTTCTATGGACTATTTTCACAAGATTACAACTTGTTACCTAAGGCCATAGAACCTAAGGTATACCTATTTATATTAAAGCATTACTTTAGTAGCCACCTTAGCTAGAAAACAGATAAAAGGACCCAAATAGGTTCTTTAAAAAAATTTTAATGGAGGAATAAAGAATTTTATATTTTTTAAATTTGTTATACATCCTTAGAATGTTTTAAATATGAAGATAAAGCCAAGCAGGTCTAATTTTCTATATATAATACGTATAAATTCGCCCCACGAGTCTGTCGTGATAAAAAGAATGCGGATAAAAAATTAGGGTGTTATTGGGATGTTGCCATGCTTTTATCCTAATAATAGTACTTTATTTTGTACTTTATCTTTTAATTTTTAAATTAGCTATTTTAGTACTCTTGATATTGATATTTAAATGGTTTCAAATATACATATATTTTTAATTTCAATATTGATATTTTATTTTGTCGTTTATTATGATATTTTCTTAGGTAAATTATGATTAAATATTGATAACGCCCTAAATTTTCCCCGCCGCGCCGGCAACAATGTTAGTTGTTGATGGCATGGCTGCAATTATAAACATGTGGATATCAATCCGCTGATTGAACTTTCTCTGCATCGTACGGGTGGCAGTGTTGCCATGTCTAGGCATTTATGCCGAATCTAGGGATTTTTAAGGCCTTTGCAAGGCAAGGGATTTTCTTCACGAGATTTTGTATAATCTAGGGATTTTTATCAGTTATAAAAGCAATGATTTTAAACATTATTACGTAAAAAATAATATAATAGCTACTGTTTACACTTATTACAGTTACAATAAATAAGACAAAATTTCGAAACAGGTTATCACCTGAAATATCAGAAGGAATTATGCACACAAAACAATTATTAAAAAATTAGACGAGTTATAATTTTCCAGTTGATAATGAGCTTTATAAGAAAATGAATAAAATGACAACGAACCTATTATGTTTTTTGTTTACGTTGATTCATCATTCCTATGGCTAGTTTTATGTTTGTTTTGTGTTGTTTATTTTGCCATAAGATCGTATTACAGTATTTTTTTATTATACTCTCAATCTTCGAATAACAAAACCTAAAACTACAAATAGGGGAAAATGACAGGTATATTTAAGGATTTCTTAAAATTTAATCTGGCAATAGCGACAGTCTGGTCTTAGCGTCTCGCTAGCTGCTGTTTATTAATTTGTTTGTGTCAGTCAGTAATCAGTATCATCTTGGAATGCGCGTTGAATGCAGTTAATCTCATTTTGGTGTTGTGAAAAAATCTGTACGCAGTATTTCGCGTAAACATAATATTTACTTTATTGAGACCGTAAAAGGGTTCTTGGCGGTATTTCACACTTTTCTTTAATGGAAATTTGCAAGGAACCTTTATTTCGCTTTGACTCACATAGTTTTAATTTACGTAGCTAACATCCATATCTTTATGAAAAGTATTTTTTGCTTTTAACTTTTCAACCTAATAAGTATTTCTACATAGACATTGACGTATTAAACTAAAAATTTACTAGAACTTACATAACATGTATTATATGCAAACTGATATAACACCATACTCAAATATTAAGACCAGATCTATAACCTTTCAACTGCGCATGCGTTCCTGTGGCCCTGCGCGCGGTCGGAGAAAGAGGCATTCTTGGTTCAAGCAATATTAGTCCAATTTAATATATACGTCAATGCTCACAATAGTGTTTCTTAGGCATTGCCCGATTGCCCCCTCTGCCACTTCAGATGACGCGCCAAGGAATATCCGTGTGGAGAACTTTATGCATGCTGGAAAATATAGTTTGAATAAATGCAAAATTTTAACAAACGCAATTGGGTCCCCAATTCTAGAGATTCGTTAGCGAGTGGACCCTAGTTTCATTCACATTTTGAGTGGCATTTTCCGATCGCGTCCATGGTGGCCAACTTAATTTCATTTTGACATAGTTTTTCGGCTTTAAAATTTTTAACAATAACATTATAAGTATAGATTCATATCTTGCGAATAATTTTCAGTCAATTATTTAAAGTTTCAACGTTTATAATAATTTCATTCGGATTCGGAAAATTAATATTTTAAAAGATCTACGATGACAATTTTTCTGCACTAGGGCCTCAATATTTTTTTAAAGTATATTTTCCTAAAATAAATCATAAAATATCTGTAATCTTTTATTAATACGTTAAAAAATGCCTATAGAATATAAATCTACGATTAATTTTGTGACAATATTCATACAAAAGAAAAATAAATCAAAAAAATTGTACTAAAATAAAATTAAGTTGGCAATAAATGGATGTGGTCGGCAAATGCAGCCTTAAAAAAAAATTCAGATTCGTTTTTACATAAAATGTGACGTTGGAATAGCACGATTGTTTCTTTTTATGAATTGTTTATTGTTTTATAGTAATTTTTATAACTCACTTTCCAAGAAAATTCCCTTAGTTTTCATAATTGTCAGTCAATTTTTTTTCTGCTTATTATTCGAACATTCAAAGTTTTTTATCGAAAACATATAGGTACATATATTCTTTTCAAAAGAAAAATTTCTATGAGAAAATGTTTTCAATATTTTTTCGATGCTTTTTTTAAGAAAAGTTTTCGAAAATAATCTTTAAATAACACAATATTCGAAAGTATCTACATTTTTTTCAAAAGTACAATGTTTCGCAAATATATCTTTTCGAAAAACATTTTCTGAAAATATAATTTTTAGAAAATACCGTTTTCCGAGAATTAAATTATGAACTCTAGGTATACTGGTTTAGAAAATGTTCATGAAAGAAAAACAGAAAAAGAACCTAAGCAAACCAACCTTTTTGGGTTTGGTCAAGTTTCGTTAGGTTTGCCAACAAATCTAAACAAACCTTTTACAGGTTTGGTCAGGTTTTCTTAGGTTTTCTACTCTACAGTGTAAACGAGGAAGTTTGCAACAAATTAAAGAGATCCTAAGATAGTTTTTAAAAAATTGACCAAAGGGTTTCTCACAAAAATATGAAAACAAAATTGAGATAGGAGGCCTAATAAATCTGAAATATTTTTTTATATTCTCTACATAAATTAAATGCTTATGGCGGTTGCTGTTATATGTACATTTATTTTGGATTTTATTATCAAAAAAAAGGATTTTATACTGCAAATTTTCGAGCGAATTTCGAAACTTGTAAAACGTGATCCCATTAACTGTGTCGTCAAAAGTGAACTTATGACTCATCATAAGTACATGGCAAATTCCAGTGTTGTATGGTCATCGAAGAATCAATAAAAATTACATTTAATGCGTAACTCAATTTCGCCCCACCGCCCCTAGAATCTGACTACGCCACTGAGTTCGTCCTCTGATGCACTGCCATCACACTACAATCAGCGTTGCCATTTCATTCAGCACCACTATCTTTTTCACTTTGCAAAAGATGAGAGAGGAGGAAATAATTGCGCTCTGTGTCAGTTATGACATGCTTTTTTTCTTGATTCTTACTTTATTTAAGATTACAGATATTAACTTACAGCAATAGCGTTATTTTAATATAGTTTATTATCAATCAGCAAATATACCTTATAAGTGAAAGCCTGGCAATGCGATGGGACGGTAGTAACTTGGGCGGAAAAAATAATCCCTTTACCTGTATTTCTAAAAGGGTCTGTGATCATAACATGTAAATTGGGCGCGAGCCTTTCTTTAAGCACCTGCCTGTATGAGATAATTACTTAACAATTACTACTTATATAAACCTACATACTCCGAAATTTAATTTACGTTACTAGCTCAGGTCAATTTGCTTTATGGTTTAGTGTATTTCTACTTTTGATAGCGCATAGATAAAAGTGGAAAATGTCCGGGTCAGTGATCAAAAGTGAACGTGGGAAAGATTTGCTTTTATACGAAAATTTTACGTTTTCAAAAGACAGTGTTAAAAAGTGGTGAGACATCGTGGAGATGTAGCCAAAAAAAGCTGCATTGTAAAATCAAACATTACACTGTTGGTACAGAGAATCTAATTTCAAGAAAGGATGATGTTCACAATCATGAAGCAGACGAACAAAAGTTAAACAGGAAAGCTATTTCAAATACGTGTAAAAGAAAGGCTGAAGAAGATGTAACTGAAAGGCCTTCAAAAATCATTTGTAAAGCATTAACACATTTGCCACCATCTCCCACAACCATTGATGTCAGTAACATTAGAAGGAATATTTATAACTGCATATAGCATTACTGTATGTTTGACCTGATGTTGAAATTAGTGGTTACCGATTTCACTTACACCAAGCATGGTATAGAAAGATAAAGCCAATCGGCTTGAGTTCTGATTATGAATCAAAAACTGAAATCGGTATCTGGCTTAAAAACACTTTGTGGTTGACTTATTTGAATCCAAATGAAGTAGAAGACGGTTTTTTGTTCGATTTGATGTCATAGCCACCACACAATGAACTTTTGGATAAATATTGTTAGAGACATATATAGTTGAAAACGCTACATTTCTTCCTGCTTTGTGGGCGGAAGAAAATGCTTAGGTTAAAATAACGACAAATTGTTGCGAGTCGTTTCATGCAAAATTTAATTCCTCTTTTTATGCAACGCATCCCTCTATATGTCTTTCTTGAAAAGTTGAAAGAATGTCATATTGAAACATATATGTCAAAATACAAAGTTTAAATGTAACTGCTAGATTTAAAGACAAAAATGTATAAGCTAAAAGCTATGTTCGCTCGCGCGCGCCCAATTGACCACCGCCGATGCCGTTCTCAAGAAGTAATGGACCATATATTTGGCCAAATTACAAGTACCTAACTTTAGAATTTCTGATCGCTCTAAAATATAAATAATGGCATCTCGTTCTTATTTCTAAATATATGGATAATCCAGTCTAGTGAAGCCAGCCTGTTTAAATACGTTGTAAACTGCTTGCTAGTTAAAATTCTTTCTTTCTCTTTTCAAAGTACTCGAAATCGGATTTTTTAATTATAATTTATTAATGATTTTCATAATAGGATAGTACCGATTATTTAAACCATCGGATTATTGATTATTAAAAATTATCTCATCGCTATTGTTTACAATATTGTTTACAATATTCTATCGATTTTTATTAGAAAACGTTTCGATACTGCCTTGCCAAAGATTAAAACTTTACAATGACTGGTGATTATTTTTTTTTTAAAGTTAAATACTTCTACTTTATTGTATGTACTTAAATTAGTAATCGTAAAGCATTTACGTGATTTATTAGAAAGGTAGTTAAGGTGTTAGTAGCAATGACTTATAATTGAGTTTTTACGGGTGATTAGCAAGCTTGGAAATCATAAAAATGTCATGAGTATTGCACTACTAATAAATTATGCTTGTAATAAAGATGGTACGCATTTTCATTTTTCTAGAAGTGCTTCTTCTTTTAAAAAGTAAGAACCAGAGGCTTCGTATATTATACTGGGTGTCCCAGCGAAAATAATCTATTCCAGATAACTCAAAGAGAGTTTATTTTTGATAAAAAGTTTTTAAATTTGAACTCCTTTTCTATAAGGTTGTATGGAAAGGTGATCAGAGTAAAGAGTAAAAGATTCATAAGAAAATTTGCAGAGAGTTTTTTGATCCACATCAGGCGCCCAATCAAACACTTGTTCTAATTAATCCTAGTCGGTTTTATTTAGTTCTTATATATTTTACTATTTATTCTGACCAACAATACGAGCAACAGATACGACCTATGACCGAGGCGATCTACTATAAAACCACGCCCTGCGGCTGCCACCCTCTCTACGACTTTCTACGACCAGCGAGTAAGCACAAGAAGTAATTATTTTTACAAATGTCAAAAAATGTAGAAAAATACGATTATTTATTTTAAGTGTTTGTCCATAGCCTACCCAATACATGATGCGAACTGTTTCAAAAAAGCAAATAATATAACGCCTTCCTCTTTTAGTAACATTTAAAACGGGCAAATAAAAAATATTAGTAGTATTAATTATTTTTAATAATATGGCAACTTATTCTTATTATTACTAAATTGTTTGCTGAAGAAGTTTAACTATGTCTGAAACACGCGTCTCAAGAAACTAATATAAAAAAATTAAATATTGTGCAAACTACTATTAGAATTTGAAAAACTATAACAATATTTAATTTACATCGACGTCGCGCGTCACGTCACTGAATTTTTTACCGAAGCTAGTTGAACTGTTCCTCTATCTACCCAAAAATTCTATTTCTCTCCCTCTGACTGTTTCCGAGAAATACAAACCTGTTCGACTTTAGGTTAAGCTTTACGTTAACATGTAGATTGATACGTATTTTTGCTGATCTCCTGACATCATTTTTCATTAAGGACAAATGGCTGCTTTTTAAATTGTAATAAATTATACTGAAAAGTAAACATTTTTTGTAGCTAAATTATCCTAGTAATTTTCTTTAAAATAATTTTTTTGGGTTTGAAACGACTTCATTAAACGATTTATGCAATAAAAAAAAATATGTGCATATTCCTTATTCAAAATACACCGGCCTCCACCAGTGATTCCACGAATCAACGCCATGGCCGTTTTTCCTATTCCCTATTCATTTTATAAAATTAGGGGATAGTAGGATCTTGTTGTTACGTAAGTTGGGGGAGGGGGTCAAAGACTGCGTTACGGATCGTTATAAGGTGGGAGGAGGGGGTAAAATTACTCAAAATTAGCGTTACGTAATTTATGAATGTATTTTCGGATATTATGTAGTTTCGGAGAAAAAAAATGGAATACTTTTGGTTCTTGGAAAATTTGACAATTTAAAAGATCATGGGAAAACAGTTCTTTTATAAAATTGCAAAGAAAAATTTGCAGAATGGCGGATAAATTACTGGAAAGCAATTTCTCATGAAAGCCCTATGCCATGAAAGATCTTGTGTTTCTTGTGTTGCCTAATATCTAAAGACCTTGTATGTCGTTTCTGAGTAAAAATGCATATTTTTGCTTTCTGGAAATCTTATCTTAACACACAATTTAAATACAGGAGACTAATTTCTTATGAATTAACCATACCGTTAAATGACAGATGTTGTGTTTCTTTTGAATTACTTAATGTATGCACCTCGTATGCACCATATGGAGATCACAGATAATACAAACCCCCGAGTGACGCTATCGAGGTTTTTTTGAAAAATTTTATAGGCCATTAAGTGGATACCTTGCTTGCAATTATGCACAACAACGTGTGGTGCGATACTTTTAAAAGATATGAACCCAGTGTTTTGTGGATCAATTTGTATCCGTATTTCTGCACGCAGTAAAGTAAAAAAGCACTGTGCATCTGCTTTACAATTAAAATTTGCATGAAAGGTGTGAAATGACGTGCCATGTTTATCTTAAATGAGCGTTATAATTTTGGATAAATACATATTTATTGAATTTATGAAAATTATGTTACGAGAAATTCTTTTGGGCTACTGGTAATACATCGAAAAATGCAAAGAAAAGTTTCTTCGCTAGTGCAGTAACTATTTTTAATTCTGGCCCTGGTGCCCTCCTACTGTACTAGCGACATTTCTGAGTCCTTACCCTTTATGACGTAGATTGAATCCCAAGATGGCTAAAGAACGGATCATGTTTTAACCAAGATCAAAATTAGACCACAATCAATGGGTGAGCTTTATATGGGTAAGATGAAGATGTGATTATAGACTGTGAACTATTCATATGTGCGAGTTTTGTCCATTGGTGAACCTACTTGAAGGTGACTCGTGCAACTGCAGGCGAAACGTTTGAAAATGTCTACATTCGAAACACTTTTATGTGCCTTAAAGCATGATGCTTTTAAAGCAAGAAGCCACGATTTTCAACCAATAACATAAAAAAATAGGGAAACTACAATTAAGAAATCAATCATTTCATTTAAATTTCTGTATTATTAATTGAAGATACTCAAAAAAATGTAAGTACTTGAAAAATATTGTATTTTGAAAACAGACCGTTGATCTTAAGCATCATATAATGCTTGAAGAACAAGAGAATAAATATTTTTTTTAAGAGAATATTCATTTGGCCCTATTCAAAGTCGTGGTTTTATTGAGTAAAATGCAAATGCGTTTCAACAAAGTTATCCTTTTTTTCAGTGTAAAGATAGAGACACCAGATTTTAGGTGTATCGTATTGGTTAATAAATCTAGTTTTTCATGTAATTTAACCTTTTCCAACCAACTTGAGGAGTCACGCTAAGGAGTTGAGGTCAAAAATTTTAAATGCGACCCTAAACCGTGTGGTGCCTCATTTTAAAGGTCTTCAAAAAAGAAAGATTTTACCGCAAACCCGAGGTCCGTATCTTAATTTGTTTTAAAATGGGAAGCCTATAAAAATTACAATTCGTTAAAAAAAATTTTAAATTTAAGTACCTTCTTATTCTTTTAAAAGTTGTTCAAAATGACCACAATGAACTTCTTGGCAGTAATAAAGTCGATTTTGGAACTCTGCCGAGAAGTAACACCTGCAATTCTCGAAAATGTGAGATGTGAGTTCCAAACCCGACTTTGTTACTGCCAAGAAGTTCATTGTGGTCATTTTCAACAACTTTTAAAATAATAAGGGAAATAAAGGTATGTAAATTTTTGGCTTGCTGCCATTTAAAAACAAATTAAGTTACGGACCTCGGGTTTGTGGTACAACGTTTCTTTTTTGAAGACCTTTAAAATGGGGTACCACACGGCATAGGGTTGCATTTACAATTTTTGACCTTAACTCCCTAGCGTCGCCCCTCAAGGGCGAAAAAGTTAATTAAGTTCAATTACATAAAAAAGTAGATTAAGTAATCAATAAGATACACCTAAAATTTGGTCTCTATCTTTACTAATAGCAAAGATATTTGCCCATACTAAGACTTTTCGGACGCACTGTATAATATCGGAAATAATTTTTAGTTAAAAAAATTATTTTTTCTACGATCGCTTTAAAAACTAGACTTTTTACGCTTATAAGTGCTTAAAACACACCTTTTTTAACAAGTTTTGAAAATAGCTCAGCGTTAAAAACAGTGCCGTAAGACGTGATATTTCATTTAGAAACGTCAAATGCAGGTTTTTAAGAATCATGTTGTTACATTTGTTAAACAAAGTCATTATTCAATTGTTATGGGACAAATCTGTATGTATTTTTAGTGTAATTTTTTACTTTTAATAGTAAAAATGTATACTTAATAAAAAGTAATATTGGGCCAATATAGGTACAGTTAAGTTTTCACGATTGTAGAAAAAAGATTGTATGAAACTCATGCATAAAGTGCGTGTTTTTACTTACGGGTCAAATTTCCCATGCGTAAAAAAGGGAACACTTTATGCTCTTGTTGCAAAAATAGTATATTGTTTTATTTGGAGTAAAAGCGATACTTTTATGACGAGTCTGTAGGTTTTCCGGACGAACGAAATGAGTCTGGCAATTACAGACGAGTCGTAAGCAGTTACTTTTACTACGAATAAAATATACCATTTTTTTCTTCAAGCGTCGTTTGAATATAGAAAAATAAAGATTTAAAATTTTTAAATTTTTTTATTTAAAAATGTTGAGTTTCGAGTGGGCCTAGCGTTGCTATGGATGTATTATTGTATTGTTTAATACCGACACGTCATTCGATTTGACAAGTGTCGGTGTATATTATTGCGAGCAACTTTCTTTAATTATTACTATTTTAAAAATACCATTTTTTAAAACCACACTTACTCCAAATTAAAATGTTAAACTATAATTTATTTAATTTTTTTATAACTGTCTTGTATTATTCAACATATATTTATTCATGAGCACACAGTCATACTTTTACCTCCGCTCTCAGCGGCAGAAAAAGTACTTTTACTTCCGCTGCCAAAAAAGCAAAGTTTTAACGTCAAAAAATTAGTAGAAAAATGTTAGGCTTATTGACGGTTGAAGAAAATAACTATATATATAACTATAACTATATAACTATATTATTATTTTCATAATAAAAATATATTTTTTTTACTTAATTTGAAATTTTATTCCATTACATTACAACCTTCTTACACCTAGCATCTCCAATCTTCTCGCACTCCCGTTTTATCTTTCTCCGCATCTGACGGGCCCTTGCGACCGTCGGAAGCGCCTGGCCTTGAACATATTTACGTTAAATCGTTTAATAAAGAGCCTGTAAAAATAAGAACCTTGTAGGCCAATGTTTATTTTATGCCCTGTACAGAGCACATTTAGGATCAATCAATAAGGAATATGCACATATTCTTTTTATTGCATAAATCGTTTAAGGAAGTCATTACAAACCCAAAAAAAAAAATAGTTTGAAGAAAATTACTAGGATAATTTAGCTACAAAAAATGTTTACTTTTCGGTGTAATTTATTACAATTTAAAAAAAAGCCAGATTTGTCCTTGAAAAGTGACGTCAGGAGATCAGCAAAAATCTACATGTTAACATAAAGTTTAACCTAAAGTCGAACAGGTCAGAGGGAGAGAAATCGAATTTTTTGGGTTGATAGAGGAATAGTTCAACTAGCTTCGATAAAAAATTCAGTTATACAGGATGTTTCGTTTCGGAGCTATTAAACGTCAAAGTCGAAATTTCCGCGATTTCCGTCGAAATCGGGTACAGGTCGCAAATGTGAATTAAATCGATGTAAATTTTCGAAGGTTGTAGGGGACCCGGAGCTTCAGAACTCCACTGAAACTGGTGAGGATCAGAAAATGGCAAGTGATTCTTTTGAATTTTTTTAGGTCGAAAAATGTCATTTCCAGACCCCTCTTTGGTACCTAATAACTCGAAAACAAAACGTCAGATCGAAAAACGGATTCACAAGGGAAACTTTAAAATCTCATACTTTTTTTGCAATACACTTACCTAAACCTAAAATCACTGGAAAATGGAAATATTTGGAAAAACTGGAAATTTTGATTTTTGACCCAAATATTTCGCGGGTTTTAATTTTTTGTGGTATCAAAATGGTTCAAATTAAAATCCCATATACGTCATCGGAAAGAGCTCGTCAATCCATTCGTCATCCATATTTTTTAATTTCTTCATTCTCTCTAGGAATCGCCGATTAAATTTCGATTTTTTACTTTTTGTGCCCTAAACATCGGTACATTTGAATCACTCTGTATTTTTTCCTATCTCTTTTTCCCCCAATTTTTCAACACTATCTTATAAAGGGATAATCACACTGTAAAATGAATACCGAATGGGTCATCCAGGAGCGTATTTAGCGGGTAAAAATCGGATTCTCTTGATTTTTACCCTATTTAGTGATTCTTTTTGGGTTTAATTTATCCATTAATTATCTAAGAATACCTCCCACTAATTTAAATCGCTTATTTTTCCGGTAAAGTAATAAATAAAGAGATTATTTGCATCGGGGATATCTAAAATTTGAAAATTTTTGAATTTTCCAAGATTGCCATCAAAATAAAGAATTGCAGTTTATTTACTTGAAATAATTAAGATGATATGTCACAAATGCCAATGTTTGTTGCAAAATTGAAAGGTTCCTGGACCGATTTCGGCTTAAAGTATACATCAATAAGATTTTAGGAACCTTCTACTTTAAGTGCAGTGATATTTCATTGGATGAGTTACGCATTAAATGTCATTTTTATTGAGTTTTCGATGACTCTACAACACTGGAATTCGCCATGTACTCATGATGAGTCTTAAGTTCAGTTTTGACGACACAGCCAATAGGATCACGTTTTACAAGTTTCGAAATTCGCGCGAAAATTTGCAGTTTTAAATCCTTTTTTTTGTTAATAAAGACCAAAATAAATGGGTAACAGCAACCGCCATGAACATTTAATTTATGTAGAGAATATAAAAAATAGAATTCAGAATTATTTAGGTTATATGCATATTCCCTATTGTATTTTGTTGTGTCTAAATTCAAACATATTAAAATTTAGAGCTTGTAACGTGGGTTTAACTTTTTATTTTTTTGCATTTTCAAAAATATAAGGATTGATGACGCCACAAGGGGACACTTGCCAGGTTATGACTTTTACTTATCGTTGCTCTTCAATCCTCAATATACAAATTCCCAGCATTGTGCAAATACCGTTAATAACAGGGTTCAGTGGCTCTCAGACTATGATGTCACTTGACACTGAGGGCAAATGGCTGCTTTTTAAATTGTAATAAATTATACAGAGGTAAAAAAAATTATTCTAGTAATTTTCTTCAAAATAAAATTTCTGGGTTTGTAATGACTTCCTTCAACGATTTAAGTAATCAAAAATGCATGCATATTTCTTGTTGAAAATGATTTTGTTTCTGGTTAAAACGTGGTCTGTTCAGCTTGGCGCAGAACAAACGATGTTTTTACGAGAAGCCAAATCCAGTTGCAATTTCGGAACAATACTTAGCTAACTAGCTCGAGCCACGACATCTTACCCACCTAAAGCTCACCGATTGATGCATAAGGTCTGATTTTGATTCAGAGTAAAACATGATTTGTTCTTTAGCCATCCTGGGATTCAACCTGCCAGATGAAGGGTAAAGGCTCAGAAATCGCGATAGCAGCACGTTACCTGGACCAGAATCAAAAACTCTCCTTTTTATTCAGTAGCTTGACGGTATTGTATTGCACTAGCGAAGAAATTAATATTTGCATTTTTTGATATATAAGGGAAATTAGGGATTTTCAAAATCAAAATAAAAATTTTTAAATGAAATATCTGCCTACCATTTTTGTTTTTATTTTTTTAAAATAAAGCATATTTTGGTTTATTTCATTTTCTATAAATTCCGATTTATTGATCGGCCTAAAGCTCTAAACTATTTATTTGAAAACAAGAACGTATAAATGTATTAATATTCTAGACATAATAAAAACAAATCAAAGAATATACCAAATAATTTGTAGCAGTATTTTGGGGAAACATGGTATAAGACATGGCAGTGAGGAAGGCATAAATAGGAAATATGGCAATAAGTCACAAGTAATAAAGACATAAAAAGTGTAAGTTTAGTGGTAGACAGATGTATAAGAATACAATACACCAATGGCAGTGGCGGATGCAACCAAAACTCATAATTTCGTAAAGTGAGGGGCCAAATATTAAGTTTAAGTGAAATATTTACAGCTATACAAATTCATTTACCGAAGTCACTAAAACAGGCTTGAAGCTGTTAAAATAAACCTAACGATTTAAATATCATGACAAAACATAAAGTGAAAAGTTGTCTCTTCTAGGGACGAAATGTTCTTTTGTTGGTATACACATTGTTCTAGAAACCCAGTCTCTTAACAGGTGAAATCAAAGTAACACTAGAAGTTGTTATAAAATATATTTTTCCATTAACTTCCCTCCAGGAGCATCTGAAAGTGGAATTTTCCGCCACAACTTTTTCACCGCTCTGTATACATTAAAAAGTATATTTTGCTTTACACACGGTAGGTCGCCAAGAGGTAATAGCATACAGTACAGATCAACAGTGATTTCCAGACTGCGATCTGTCGAAACCGATTAAGTCAAAAAGCTGATATTAACAGAAATACAGGGTGGTATATTCAAAAAGAAAATCTACATTTAAATTGCTAATACCAACTTTCGGGCTTGTGGTAATACTGCGAATTTGCAGCTAAACTGTTTTTCACAAACGATGTACTATTTTAGTAAAAATAAACAGCTAGATTCTCTAACTCTAGATCGGTCTAATTTGACAACCAAAAGTTGTAAACAGACAAGTGAAAGTTTAGAATTTATGGATGGTAAAAATTTTATTATTTTAGGGGATTTTAATATAGAAGACTTAAATCACTTTTACCAAAACTGGAGTCTCAGACAATGTTGTGGAGATGCTTGAGCAGTTTCTAGGTTTTTATGATTGTCCTCAGCTTAACAGGGTAGAGAATGCACTTTTTCGTATTCTTGATGTAGTTATTACCAAAATTGATTGTAGTGTAACAAGAAGTGATCTTTGCCTTGTTCCTGAGGACGGTTACCATGCTACCTTGCAGATTGACCTTGAATTAACTAATTCAAGGACTGGAGAACTGACAGCTCAGCCAAGTACATATAATTTTTAAAAAGCTAATTTTGTTTTGTTGTATGCATGTCTCGTATATGCTGGCTGGCAGTTCCTAGAGCATTGCACTGATATAAATGATGCTGTTACATCTGGTTATATATTAGTAGTAGAAGGAGGGTAGTGCATATTCCAAATAGGATGTTTTGTGATGATGCTGAGTACTCCGGTATAAATTAAACGTCAATAAAGCTGTGGGCCCAGATAATGAACCGGATAATGTTGTTTAATTAAGGGATGTATAGATATTTTCAAATAGCCACTTCGTATATTATTTAACCTGTGTCTAAAGCAGATATTTCCCTTAGATTGGAAAAAAGTGAAAATATGTCATATATTTAAAAAAGGGGATAAATGTGATATAAAAAATTATCGCCCCATTGCAGTTCTGTCAGTAGCGGCGTGGCTTTTTGAGAGTATATTATATAAGGTCATTTATTCATCTGATAAAAACACAATATCAATACATCAACACAGTTTTATGGCAAATAGATCAACAACTTCCAATTTAATGAACATAACTCAAGATATATCTGACGCTCTGAATGAGCGTGCTCAACTAGATGCAGTCTACACTAGAGATGGGCCAAACCGAAAATTCCTCAAACCGAGTTAGTCGACTTGATAATAAATGCAAACCGGTTTGGAAACCGGTTTCCCAAACCGGTTTGGAAACCGGGTTGAAAATCGGTTTTGCAACCTGGTTTCCAAACCGGTTTGGCAAACCGGTTTCCAAACCGGTTTGGTAAACCGGTTTGGCAAACCGGGTTCCAAACCGGTTTGGCAAACCGGTTTCCAAACCGGTTTCCAAACCCGTTGACAAATCGATTCAAACCGAGTTTAGCTTGGACCGTGTTAAATCGGTTTAGACCCTTGAGGCGATTTTTTAAAGAAACCGCATCATAAGTAAGTATCATTGCAAAGATTAGCTCGCTCGTTTCCACGTTATGAGGGTTGTTACTTATAAATAAAGTGGGGGTCAATCAGATTCGTAAATTTAATGTTTTATTGCGGTTAATTATTTATTAAACCTACTACAACTACTGTTGAGATAATCAACTTCGCTTTAAAGATATAGTAATAAAATCTTGTAAAAAATTCTTTTTAAAAACCATCTTTTATTATTTAGATGTACTAAAACGAAAAAAATAAGCATAGTTTTTTCATTGTGGCAAAGATAAATGCTATTTATAAGTGGATGTAGTTCGCGTGGGTGGATCCTAATAAAAGTAGTAGCAAAGGTATCACTGAAACAGATAGGTATATTATATTTATTTTCTTAAAAACTTGTAGCGCGCCAAACGTTCACATAGGCCTTAATTTTGTTTCGCATAAATTGTAAGTAGATACCTAAGTATGTATTCTTTTCTATTCACGCGACAAGCTTTTAAGACAATTAATTTAACATTAGTATATTACATCTGTTTCAGTGATAACTTTGATACTACTTTTATCAGGATCCACCCACGCGAACTACGTCCACTTATAAATAGCATTTATTAGCATTGCCACAATGTAAAAACTATATTAATTTTTTTTAGTACATCTAAACAATAAAAGCTTGTTTTTAAAAAGTATTTTTTACAAGATTACTATTTCAAGATTACTACCTTCAGTCGTTTCTTACAGTAAACAGAGAGTGTATCACCGAGTAGTACCTATCCAGTCAATAGGTTTACATAACTACATTATAATCGTAATGCCTAAAATTAAATCACACTTTTGAAAACTACTTAATGAAAGATTCTTGCAGTTTGGCTTATCTACTTATATATTTAAATAACAACAGTCATATCCCTTAAGTTAAAATAGGCATTTTGAGTTTTGTAAGTAATAACATAAGCAAAAGTTTTAAAAATCAAAATAAAATAAAATAAAGTTTGTACTATCGAATTTAAACAGAAAAGAACTGCCGTACCACTTTTCATCTAATGTTGGATACGCATAATAAAATACGGTGTGAAATATCTTTCTTACATATAACGAATAAACACAACAATCACAATTAAACTTAAAAAGTTAACGTACTTTCTTGCAACTATTCAGGAACAATATTTGGTCAACTTTTTTAGGAGCTAGCCGGTTTCTTCGTTCATTACATAACATACCAGCTTTTGAGAACAATCTCTCTGATGGTACTGAAGTTGCGGGTATACATAAATATTTGTGAGCCATTTTGTATAGTAATGGAAATAGACTTTTCTTATCTTCCCAAAATTCGAGTGGGTTTTTTTTCCGGTCGAGATATGGTAAATCAATGTATTGTTCCACCATACTTGCTGCGGAGGAAAAAGGTGTCATTTGAGTGGTTGTTTCTAATACTTTCTTGTCTAGAGTATCCCAAATTTCATCTTCCTGGATACCTATTTCGGGTTCGGTAGTTGTTGACGTGCTAGGTTGAACGTGTGAGGCGGACAAAGTATCCGTAAGGTAATCCTTTATTTCGTCTATTACCCACGTTTGCGCATTAGTAGCATTAGAGTCAAGACCAAAACCTTTTTTTTTGAAGCGGGGATCCAGAAAAGTTGCTTTGGCTGCTATCCTATTGTATTCATAAACTGTAAGACGCTTCTCTATCATGTTAAGAAGATTTCGTTGCAACTGTTTACCTGATTCTGTAGTAGGAGTTTTGTTAGCAGTGGCCTTTTGCAGTCCCAGAACTAATGGTATGACACAGGACAATGAGGGGTATGACTCTCCTGATAATATGACAGTTATCTTTTCGAATGGCTGCAAAAGCATTACTACATCCTCTGTTAAAAACCATTCATTAGAGTCCAGATTAGATGGAGAAGATTTTAGCAGTGGCAATGTGGCTGAAAGAGGCACTTTAAGCTTTAATAAACGGTCAAGCATAGCAGTTTTAATGTGTCAAGTTTCATTTGTGTTTGCATGTCTTGTAAAGCGTATGAAGATTTTGTACTGTGCTTGAAATGAGATACGATGCTTCGACATTTGGGTAAAAGATCTTGTAACTGGTCATTTTTCGCGTTATCTTCCAAGTTAGTTATTTCTTTTTCTGTGCAATCTTTAACACCAAGATTCAATGTGTGAGCTACACAGAAATGGTTATGTTTACATAAAAGCTCATTAACTGCTTTTTTCATTGAAGAGGCGTTATCTGTGACAATAGCTACTATTTTAGAATCTATCTGCCACTCTTCTAATATTTTTCGGATTGCACTAGCTATATTTTCGGCAGTGTGATTATCTTGTAATTCAGAAGTTGAAATAACAAAAGATTTCAAAGTTGCGTTTTCTATGCAGTGCCCTGTTATGCTAATGAAACATTTATTACTGTCTGATGTCCAAATATCTGATGTTAGGGCAAGATGACAAACGTTCTGTAATTTCTGCTTTACAACTTCTGACTCGATGTTGTACCTTTCCTCCAGCATTTGTGTTAATTTTTTTGTAGAAGGAAGCTGATAATCGCCATTTAATGTTTGTGAGTATCTTCGAAAACCTTCATTCTCAACTATTTGTAACGGTTGAAAATCGAGGACTATCAAATCGATCAAAGCTTCATCTCCAGATGTTTGACGAATTTTCGAAGGCACTGTCAATCGCACTTGCCTAAGTCGCTTTGTGGGAGGTTCTGATAAATCCAGCTCTGATATGTTACCTTCCACTTGGCTTGTTGATGATCGAGCGGTTGAGCATTGTTCAGACCTTTCAGAAGTATTAACATCAGCATCCGCTATGTCTGCAAACTCAACTGGGTGCTTTTTTTTTATGTGAGTCATCATTGTGCTTGTATTCCCGGAATATTTGTAAGAGAAAGAACATTTTTTGCACATAACTTTTCCCTCTACTGGTTTTTTAAAAAACTCCCAAACAACAGATTTTTTTCTGTGGTCTGACATTATAAATTAAACACTTTACAGGCAACAACTTTTTTAAAAACACTAATTTTATAACTACATAAACATAACCAACCAAGATAATTAAATAAGTTTGTTAAAATCGCTGGCTGTAGAACAACGAGCAAATTGCGCGTCGATTCGTTGTGCGCGGGAACTAAGAGTTAGGTTTGATTCATACGCGGCACGGGTTAGTTTAGTAGTATAGCAAGCAAAGCGGCACGACGTCGACGTATGGATGGACCGCAGCGAACGAGCCATGCCAGTCCGGTCTGACGTAGATCTAAACCGATTCAACTCGGTCCAACCTCAGCTCGGTTTGCGAAGTCAAGTCGTTACATCTCCGTAAACCGGTTCAACTCGGTTTAAACCGGTTTGCAAAGTCGAATCGTTACATCCCTGTAAACCGATTCAACTCGGTTTGCGAAGTCGAGTCGTTACATCTCCGTAAACCGATTCAGCTCGGTTTGAACCGGTTTGCGAAGTCGAGTCGTTAGATCTCTCTAAATCGATTCAACTCTGTTTAAGCTCAACTCGGTTTGAACCGGTTTGCGAAGTCGAGTCGTTACATCTCTACTACACTGACTTTGATGTTGTTTCTCTCCCTCTCTCTCTCTCTCTCTCTAGAACGTTAGGTTATGAAAAAATAAACATGACATATTATTTGAAGCCTGCCCGATGAGTTATTTTTGCAGTGTCAAAATATACTTAAAACGTTTATATAAAGTATTAGCAGCTTACATTCCTGTGTTCTATGAATCTGGGACTCACTAACAACTATTGAAATATTGCGCAAGGTACATATTTGTTCTTCTTTCCATTACTTGGACCGGGTGTTATGGGAATGACTAACCGGAACGCCGACCCGATATAAAGTTGAGAACAAAGGGCATGCCTGAAGATTTCTTTAGTGTGCGAGAAAAGAGTGACAATTGAGCCCTAGAAACGTTTGGTTTTAGTTTAAAGCTGAAGTCACAGTACCATTACAAGTGTATCTATCCTTTTGGAAACATGGCTTTCAACATTTACAGTTAAAAATTAGGTAATTATTGATATTACTGGAAACAGCGAATTTTTTCATGAAATTTTGCACAGACCCTAATTTTGGGTCGTAGAACACGAATCCGAAGTCAGTTGTTGGCGGTCTCGTATGGTTTTTCCAAAAAAAATTTTTTTTTCCAAAAATTTTAGGTTAACTTTTAGGTTACCTTTTTTATATAGATTCCTTTAAGTTTCAACAGTTTCACTTAAACATATCTGTAAACTTATAATTTTTATTTTATTTCGTCACACAAAACACCACATTTAGGCAAAAATAACTAAGAAAATTGCTTTTTCCTATAGAAAATTCCATTTTATCGCTACTAGATGTCATTATTTTTCCAGCTGTCAATTTTCCGGCGTTGCCACGTTTACTGATTTTTCATGGAAAAATTGTAAATTAGGAATAATAAAAAAGCTAACCATAACAAACTAAATTCACTATTCTGTCCAACTTAGTCGACAATATTTTTTAATTTTAACCTAAATCAGATGTAACCAAAATCCTATTTATCAGCAATCCAACACCTGCATAATATGCTGATGCATGCAACCATATCTGAACAAACAGGTGTATACCCAACCCAAGCAAACCTGAGCAAAAAGGTGGTCAGGTTTGCTCAGTTTTCATTGATATAGATATATATATGTATCTATATCAATGAAAACTGAGCAAACCTGACCACCTTTTTGCTCACCCAACCTGAGCCCGGCTGATTGGCGTCTTGACGTTTGACCCGATTAATTTTTTGCTCGGATCCCTCTTCGCTTGCGAGGAAAGAGACTGGTCAGGGCCCCTAACCAGGTGCTAACCCTGTTCCGACCTTAGGGTGCCCTCCGATCCACCGTTCTGGACAACAAACAAAACATAATTTACAATTTTTCGTGTCTAGGTACCTTAACCTAAAAATTATGTTTTGTTTGTGTCCAGAACGGTGGATCGGAGGGCACCCTAAGGTCGGAACAGGGTTAGCACCTGGTTAGGGGCCCTGACCAGTCTCTTTCCTCGCAAGCGAAGAGGGATCCGAGCAAAAATTAATCGGGTCAAACGTCAAGAAGCTAATCAGCCGAAATTCCGGGGTCCCTGTAGACGCGAGTAAATAAAATGCTGTCTGTCTTATTTTACTCTGATATTTTTTTGGATTTATTTATGGCCGGAAATTGTTAAAATTTGTAAGAAAAATGCTTTGTAAACGTGGCAACGCCGGAAAATTGACAGCTGGAAAAATAATGACATCTAGTAGCGATGAAATGGAATTTTCTATAGGAAAAAGCAATTTTCTTAGCTATTTTAGCCTAAATGTGGTGTTTTGTGTGACGAAATAAAATAAAAATTATAAGTTTACAGATATGTTTAAGTGAAAGTGTTGAAACTTAAAGGAATCTATATAAAAAAGGTAACCTAAAAGTTAACCTAAAATTTTTGGAAAAAAAATTTTTTTTTGGAAAAACCATACGAGACCGCCAACAACTGACTTCGGATTCGTGTTCTACGACCCAAAATTAGGGTCTGTGCAAAATTTCATGAAAAAATTCGCTGTTTCCAGTAATATCAATAATTACCAAAAATTATTGTGAAACTACTTGGTATATTTGATTAAGCAATTTTTATCGCGTCTTTAACTCACAAAAACGTTATTGTTCGCAGATAGGCTGTAATATGGATCCATTTTCATTATAATTCAGAGAATGGGGAATATTTTTTAACCTTATTATAAATTGTTTATTTCAATACAAATATTTACTCATTTTGGCTATTTTTTCTTTATTGATTTAAACTTTTTCTCCGATTCTTTTATTGCAAAATTATTGGTTTGAGGGAGTATTGTTACTTAGAGGGGTAGGAAAACATAATTTAAAGTAGTATAAAATAAGAAGGTTAATGTGGCTATGCTCACACTGTTTTTGCTTAATAAAAACGAGATTGTTGCAAATGCTGCTTGTGTTCAGTAAAAAAGTAAAAACAAAGGTATTTTGCTATAAAATCATAAAACTTACATACGTATTTTGCCAGATTAGAAATTTATTTTTTAGGACAATTCCGATTAAACTTTCACAGTACCCACAGTAGACGACCAGAAATACTTGCACGAACAAAGGCGGCTGTGAGAAAATGTTTGATTATTCTTTTTTATTGGCAACATCGTTTTTATTTGTTTTTCCTAATGTTCCTTTTGCTGACAAGGACAGAAAGAAATCGGATTCCGTTGGGAATTTTATCAGGAAAGAAAAGAATTTTGCGGTGACTAATCTTTCGAAGTATATATCCACCAATACTTCCACAAGCAAAGAAGGTAAGATACAAAATTGAACATATTCTTTTTTTATTTGTCTTTTTCTAATACACTTCCAACACGGATAGAAATAAATCTGATTCCTCCATGATTACCAGGAAAGAAAATATGAATATTGTGAACGCTAAAATAATATGTTCTGGTGTAAACTGTCCATGGAACTGACCAATAGAGTGAATTCTTGTTCAATTGTTTTCTCTGTCATTTTTCTCCAATTAAATTGGAATGAATATAGAAGGTCTTAATTTAAATCAGTACTAAATCTTCAACCTTTTTAGTGAAGATCTTAATTTAAACCAGTACTAAATCTTAACCTTTTTAGTGAATCTGAACGAAAGAGTTCGTGTATGTATGTTGAACAGGGGCGAACTGCCTCTCTGACCCATATTTCAGAATGGCTCTCGTTTGAATAGAATTATTAAGGATACTAAGTGACGAAAGTGGTTCCGATTTCCAGATGTCAGGATAACATTCTGGATTTGGTGTGCAAAGAATTAGGGATGTTGATATCGGAAAAAAATATCGATATTTATTATATCGTTATTTTCAAAATATATTATATCGGGTATTCGATATATCGGTAAAAAATATCGATATTTCGATATATCGATATTTCGTTCTCACTGTTCTCACAAAAACTGTCCATTTTAGATACACCAAAACTGTATCAAATTTTTAACTAAATTATTATCAATAAGATTTCAATGAGGCGGTATATAATGGCAAATCCAAACAATAAAAAAAATTGTAAACAATTTTAATTGCAAAAATTTAGTCAAAATATTGTATATTTAGCATATTACAGCATGATACAACTTTACCAAAAATGGTTTATTTCTAATAAACGCACATATAGACTTAATAATTATGAAAAATTTATTTTATTGAAAAAAAATTTAAGGCTACGTTCCAAAACCGAAACCCAAATATTTTTAGATGCTACTTATTTTCGTTTGGTATTCAAAAAGTCCGAAATAGTCCGAATTTCTTCAAGGTCCGAAAAAAGTTCATAGCTTCAAAAATAGTCCGAAAATCGGACTAAAGTCCGCCGATTGGCAACACAGGCTTGCGGCGTTGGAGCGTTGCAAAATGGCGTCCAACAAACAGTCGAAACGAACCGAAATTCGTAAATCTTCTCTTCTAAAATACAATGGCGTCTCGTCGGCTAGCAACGTCCAGCCAGAAATTCGTATTGTAAATTGTCCGAATTGCCAGTAAATGTCTTCTTCTTATCTTGCGATGGCCTCTTGCTTTTCACCATCTAGCTACTAAAGCTGGCGAAAAATATCGGATCCGATAGTAAGATTTTAATATCGATATTCCTATATATCGGTATAAAAAATATCGTCTAAAAATATCGATATATCGAACAAAAAATATCATTTATTTGATATATCGATATTTTTTCAGCATCCCTACAAAGAATTGTCTATTTTCTTAGAAAGACTTGTTAATGTATAACACAAGATATTGGCTCCAGTGGATGATAGATCATATCCTATTTGAAAGACATAGATAGTACATAGAAGACATAGAGAGACATAGGCTCGAAAAGAGAGTGTGAGAATTAGACAACGGTTTTCTAACATTTTTTTATTTTATGAAGGAATGTGTATTTAATTATAAAAAAACTGCATTTTCGCACCATAATAAAAACATCTGCAAAATAAATAAATAGCAAAACAAGTTAGCTTGTAAGAAATATAACACGTAGTGACAAACTAAGACTTGTCAAAACTCTACCCATAACTCAATGATCTTGTTAAAACTGGGTAGTTTCATTTAGGCATTTTTTCTTAAACAACCCCCATAAGAAAACCTTAAAGTAAAAATTCCCATGTTTTTGTATTTTGTTACGCCAATGGTCTTGTACTATTTTCAGATTATTGGAACTATTTTTAGTAGCTTGAAAAACGGGCAACTGCCACAGACTGCGTCTTAAGCAATAAAATTCCATATTGCCTTCCAAGTTTATTTTTGTATGAGTTTTATTTAGAGAAGGGTAATCTATTATGTTTTCTTTAGTAATTTTTATGTTTAGTTTGTTACTAATAAGTAATAAAGTTATTTACGTACTCGTAATCACTTTGAATGAATCAAACTGATTTGGTGATTTATAAAAATCAGGTGATATTTCTATTGCTGCCCTACTACAACTACATATATGTATGTACATATAAAATTGCTTTCTATATAGATGCTCTGATCATATTAAAGTGTCTATTATGGATATTTTTAAAACAAATAAATCTATATTTCTTTATTTAGATATACTTTGGGATAGTCAAATTTTCCTAATGTAAGTAATTTACTGATCCAGGAATATGTCATGATTTGATGCAATAACAAGTGGCCAGGCAACACTGTCGGAGCCCTAACCGGCTTGGTTTAAAGCTGATTAGAAATTGTAAAGAGAAATTTTTGAAAATCTTTGTTCCAAAAGCGAAAGAGATAAGAACCGAGTTACTCGCCAAAAGAGGTGAAAAAGCTAAGTTTACGGCCCCAGAACACTTTTTTAGCACCTCCCAAAGTGCTTTTAAATACAATTTAACCTAGAAAAGGAGAGCAATACTGATGTACCTATACTAGAACAATATTCTTTATATTTAAATCGAAGAATTTTACTCAGTCTTTTAACAGAGTTCAAAGCTTTATAGAGATAATACTTTCAGTCTAAATGTTTTCTCAACAAATCAGAGCGCCTCTTGGTTATTTCGCTCATACTGTGAATTTTCATTTACGCCTTTAATGTAACTAACATCGGATTGCCATGATTATCAGTCGATATCAAATATCCTTTTTTATATTCCGTAGACACCTAGGAGAGTATTTGTCCTTTAATTTAAGAACGAAAAACAAAAATATTTGCAGTTTATAAGCTCTATATAGCATCAACTCAAAATAAGGGAACAGCAGCGAAAAGTAAGCTTCAGCTTGAGGATATCAAAGGTACAACCACAGTTGAGACAACGCGTAAACGCGAATCAGTTTGTCAACTCCTGCGAATTTCATTCATAAACGTGAAGCACAAAATTGTTTTTTATAGCTGTCTGCCTATCTCGAGTGTGCGCAGTAAGAGCCACGTGAGAGCCGAAATATCGGCAAATGGTTCAATTTACGACGTATGTGCTACGATTAGGCAGAACCGGATTACTACAGTTAGAGCAAGAAAAATGATTCACGTACGTCGTATCCGTATCGTAAGCATTTCTTGCAGCGCTGCCAATTCTCGATAATAACCCTAAACCCGAAGAATTCTGTTAGTAATATTGGAGAAATAACACAGAGTAAAAATTATATTTTTAGGATTTTTGAGACTATAAACTAATGTATTACTATTCTTGTTACAATAAAACTACCTTTTTACAGTCTAAATTAACCAAGCGGAAGCGTAACCCATCAATATATATTAACGGAACCAGTTGGTTCAGTCAGGTTAACAGATATGTCTTCTGTATTAAATTTGACTATAACACTCTTAAAAATATGTTGGTAGTGATAACTAAAATTTAGTCAATACAGCCTTTTCTTTTTGTGAAAACGGACTCAACCGAAATCTAAGTCATCGTAACTAATACAAAACTGTTGCAGTTGTACTAGTTAAAACAGCTAAATATGGCAACTAAAGAAGCATTTAATTTTAGTCGCACTAACTAATGGTTGGGTTCAACCCAATTGAAATATATGTTATTGATACTAAGATTTATGTTGTCACTCTAATTTAGATTAATTTTTCTAACATAGACGAAGGTTGTTACGACTACTTTATTATAGTAAGCACAATTAAAAAATGTAGTTAAAACAGCTAAATATGTTAACTCAAGAAACATTAAATTTTAGTTGCATGAACTAATGGTTTGTCAGGTATGACCAATAAAACTCAATACGTTTAAAAGAAAAGTATATTCAAAGATTATATATGTTACATAAAAGAGCTTTCATACATAACTAAACTTAAATTCCACTTGAACCTATAGGCCCCCAAAAGTAAACATTCGTCTCGCACTTGGCTGAGAGGTCACCACTATGCCTTCAATTTCAATTTATGACCATAAGCATCTGATGTAGAGCTGGAGCAATTCGTTCCTAACATTCGGCCATCCTGCCATTGTTTCGCCCTCGAAACACCATGCTTTTGTCGTCGGCACAGGCCAAGTGTTTTACCTGTGAAAACAACAATGTAAGAAATTTGAAGGGTTCCAAAATGTATATCTCTGTTCCTAGTTACAGGACCCGTACCAAATTTATTGGTTTTAATAGTGAATAAAGAACAAAAAAAAAATGTAATTTGCGAAAAAAAGTTGAATTTTTGGTGTGCCCCTCCTAAGAAAAAAATTAACACGTCTAGGAATTTTATTTATTACTTTTTCTAAACAAATTTTACATCATTTCAAAGAAAAAAATGTGCTAGTAAAAAGTTATAGTCATATGAATTTTTTTTAAATTATATTTTAGGCTTAAAAAAATTCAAATGACTACTAACAATGAATAACAATAAAATGAATAAGTTAGTTTTTAATGGGATTGAGAAAATAGCTACTTACCTTTAAGCTCGAATATCACGAATAAAAACAACATTAAAGCCCGTACTTGCAACGTTTAATGGAAAACACGGGGCAATATCGCAGCAGCCAAAAATAAAAATGTCGGCTCAACCCGCTAATTGATTTACTGATGCTGCCACCCCACCACTCACGTATTTATGGATGGGGAAGCACCTGGCCCGTGCTCACAACTAAGAAGGCATTGCTGCCAAGTTAAATTATTAGTCAATAATGATAAGAAGTTTGTTGTGACAACTAAATCGTTTTAGCGTCCCAAATTTTTCGTATAGGTAATCACGAATGTTTCTTTTTATTTAATGGAAATATAAGCGAAGGTGTTATAACTATTTAATAAGTTGATACTCAAAATAAATATTTTGTCCCAACTAATATCATGCAACTTATTTTCTTGTGTTGTGGTGGCTGTTTTTAAATGTAAGGAAAACTTATAAAGCCAATATTTTTGCTATTTTAACTAAAAATACTTATTTCCAACAACTTAAGTATTGCAACAAATGAAAATAAGTTAGGAACGCCAACTTATTTTTAAGAGTGAATCCTTTGATTAGAATTACATAATTAGTTTTAGCAATATAGCATTTACATACACCTACACCTAGTGCTTAAACAAACGTTCGTCGTGGCAACAATGTTGTCCGCCTGGAATAAATTGAAAAATGCGCAAGCGTCAACTAGGCAGGCCTGCTGCTATTGGTCCAAATTCTTGGCCTCAACGATCTTGCCCAACTGATTCGGGCTGAAAAGCCCGTTTTTTAAACTGTGGTACAACAGAGTTTTACAACTCTCTGGCGGAGAGAGATCCACAACTCTCTACCTCTCAAGCTTTCAACTGTGCTTTCGATAAAAGGACCAGCAGTATCAATGTGGGTGTTGGTAAACGCAGATTATGACATTGACGAGTCATGTCGCTGTATTACCGCCAGAAATTTACTTTTATTCTTAAATACCCAGGATTCTAATATAAACAATACAATAATTTAATATATTTTTTTACAAATAATGGTCTATATGAGTCGCCTGGCCTAGCCCCACAAACATATCTCACAGCGCGCTTCTGAAGAACAAGCGAAACACCAAGCAGATGCCGGTTGGAGTCCCCAAAATTCAATTCCATATCGAAGATGGGATTCAATGAGTGCGTAGTAGACTGTTTTTCCAATATCCGAACCAAATTCGTTAGTAATGACTTTAATTGCAAAGCAACCGGAGGCTAGTTTTCTACTTAGTGTCATGATATGATCCTCAAACTTAAGACCGCTGTCAATAACAAGGAGCAGAAACCTAGAACTAGAACAGTTCTCGAGGGGTGATTCGCCAATAATCATACCCTCCATACTACACTTAAAGCTAATAATATTGTTTTTTTTAACATTTAAAGACAGTAAGTTTGAGTCACCTCATTCTTTTACTTCAACTAGATCTGATGTCATAGTTTCTTTTAAAGTGAGTGTTATCAGAGTGCCGTAGTATAGTTGTATCATCAGGAAAAGTGTGTATTCTCCCGTACGTCAGGTCATTAATTATATAAAAGAAAGAGAATAACCGGTCGCAACACTGAACCCTGAGGTAGTCCCAAATCAATAAGGAATATGCACATATTTTTTTATTGCGTAAATCGTTTAAGGAGGCCATTACAAACCCAAAAAAATATTTTGAAGAAAATTACTAAGGTACTTTAGCTACAAAAAATGTTTACTTTTCGGTATAATTTATTACAATTTAAAAAGCAGCCATTTGTCCTGAGTGAAAAGTGACGTCAGATCAGCAAAGATCTACAGGTTAACGTAAAGCTTAACTTAAAGTCGAACACTGTCGAACAGGTTTGATTTTCTCGGAAACAGTCAAAGGGAGAGAAATCGAATTTTTTGGGTTGATAGAGGAATAGTTCAACTAGCTTCGGTAAAAAATTCAGTTACACATAGGGTTGCCAGACGTCCGGGAATTCCGGGAAAATCCCGGAATTTGTTAGGTCGTCCCGGATCCCGGAATTTTACTGTACTATCCCGGAAATCTTTAATCAAACAAAAATAAACAACTTGCAGCCGAGCTGCAAATTCAAATTAATTCCAGTTAGACTTGCTCAGAATTTTTGTCCTTTTTAAAAGGGCCTGAAGACGAAAAATTGGTAAGACTTGCCAAGTCTAGCGATAAATATAAGTAGTATTTGTAAACGATGTTACCGTCGTTCTTTTGGCCAAGCACATAGTAAATTTTTTGACTACACCAGAGAGCGTTTTTTTTCTTTTTGGTTGAGAGGACGTCCCGGAAATTAGTCTTTCGAATCTGGCAACCCTAGTTACACAGGATGTTTCGTTTGGAAGCTATTAAACGTCAAAGTCGAAATTTCCGCGATTTCCGTTGAAATCGGGTACAGGTCGCAAATGTGAATTCAGTCGATGCAAATTTTCGGAGATTGTACGGGACCCGGAACTTCAGAACTCCACTGAAACTGGTGAGGATCAGAAAATGGCAAGTAATTCTTTTGAATTTTTTTAGGTCGAAAAAGCCATTTCCAGACCCCTCTTCGATACCTAATAACTCGAAAACAAAACGCCAGATCGAAAAACGGACTGATAAGTGAAACTTTAAAATCTCAAATACTTTTTTGCAATACATTTACCTAAACCTAAAATCACTGGAAAATGGAAATATTTGGAAAAAATCTGGAAATTTAGATTTTTGACCCAAATATTTCACGGTTTTTAATTTTTTGTGGGATCAAAATGGTTCAAATTAAAATCCCATATACGTCATCGGAAAGAGCTCGTCGAAGTATATGATATCCATATTTTTTAGTTTCTTCATTCGCAATTGCAAGGGAGCAATCGCTCATTAAATTTCGAATTTTTAACTTTTTTTGCCCTGGGCATCGGAACATTTGAATCACTCTGTATTTTTTCTTATCTAATTTTTTCCCAATTTTCCAGCACTATCTTATAAAGGGATAATCACACTTTAAAATGAATACCGAATGGGTCATCCAGGATCGTATTTAAAGGGTAAAATTAGGATTTTCTTGATTTTTTCCAACAAATCCTATTTTTAACCGACATTGTTCCACACTATTTACCCTATTTAGTGATTCTTTTTGGGTTTATTTTATCCGCTAATTGTCTAGGAATACCTCCCACTAATCTAAATCCCTTATTTTTCGGTAAAGTTATAAATAAATAGGTTTATTAGCATCGGGGACATCTAAAATTTGAAAATTTTTGAATTTTCGAAGATTGCCATGAAAATAAAGAATTGCAGTTAATTTACTCGAAATTATTAAGATGATATGTCAAACTTTCACAGAAATGCCAACTTTTGTTGCAAAATTGAAAAGTTCCTGGACCGATTTCGGCTTGAAGTATACATGAATAAGATTTTAGGAACCTTCTACTTTAAGTGCAGGGATATTTCATTGGATGAGTTACGCATTAAATACCATTTTTATTCAGTTGTAGGTGACTCTACAACACTGGAATTCGCCATGTACTCAGGATGAGTCATAAGTTCCGTTTTGGCGACACAGCCAATGGGATCACGTTTGACAAGATTCGAAATTCGCGCGAAAATTTCCAGTTTTAAATCCATTTTTTGTTAATAAAGACCAAAAGAAATGAATGACAGCAACCGCCATAAACATTTAATTTATATAGAGAATATAAAAAAATAGTTCCGATTTATTTGGGTTATATTTCCTATTGTACGGCTCTTGGAGAACGCGGAACCCACGCGAACCTCTGACTTCTAGTCCCTAAGTAGGATTGAAACCACTCAAGCGCCCTTCCCCTGAAACTATAATAGTTGAGCTTTCGCAACAATATTTCATGGCTTACACAATAAAACGCCTTCGATAAGTTAAAAAACATTGCCGCGGCAACCCCCCTGTTCATATAATTGTAATCCCCAGCAATCGAAACATTGCATCATTGGTATTCTTACTCTGCTGAAATCCAAACTGAACTGCATTAATAATTGTACTGCTTTCAGCAAATGATATTACACGCTTCTTACCCATTTTTGCTATTTTAGAGAGGGTCGATAGCAATGAAATGGAACCGTAATTTGATGGTTCGTTCACGTCACCCCCCCCCCCCCCCCCCCTATATGTTAAAAAATATCCGTGGCAGACTTAAGACAAATAAAATTGTCTCATTTCCCAAGATGTGTTTATTGCCCGAACCAACACTTTCAGAGCTGGCTCAGGCAATTTTCAAAATATTTTAATGGATATTTCATCCTCCCCGGTTGGATTATTATTCTTCATTTCAGAAAACGTTGTTTAAGTTCGTCCAAATCAGTCAGAAAAAAGCAAAATGAGTCACTTACTGAGACTCTATCTAAATACTTTAATGAGTCATAAGTGGGATTTAAATCACCTGTCAAATTAGCGGCCATACTGCAATAATAATATTTCATAGTATCTGGTGACAACTGGGGTCTCCTCAATTGGTTGTAAATGTAAATGCTTTCCTTTGTAACGAATATCATTCACAATAGACCAGCTCTCCCTATGCTCATTTCCTGATCTCTCAAGACGGTCAACACAGTGAAATCCTTTCCAATCCTAATTAACTTTCCATAAAGCAGGCGATATATATAAAAGTATTGACAAAATGATAGACAAGTTTAGCCTAATTTCAACTTTTATTTAATACTTTATAACATGACGCGAACACGTGACGTCGTTTGGTTCGTTGATGATTTAAAAGTTTGTCAAGGCGTAACGTTTTGTGTGTAATGTTTCAGGCAGGTCAGAATATACGTGTGTAGTGAAATTTGTAGTGAAAGTGCCAACTGTGTAGAAAAATAGATTCTTTTCATCCGGAACTATCTTTTCCCATGTTTGCTCGGTGGAGTACAGACGGTCCGGAAAACCATTATGGCGACGCGCGGAGACGGAGCTATATATAGCTCTCTTTCTTTGTCCTACATATTCACAGTGTATGAACCAAAAGGATATTTATGAATGAACGGCTGCGTCTCTTCTTGCAACGTCTCTTTTACACCCGAGCACGTGGTGTCGTCTCGTTCGTTGATGATTTGACGGTTTGTCTAGGCGTAACGTTTTGTGTGTAATATTTCAGACAGGTCAGAATATATGTGTGTAGTGAAATTTGTAGTGAAAGTGCCAAGTGTGTAGCAAAATAGATTCTTTTCATCCGGAACTATCTTTTCACAGGATTGCTCAGTGGAATACAGACAGTCCGGAAAGCCAGTACCACGCTCTCTTTCTTTGCCTTATATATTCACAGTGTATGAAACAAAAGGACATTTATGAATGAACGGCTGGGTATCTTCTTGCTGAAAGTCAATGGTCTGAATTAAGCATGGTATACGATAAGGTAATGTTGAGAAGAAATTAGCAGAACACATTGTATGTATCACCTTCTGCCTTACTTTAAAAGGAATAAGGTTTCAAGTCTGGCATCTGACAATTAGGAGTCAACGACTTCAAAGAAGTTTTACCAGAGCAATTGACTACAATAAATAACTTGGCCTATTCTTTTTGTTCTTAAATGATTAGGGACAAAACTAAATGATGACCGTTTTGAGTGAGGTAATTATATTTCATTAAAAGTAATTTCTTCTATATAATCCATTTAAAGCATTAACAAAATTTCATTTCAGTCCATAACCCGTGGACAACAAACTAATAGAATAAAATTAAACTCAAATAAAGCGCCCACTATTGTTTTTTCAGTTTAATTACATCTTTTATTAGATGAGAGTCAAAACATTTGCGTAAACTTAAATTTGGTGTGTTTTGTTATCTTTCCGTTCCACCCCGCCCTCGTTCGCTATCTCTCTTTAGCAGAGGGTTTTTAATTAAAGTTGGAGGTAATTTCGTAGTAGAATATGGTTGCCATTAAAATAGATTAAATTTGGATGAGTTTTATTAAATGCGCGGATGTTTTATTAAAGATTTTATAGATAAGACTTTAACAAGAAAATTTTAGGATTTGATTTAATTTAAAGCGGAAGTTTATATTGCCGAAAACTTTTAATAAACTTCACCATTTCATTTATTACCTGATACTTTAGAATACGAGTATAATGCAGAAACTGGCGATATAAATAGTATCATATTGTATTGAATCCAGTGGTTTGCCTTTTAGAGCTTAAGGTGACCACAGACTACGGTTTGGAACGAACGGGTCGACACTTTCCTTCAAAACCGATAGTGCGTTCGGTCCAATTATTTGTTTCATTCCAGATCTGTTGCTAACAGAAATTTTACACGTACGGTTCCACCTGTTTATTCCTAAACCGAAGTATGTGGGCGTATCACGACGGTTTTTTACTGTCAGCTGCGCGGCGTTGGAGTTTAATAAAGCTGATGTTATTATTTATACTTATTACAAAACTAAATAATTATTAATGTGGATATTCTTTTCTTGTTAAAGAATGACCGGTAGTGTGCTTCACAATTTTTGAGGTAACCCAATCTATCGGTTCTAAGTAGGTACGTTTCTTTAAACATGCGCAAATAATTATGCCAATCTCCTGGTTCCAAACGGAGTTCATTTAACAAATTGACATAAGAGTATTGGTTGCGCTTTAATAATCAGTTTTTAGAGCACTTTCTTCTGTTTTTCTTTTTCTTATTAATTACCGCAAATAGTGCCGTCACGCTAAAATATAATATCTGGAATCCATGACCACTACAGTCAAACGCTAAAAAATAACAGAAAAAACACGTAGTGTGTGGAAGTTGCAACGTGGGCCCCTTTAGGTACCTCCACTTTAATGTATTAACATCGATGAGGTTAGTTGGTTAGTTTTACCCCTTAAAGTTTAAACTTTTTGCAACATACAAAATATTTCAGTGGATAAGTTTTGTGATATCAGTTGATGTTTAGAACAACACTTCCTTCGCAGAATAAATGTTTCGCACTTTCATCTGTTTCGTACATTACATCTATGGATTTTTTACAACAAATGTTTGTATAATTGTATACTATTTATTTTAAGTTTGAAACAACAGAGGATTAATAGCGTCGAATATTTTTTGTAATGAAGTGGATTTAAAACAATAAAGTCAAATTTTAAATTTAATCCTATCCACTCCTCGTTTTTTAATTAATTTTTACATATATAACAAACTAGGACGATTTTAAATCAATAACTATACGAATGTACAAAAATACGTTGTAATTGTTCCACTTTTTAATAACGACTCAGACTTCTTTTAATTGCATGATAGAAGTAATCAATTATCGATATTTTTACCAGTAGATAGTTGGGTAATGATGGCAACGCACGATTATTAAAGGTAAAGGAAAGATATGCTGAAGAAATTTTTAGTTGTTTATAACCTAATAGGATTTTAGTATTCTGCCGATAACGTGAAACGTAACAGACAAATACTGCCAAGAACGGATCGATGCAACTTCGAAAGTTTCATTTAAAACCAATATAGTTATCGATATCTAAAGTGTCTATGGCATTTCTGAATTGCTCCACTTTTCTTAAAAGTGGCACATAAAATGTACAAGTGAAAGCACCATAGTTATGCCAAGAAAAAAATTATTTAATAACGTTAGATTCTCCCCCTTAAGAAAAGGGTTTATTGTATTGTTTTGTCCTGAATTAGGAAAATTCATTTAAGTTACATTTTCAGATAGTTACTAACTTACATATTTATCGATAAGTGGCGTAAAACTCGAAAAACGATAAACATGCTACAACAACACAGCCTATTTGAAGATTCCTTATTACAATTATTTGTTTTGTTGTTTAAAGTACCTAAAAAAAGTGATACCTATTTCGTCTTAAATATTTATTGCAAACATTAAATTTTGCTTTGCTGTTTAAGGGACCTAACCAAGAGACTAATGTTTACATTATTTTTAGTGTTCCGTGAAACGGAATACTTATGGAATCATTTCGGTGTAGGGATTCACCTAATCTCAAAAAAGTCGATAATTCGAATCGATCCTAGATCGTGATCATAGAAATCGATTCACTATTTAGATCGCCTTAAGAGATCGATCTTTTAAAAATCAATCTTTGGAAAAATTTGTACGTGGTAGAGCGGAGCTGGGAGAGTAGACAGTAGACAGTGTCCATTCCAAACCAATGATATTTAAAACTCTAAAAACTACAAGTTGTACAGTTGTAGATAAAAAAAAATAAAAATGGCTATAAATGAAAATTAGGGACTTTACTCAAACCGCAAACTGCATCAGGTAAAATGTATATGTCACGTGTTGCGATGTCAGTCAAGTTAAATTAAGACTCAAGAAATCTAACATTTAACTATTCCTATATTCCGCAGTTTCCTGCACACCGTGATTTAAAACCGTACATACATAGATGTTCAGAGGGTATTGATATATACCGACATGACCGGGCATCGCTGTTTTGTACGATTTCATATTTGTGTTTTTTCTAGAAAATGTTATAAGACACAGTTTAACTATTTTTTATTCGTTTCCTAATTCTTGCTAGGACTGTTTTGATCATGGCGCAGGGACCGTATCATTTGTAAAAAAATCGATCTTTCCCAGAAATCGATTTAGATCGTGAATCCCTACTTCAGTGTCCGTCCGTGTGTCTGTCACAGGCGATTTTCTCTGAAACTATTCAGAGAGATAGAGTGTGGTGGCCCAATTATAGACGTAAGTAAAGTAAAGTAAAGTAAAGTATAAAAAGTTTAATTTTGATTCTGAGGACTAATTTCAGGGGGTAAATTTAGTAAATTAGGAAATGAAAAAAAAATTCGAGGGTATGGCGTAGGGTGTCAAATGAAAGCTTATTGAAGTACGAATTCAACAATATACATACGTATATGATGTATTTTGTTATACTTTTTTTTGGGGGGAAAAATGCTTGAAAATTCCTTTCCCCCACCCTTATCACCTAAGGATCGCTCAGAAAAATCTGAAAAAATCATGAATATTGAGAATTAGAATTGAGCGAAAATTATCAAAGAGTTGATTCTGGGGAATAATAAGGGTGTAAACTGGGAAATGAAACAAAATTCAGGGGCATCGGGTAGGGTGCTAAATTAAAGCTTATTAAATCACGAATTTAACAATATACTAAATATGATGCATTTTTTATGCTTTTTTTACATTTTTTGGGAAAAACGATTGATATCCCCCACCTTTATCACCAAAAGGATCGCTAAAAAAATCTGAAAAAATAATAAACATTCAGAATTAGGTCCACATTAAGCCAAAATTATCAGAAATAAAAAATTCTAGCTCATTCAATTATTATGAACAATTCCACTGAAACAAAGGTTTGAGATCTAGGACCAAAAAAAAAGGTTTGTGTGTAATAAGTAAAATTAGTCGGCCACTGCGGTGCCGCGGGGCCCGAAATACCCGGGGCCCCTATGCGTCGCATACATAAATAAATAAGTTTCTTTATTTCAAATCATGGACACCCCGGAACATAAAATGAAATATCGTCAATCGGGCAACAAAGGGGTACTTAAATATCAATTAGTGAAAATCACTTAGACTGTAAGGTTCTAAATTTATGAACAATTTCTTAACCTGTAATTTGAACTGTTTTTGGGAACTTATTTCTTTAATTTTGCGAGGCAAGGCATTAAACATTTTTAAGCACATGTAGTGTGGACACAGTGATAATCTGTGTATTGGATACGGAACGTCAATTGTTCTCGTCCTATATTCATGCTTTATGGTAGGTCTAAAAAGTTATCTATTTTTAAAGAATAACTTTAGGCATTCAAATACATAGAACAGTCATTATTCCTAGGTTTTTAAAGACACTTCTACAACTTCCCTATATTCCATTTTTGTGAATATCCTAATCATTCGCTTTTGAGCCACAAAAACGTTCTGATCAGATATTTTTTTCTCATTATTGTAAAGTTGTTAATACATTTCATTGTATCTTGATAAAGACAAAAAGTATATCTAGCCTATTTTTACATGCTATTAGATCTGAGTGTTCTGGTAATACAGTTTTGGTTTTTTTACTAGGAAATTTTAAAGGAAAATTTTGATTAAATAATAGCATAAAATAATTCATAGACACATCAGCCCTTGCAACACAGGGACAACAGGAAACTGGCTTCGGGAATGAGGCAGTCACAGAAGCAAATCATAACAAATTCAAATGCAAGCCTCACAAAAGAACTTCTTTTCTTTAGTAAAAAAGATCTTTAGATCACATTATTAATAGACCTTATTAACAGACCATCAATCTTTTTAAAGATGGTGGAAGAGGGGGTTCCATTTTTGCGCTGTTCCTTAAATTTTATTTTAGTAATCAGTTTTTGTGACATTATGAACGGCTTTGAACATTTACGTACAACTTCACTTCTCCGCCCGATCACTGAGACTAAACAACGACCAGCACGGTTAGTACTTGGATGAGTTTCCACTTGGAAAAGCCATGTATCATTGCTTTAAACAAGGAAGATGGTAGAGGAATTTTTCCTCGGTCGAGGTAGTACCACCCCTCACATCCCCTTAAAGGGCTGGATGTTTCCAGCTCTGGATGTGTGAGTAGGACTTCTCCAGTACACCCCCGGTACATGGTACTTAGGCTTCGGTCTTCGTGGGATATCAAAAGATAAAAAAGTATAGGACAACTTTGTTATCTTAAATGTAACAAATTGTGTTTATTTTGCTTTAAATAATAGTTGTTTTTGAAGGAATCACAAACTCAATGCCAATCAAGTACAGCTCCTGAAATTGCGTAAGCACGTCTAGCACGCTCGGTTTGCGCGTGGTACGCATTTTGGTCTACTGCGCAGATGTCAAAAAAAATGTTTGAAAAAAAAGTGCCCCACAAAACAAAAAATAAATGTGCGCGCAGACTGGTCGACTAACGGTCGATTTATGCCCCGCCCTATCATGCGATTTACGATTTATAATTTTTATAGGCTTGCCATTTAAAAATGAATTAAAATACGGGGTTTGCGGTAAAATGTTTCTTTTTTGAAGACTTTTAAAAGAAGGGACCACACGGCATAGGTTTGCATTCAAAATTTTTGACCTCAACTCCCTAGCGTCCCCCCCCCCCCAAGGGGGTTGAAAAAGTAAAATTACATAAAAAAGTAGATTTATTAACTAATAAGATACAACTAAAATTTGGTATCTCTATCTTTATTAATAGCAGAGATATTTACCCATACTAAGACTTTTTAGACACCCTGTGTGTTATATTACTTTAGCCGAAGTATTTTCGTATTTCGCATTTTCAAATTACACAATGTGAGTAAGTAAATAGTTGTATTTTATTTTCAAATCGGATCCTAATTTTATTTTCAACTAAGTTAGAACCGTTCCTGGAATAACCCACGTTTGCAAAGCTTTAGTTAAGTTCTAATTATGAAATTGGATCTATTGTACCAAATATAGAGCGCAGAATACACGTTCATAAATAAACGTTCGTGTAAGAAATATACCAAAAATAAATTACGTATCTATCAATTTTTAACGTATCGTACTCGTCAGCGTATCTATGGATTAGCAAGCACTATTCTATTACCGTATGTGGCACATTTACGGAGCATATTCTGTAAGCAAAATCGGTGTCCTCCGGGCGGCATATTTCCGTTTCTTACTGGGCTAGCGCAACCGGGTGCGCTAATCGTACAGGTAAATTGGGGCCAAGCGAATCGGAGGGCACCCTAAGGTCGGAACAGGGTTAGCACCTGGTTAGGGGCCCTGACAAGTCTCTTTCCTCGCAGGCGAAGTGACTTGTCAGGGCCCCTAACCAGGTGCTAACCCTGTTCCGACGGCATTTTTCCGTTGGTTATGGGCCCTGGCAAGTCTCTTCGCCTGCGAGGAAAGAGACTTATCAGGGCCCCTAACCAGGTGCTAACCCTGTTCCGACCTTAGGGTGCCCTCCGATTCGCTTGGCCCCAATTTACCTGTACGATTAGCGCACCCGGTTGCGCTAGCCCAATAGGAAACGGAAATATGCCTCCGGGCGCGCGCATTGGGGAACGCTCAGCTGATGACACTACTTTAAAGTTTATAAAATATTTAATACGTTGCCCTTGCTTCACGATCTTATTGATTAAATGCTAAACTTCATTTGTTAAAATTAACAAAGTATTACTAATGTAATTTAATTACCATTTTATTAGAGGTAAAAGAAATGTCTGATGAGATTTTTGTTTTTAAAATTAAAAAGAAACTATTGTTAATTGCTTCTAAAGACTTACGCCTCTTCAGTAGTTTAATTTTTATTCATATAGGTAACACAACATGCGCATTAGTTTGCAATTAAAAGGATTAACACAGAGAATGGCAAAGAAAGGATAAACTAGAAAACTGGCAAAGCAAACAAATTTTTGTGTTAAAAATGTTTATCATAATTTAGTTTTCAATACGATCTCTAATTGGTTTATTAAGGTGCTGTCCGCCTTTTTTACATAAAACGATGCATTCCAATACAAAGGAAGTTCTAACAGCAGCATAGTCTTAACGACTCTTATATACTGATAAGAAATGGTTGTACATGGTTTGAATGATACTTTCACACTTATGTATATGCTGTAAAAAATTGGAACAAATTTAGGACAGCGATGTGTAAATGCCAACAAAACTTCAACTAAAGATGCATTATTATTTACACTTCACTGTCCTAGGAGGTGGCGCAATAAGAAAAGTTTAGACGAGTGATATACTCAGTATCAGCTAAGATTTTAATGGCGGACTTTGACACATGTCATTTCTAGTAACATTCTATTTACACAACTTGAATTTTGGTCAGGGCCGGACTTCACATTTTTTATCAAAATTTAAATAATGGAACAGAATCTTGCTAAAATTAATTTACTGACAACTTATGTGTAGAAATATGAAAAAACAATAATTGTACTAGAACTATGAATAACTTTAAATGAACATGTGGTGATATTTGCCACCAATCTCACGCCGCTCTTGGTAAGATAATTTATTTTTAGTTTCAATTAAACGAACACAGTTCAATTATTATACAGATCACCCCTTTCCCCCAGGTAGCATTTTAACAACTTCAACCCCCTTCCCTAAAAATAATGCTTTTTACACCCTTGACTTGTATTTAAAGCTCTTTGAACCTCCAGTTTTAAACATTTTAAGTTAGAAAGATCCCCATTTCAAATATAAAACTTTTTTGATTTTTTTTAAAGGAGTTACTAATCTCTTCTTAATGCGCCAATATTTATCACAGATGATTTTTTCTTTGGAAATCAATGATACAAATGTTTTTATCTTTCTGCCAGTCACTGTATTACATACTACTATGAAAGTAACTAATACCAAAGTAAAGATATCATGTCAATATCAAATATCCAATAAAAATAAATTTAAAGTTACCAAATCCTCACTACTTGGCCTGGATGTACTAGGAATGCATTAGTGCATATTAAATTAATAATATCTAAAAATCTTGATAAAAAGTAAACACACCACTTCACAAATAATGATTTTCCTGCAATTATGAAATTTAAGGCGTATATTACAAACGGAATGTGCTAGTCAAAAATAATAGAACAAGACGCGTCATTTTTTAGCGCGCTGGAGGTGCTTTACAGGGGAGAGATTGTCTACGATTATATTTTCTTCGTGATTAACATAACCTCTAAAAAATATGGTAATTTAAAAAGAGAATTTTAAAAACTACAAGCTTTTCCACTAAACTACTCGTTTAGATTCGTAATTTACGCCGCAAAACATATAATTCCTACAGTATTGGGGTAATTTTAGGGTAATGTTTGTCTAGATAATTGTTAAACAAATAAAATATGTTTACCTACTTACTTTCCAATAAAAAAAATCACTTTACAAATGCACAAAGTCCAACAATATACTACCAAAATGTCTAATAACCACAAAATAATGGCTAAATGCTTTCTGAAAACACCGAAAAGCAACAACAATATTCCTAAAAACATACTTTGATTTTACACGTCAAAAATGAGAATCGGCTCTGTAAATAGCGACGGAGCGCGGTGCATGGAATAGACAAGACCGGTTAAAGACTGCAGGAAACAGAGACGCCGGTGCAAAGGCGTAAGAAAAGGATGCCCATCTACACGTCATTCGATGTGAGGTTGTGTTGACGCTTTTCCGGCTGCAAGGACTAGATGCGCAATATGTATCTTCCTCGCGTACTTGTAAATGTATAGCGATTTATATATCCATCTTTCATCAATTCGGCGACTGTCTGTGTGCGCGAGGCGTTTTCTGAATTAGAGAACTTTTAAATAAGTTGGGAAATGTTTTGACATGTGTCAACGACCGCCATTAAAATCTTAGCTGATATTGAGCACATAAGTATAAGTAACATAATATATTATATCTGTTTCAGTGATAACTTTGATACTACTTTTATTAGGATCCACCCACGCGAACTACGTCCACTTAGAAATAACATTTAGCATTGCCACAATGAAAAAACTATACTTATTTTTTTCGTTTTAGTGCATCTAAATAATAAAAGCTGGTTTTTAAAGTTTTTTTGATAAGATTTTATTGTAACAATAACTTAAAGGTGCTTGATAATTTCACTAAAAAGGTCTATTCTATTATTTTAAGGTACCTTTTTATGTTCAATCGTGAGAAAATCCCGTGCGAATTTTATTTTATTCAGACCTCTTAGCGTACCTAGATTACAAAAAAATACTTTTTCAGATTTTCGTCTGTTGACGCGAAAACTCAAAAACTACTCGTATTATACAGAATACAAAAATAAATTTGTCGATAAATTAGGCCTTAACCAAGCCTTTTTCGTATATACTTCGGAACAAACGTATTGGAAAAACAATTTCTATTTATTTTTCCTCTACATCAAAAACGGCATTAAAAAAAAATACGTACCTATATCCAAGGCTTATTCTCTTGTCTTCAACAGGCGCACTTTTGCTTCGCTACATACAGACTGGGCAACACAAGAAACATATTTTCCTTTTAGTCAAATGTGATTTGTCTGAGAAAAAGAGTCCAGAACGTTTTAAACTTCGAAATGCAATAAAAGTTTTCACTACTATGGAATTAATTTGCAAAGGATTCAAAGAAACAACAAACATTTCTAATTTAGAAGACTGCAGAAAATTGAATAAATTACCTAAGGCATTTTAATTTGCACCCCACAAGTTTCAGTTTATTTGTGGCACTCTAATACCCTGGGCTCTTCAAACTATTTGTCCGCTGTAAAGTGTAAAATAAAGACTAGGAAATAGATGCAATAGATAGGGTTCTCAGCCTCTCTGGTATAATACTCGTATATGGAATAGAAGCAACCACTTTTAAACCCTAAGTTGGCTAAGAAATTGATTTAAAAAAAATTGGTGTTTTAAGGGAAAAGAAAAAAATAGCTTATTAAGGAAATCAAAAGCAGGACGATACAGTTTTTTCGGCACGTAACAAAAAATGTGCAGCCTTTAACGTAAAGGTAGCTCCCGAGGAAGAAAAAGATCTGTTTCTAAAATACTGACTGACCAATTCAAGTTGATACGCATTATATACAGGGTGTTAGAAACTTGATTAACATTGGCACCTTGGTAACCATAGAATAATTCCGAATAATATCGAAGATATGATGTGAAAATAAAACGAAATTTCAGATTTTTTTTCTTATTTGTTGTTGGAGTTATAAAAAATACTTTCGGGGGCACTCTTTTAAGCTCAACAAAATGGCGATAGTCTTAAAATTCGATGTTATATCTTTATTCATATGATATGCCATTATCAGGTAAAATTGTTTAAATACAGACCTGTATTTTTATGTAACTTTTTGAAAACCCCTTAAGTCCTAAATACAACCATGTATCATACTCAATATTTATTATTGAGTATGAGTATATTTATGAGTTCTTCTAATACGAGTATTTCAGCGATTTGTTTCCAAATGATTTTCAGCTTGGAACGTGTTGCTAGAATGAATTTAGTTCTATTATTTTTGAAAATGCGTAGTAAAATAGAACTTTTCACTACAAATTTTCGAAAAAACGGAATCACTTCGGTGTCCGTCCATCCGTCCGTCTGTGGCGAATTTTTCTGAAAGTAGTCGACGTAAAAATTTTAAATTTAGCACAGACTTAGAGTGCTGTGGCCCAATTATAGACGTTAAGTATAAAAAGTTGAATTTTGATTCTGGGAGTTAATTTTAGGGGGTAAATTGGGAAATGGAAACAAAATTCAAAGGCATAGTGTAGAGTGTCAAATGAAAGCTTACTGAAGCACAAATTCAACAATATATATGATGTATTTTTTTAAACATTTTTCGGGAAAAATGCTTAAAAATTGCTGTCTCCCACCATCATCACCAAAAGGATCGCTCTGAAAAATCTGAATAAATCATGAACATTGAGAGTTAGGTGTAGAGTGACCCAAATTATCAGGATTGAAAAATTATATCGCGATCAATTGTTATAAACAATTTAATTGTTTATTTCCTTATAACTGCTGAACCACTGGTTTTAGAGGAAAAGTTTTTCGAGAAAAAATATTTCTCACACAACTTTTGTCCTTACAGGTTTTTAAAAATTTTTTATTTGGCTCAGTCGAAACTCTCCCCACTAGCGATGGGTCGTTCGCGAACGAGTCGTTCAATTTAAACGACTCTTTTCAAAGAGTCGCGAATGAGCCGCTCCCATCAACTGAACGATACGTTCACCGCTCGTTAAAATATCTGGCTCGCTCTCGTCCGTTCGTAGAAATTCCACTCCGCGCTTTCGCGAGTTTCAGACAACTCGAAGAGCGCCAGCCGCGAGAGCGCGAGCCGGGAGCGCCGGGAGCGGCTCAGTCAGTCGGAGTCGTATAATAGAACGAGAGTGGTGGAGCATCTAGCGGCCTATAATAATACATTACCCAGTTTGTACGTCTTTCGTATTACTATTATTTTACGATTAACGATTGATTACTTTGCCGGAATACTGCAACAACGTTTTTTAACGGCGTATACTGCGGGTAGTTTATAACTTTGAAATCCATTTCAATATTTTAATTAATTTTATTTAATTTATTTATGTTATGTATATTATTTTTCTTTGAAGCCGTCACGCCACAATCAGGCAGCGGGCCGTCGGCAGTCGTAAATGTGTAATTCACATCCGCGTTTTATGCTCTCTTTTATACACATGAACAAGTGCAGGTGTCACGTTAAAGTAAAGAGCTCCGCGATTCTGTAATTCGCAACTCTGCAGCCCTCGTTCAATCGAACGACTCCTTGCGAACGACTCCTTGCGAACGACTCCTTGCGAACGACTCTTCCAAGTGAGCTGAACGAGTGAGCGGGCTCTCTTGAAAATGAACGAATGACCCATCGCTACTCCCCACTCAGCTCCGCGTATACACGATGTAATACGGGGTTGTTGCTGTCGACGGCGGACAGCGCGGCAGATGGGCGGAGATCGGGGGGCCGAGGTTTGCTCAGGTTAAGTGGGGGACTGATGGCACGGAATAATAATTTTGCAAGTATAGCTTGCACTTGACCGAATTTTTTCCGTTTTTAATTATTAGTGAATTTGTATAAATGACTACAAATAAAATCTTTAAAAATATATAATTTGTTTTTAATTTGCCCCCCCCCTGAGAAAAAAGCCTGCGGGCGCCCATGCCGAACAGCCTGTATGGTATTTTTTATTGCGAATAAATGGGTAGTAATCTAATAAAATAAAATGGGCAAAATACTTTTGCTTCAGAATGCATAGTTATTATTATTGATTCAGGTCATTTTATTTAACCGTACACATATGTGTCCCAGCCATTGGCAAGAAATGTGACGCCAGCTTTTCTCCACAACACGATTCTCATGTAATTGCCGCATGAATATGTATGGATCCATTATCTACCATTGATTTATTTTGCGAACAATTTTCCCCCAAATTGCTGAGATTCGTTTCCGAAGGGTAAAATCGATGTACTTATTAACATACATCGTATATATGTGTGCTTTGCATCAGTCGTAGTTTTAAATGTTTCGTACAAAATATTTAGTGACAGAGTCGGTGCCATATTCAAGCAAATGTACAAAAGGCAATGATCAAACAAAATTTTCTAGTACGTGATAAAAAAAGATAAATTGTTGTACTCTACTTAACGCCAATTTATTTAACAATTCTAGAGAGATAAAAATAATCTATATATTTTCTATTTTGGGTTTTTAGTGCCACACAAGTCTTAGCAAGAAGTTCTGCAGGTCACAGTATAAGAATGACCAGTTTACCCATCAACAGGGTGAGTTTTTTAACGTGTTACAAGGAGATATCTCGAAAACGGTTTAAAATATTTTCATGAAATTTTGGTGAGTGGTGGGGGAACATATTTAAAAATATTTTTGATCTTTACCTCCTCTCTCCATTTTGGAGGGTAGGGGGTAACTATGAAATTTTAAATGGGGTGATGTACTTTTGTTTATAAAATTCAAATCTACGTAAAAAGATTTGTACGTATATAATGTATGCACAATTTTTTTTTTTTGGATTTGCTCTTTCATTTACGGAATTATGGTTAACTAAATTATGATTGAATTTAAAAAATAAATAAACTTTACCAATAAATCAATTCCACTTATTTAAGAACTATTATTCGTTTCCATGGAAAGATGTTAATTCTACTTAAGTCAGTTAAGAATTTTGACGTTTTAACGATTATTTCTCAGTTTATTGCTCACATTTGCTCAGCTCAGGTTTGTTCGGATTTGCTCGGGTTTGTTATTGCACGCCTTTGATATAACAAACCTAAGCAAACCCGAACAAAACCTGAACAAACCTAAGCAATAAACTGAGAAATAATTATTGTTAAAACCGTAAAATTCTCGACTGACTCAAGAAAAAATAACGCATTTCCTGGGAAACGAATAATAATTCTGAAGTATTGTCCGCCCAAGATATCTGGAACCGGCAGAAGAATTTAAAGAATGCAAGGAGAGGCTTAAACAACGTTGCCACTTTGTGTGTAAACCAGTTTTAAAAACTGTTTAATTTTTCGTTAATAAGATTTAAACTTTTCTTACCGCATCATAAAATGAGTTCTATAATACCTGTCGTTAAGAATTAGATAAATCTTCTGTTTTCAACAATTAATTTCCGGGGTGTTATTTCCCCACAAAATATTTAGCAAGAAATTACCAACATTGCACTATTTCCGTGTCTTCTTCGCCTCGTCGACTGAACGGTGACTTGGCCCGCGTCGGTAACACGCTTATTGAATAGAAAAATAATAGATAGAACTTATTTGGCTGATTGCGAAGTCGGTCTCCGTCTTTGTAAATGATTTATTGCCTCTCCGGGTCGGGATGTCTGTGAGTTGCCTCATAGCCGTCTCATCATCGGTCGAAAGTCGTGGTGTTTAAAAATGGAAAATTTGAAGGGAAAAGTTTTGCACAGTCAGGCGCGTGAGATAATTGCAAACGTAATTAGGGTTTGCGATGAAGAGGCAGGGAATAATATGATAAAAATTCCAATAAAAAATAAAACAGAAACGGCTATGTTGTACACAGGAGTAGGAAGATTACCTATAACAAGAATTAGAAAAGAAGATGCTCTTAGACAACAACATAATCCCGCAAACTTATTATCTTCTCCAAGAAAAAAACGGGAACGAACAAAAACGACTCCGATTCTGAGTAAAATGGACTAAACAAGACTTCATAATCATTATAGGTAATATAAACAGAACACATTTTTTCCACCAAGTTTTCTTTTATTTTTTAGTTACATTTTAAATCCTTCAAAGAAGGTATTGTGTAACAATTTATTTGAATAATTGCCACAGATTTATAAATATTTAAGTTTTTAAACAGGTTAGTTTGAATTTGTATGATTAAATTAATAGAACGCCGAAGCTGAACCCCCAAAAACGTTTTTTTGCCATCTATTATATTATGGAAACAAAGCATTGGCGAACGCTTACTAATCAGGTTTTTTAACCTATTTTATAAAAGAATTATTCCCTACATTCTTTAACGGAGTTTCCTACAAGTCTTTTATATATTAAACGAACCTGATTGTCAATACATTTTAATTATTTTTTATAAGGACGGATAAGTTGACACTACGACACTGAGTAGTGCTATTTTAACATAGTTTTTATGCATTTTTATGACTTCCTTTCCCTTTCGTCCCAGTTACAGGGAACTTGGGCGGACAATAAGTGAACTGGATTTATTTGTAAAATTTATTTATTTTCTAAATTCAATCAAAATTTAGTTAACCATAATTCCGTAACCGTACACATAGGTACGTAGTTTTTTACGAAGATTCGAATTTTATAAATAAAAGTACATCATCTCATTTAAAATTCCAAAGTTACCCCCCAGCCCTTAAAAGAGAGAGGGGGAAAATGTCAAAAATTTGTTTAAATATCTCCCCCATTAACTCGCCAAAATTTTATATTACACTAAAAACTCACCCTATACAATAAAACACAAAAACAGACGTCGGAAAAGACACTTAAAAGGAGCAAAGGCAGAAAATAAACAGAGAACGCCAGGCTGACTTACTGCAAACTGGGAGAAATTTTGTTTCAACATCAACTTATCAATGTCATTTGTCGATCTATTAAATGTCAAATCAAGAGAGGACCGATGAATTTTACCATACAACTAATGAACCACTTTACCTTTTTGTTCACAAGCCATATTGGGCTAATTATGGTACATTAAAACCACGAAACATTAAACGCATTAGTTATAAAGTCAAACAACTGTAAGTGGCGACCGACGAGGCGAAACTCTTGTCCCCAAGCGGTGCTCTCCGAAATGTTGTCTCGCGGTTTTCATAAGGGTCTGAATAGTTCATAAATGTGTTTACAACTTAGAAATTAAATTTTACTGTTACATATTATCGACTAAAAATTAGAATACCTACATGTGTCTGCAAAAATTAACAACATTCTATTGTTTTTAATATGTAAAATTGAGAATACGTTCTCTAAACCACCTGAAAATTCCTTATACATTAAGGATTTGAACAAATAATGCTAAACAGCTATTCTCCGAGCTATATGCCCCTCCGAGCGCTGGATTACATACCAAAATTTGCCGTATTTTCTTCTAACGCAGTTAGATAATACAATAATTGTTTTGAATGGAAGAAACTACTAGGATGAAGGAAGCTTTTTCTTTAGTTAGGATATCGTTACCTTCAGACTGGTTTCGAACTCTTTAGTTCCCATCAGTACAGGATAAACGAACATACCATTCAAAATGCATTCAAAACAAGTATTTTATTGTCTAACCGTGTTAGAAGAACATACGGCAAATTTTGAAGTATGTTCGGCGGGTTCCTCTCGGAGCAGACTACAAATGCTCGACGATTAGCCGAACGGTTGGCTGTCAAAATTAAAAGAAGTTATGTTTCCTTGACGTTGATTGAATTCAAATTCAAAAAACCCTGTTCCAAATTCAAAGTAATTTCATAGCTTTAGTATTGATTCTGCATTGTCGAGTTTTGAAATCTCAAATTTTATTACAAACACTGCAAATTCCACTCCGTTGTTGTGAGTCAGTATATATTTCTGCCGAGTTTCCATATTTAATCACAAAAAGACCCACGCCCACGGAGTATATAAAGGATTATTACTTATTTTTCCTTCTGGCCTAAACTGACATAATTCAACCCTTATTCAAAAATCTCCTTGAAAAAAACATAAAAACACCATCACAACAGCTCACTATGTCAATTCAGCTCACACAGCTGCAAGGGCAGCCATATTGCAATGACATTCATCGAAATCCTCGGTCAAAATTCTCCGACGAAAACGACGGTCCTCCAATGCCTTCGAGCGATCAACGCCGAACCCTAATCCATTTCATCTTTTTCCTCGATTGGGTCAAGTCGAACGCCTGAGAGTCATCTGGAGGTAAAAACAGGAAAAAGGCGATCCTGCCGAACACAACGTTGGTATGTTATGTAATCCAGCGCTCGGAGGGGCATATAGCCCGGAGATTAGCTGTTTTAGCATTATTTGCTCAAATCCTTATTGTATAAAGAATTTTCAGGTTGTTTAGAGAACTGATTCTTAATTTTACATATATGTACCCCTGACAAGTAAACTTCATTCATATTTTTAAAAATTTTACCTTACGGTAAACTCTACTCCCAGTTAGCAACAATGATCACCAGGACGTCCCATTTTGATCCGCAACGTCCCAGTTGGGATGATCCCAGCTAAAACGACCCTGTGACGTCCCCTGGACGTTAGAAAGATCCCAAATTGGTCCCAAAATGACGTCCTATGGACGTCTCATGTTGCCGTCCCAAGGACGTCAGCAATGGGATTTTAAAAAAAAATCAATTTGGTAAAAAATTTTATAAAGTGTAAAAATCAAATACTGTTGGAATCTTTATTGTATTGATGACTATATTATAATGACTTTATATTACTCCAAAATGCGTTTTTTTTGTGTCAGTACTACGACTGTTTGGAATTGCTAGGAGATGGCGCTGCCTGTATGATGCTGCTTCAGTAATTCAATAAAATAATGTTAAAGATTTACTCTTTGCGTAATATCCCATCAAACCGTAATCAAACGAAAGAGCATACTTTTTCCTGGTAGTTTCTTGCACTCTTAATAAGAATTCTGTTATCTAACCGTGTTGGAACAAATTATGACAAATTTGATTTGATTGATATGGGAAATCCCAACATTTTCTCTTGAGATATCCCAGGTACATGTCCTATATATATAGGAAATATCAAAAACTCTAAAGGCGGCTCAAGTGCAGTAAATTGAAAATGCTATAGAATGTATCCAGAACAGATCCTATATATATACGTCCCAAATATAGTCGCTATAACGTCCTAGTAAGGTCCTAAGATGATCCCATATATGTCCTGTGTAACCTTTATGGGATGATCCCAGATACATCCCGACCTGTTCCAAACGTACGTCCCAGACTTACGTCCCTGGGACGTCCCAGTGGGACGTCTCAGGGACGGTTTTGTATTAACCGGGCTCCGACTGCTTGAAACTGATAATGAATGACACTACCTGTGTCATACTGCTTATGCAGTTCGACATTGTAGCTTTAAAGATTTACTTTTTTAAAAGGTTGGTTTGTTCGTGTATCCTGTTCGGTTATCCTAGAAGTTTCTTGCATTCAAGTATTTTATTATCTAACTATTTGTGTTAGAAGAAAATACGACAAATTTTGGTATATAATTCAGCGCTCGGAGGGGCATATAGCCCGGAGAATAGCTGTTTTATCATTATTTGTTCAAATCCTTATTGTATAAGATATTTTCAGGTGGTTTAGAGAACTGATTTTCCAATTTTACATATTTATATGTACCCCTGACAAGTAGACTTCATTCATATGTATATTGTTTTTAATGTAATAATGACTATTGTATATTATTATACTTACTAAAAGTATACTTCGCCAGATAACTATTGGATTTTATTATCAATAGTTGTTGATTTGATTCAGTTAGCCAAAGTAATTTCACTACAGCATCGTAAGTCCCAAAATTACAACTCAACAATAACAATATTATTATAATACTATAGTATTTCAATACCCTGTGTAGGTAAAGATACTAAAAGCATATTTAAAAGTTTATGTTATTAAATCTACTTCGGATACATGTCAGCATAAACTATCCTTTTTGTTTCTTCCACAGAGTACTGACAAAATTCCTAATATGCAATTTAGCTTTACAGGAGTTAACATTCCTAATTAGCAGATCCTAGATTCAGTATTTCTGGAGAGATAGATAATAGGAGCATCTATATTTTACGAGTTATTACTGGGTGAAAATATAGGTTTGGGTGACGGAAAACTCGTACAAACAAAACTGGATTGGATCGTCTCACGTTCTATACGCGTTCCTGAAAATCAAAGACAAACAAGTCATTGTCATTTTTCGTTCAACCAACAGTAACAAAGATTTTTTAAGTAAAATATTGTGATATGGTTCACATGGTTTTTGTTCCTGTTAATATGAATAACGAAAATTTTTCTTTTTATTTACCCTATCGTGGTATCCGAAAAGAAGATCGTAGTACAAAAATGTTCGTGTTTTATTTGGGTGGTATTTGTATATCCTGATCATCATAAATTTCAAAAAATCGTTTAGCGAGTAGATACAAATCAGCTAATATAAACTTTTACTTTATATACTTTTCCGTATGGTACTGCATCTGCTGCTTTCTTAGCGATACGATGTGTGCACGAATTAGCATATCAAAATCAATCTAAATATCATAAAGTTTCTAACATTATTCTCAAAGACTTTTTCGTAGACGATTTCATGACCGATGCAGATACTCTAGCTAGAGCATGCGTTGAGATTAATTTTGTGAGAATTGAGAGACGTTCATCGGCAACTTAAATCGAGATTCAGTTCATATTTTCCAAGACAAAAGTGAGATCAAAACTAGGTTTAACCTGGCGTCCTAATGCGGGCAATTTGCAATATTCCGTTAATATGTAAAATTGAGAATCTAGTTCTCTAAACCACCTAAAGATGCCTTTCTAGCTATTCTCCGGACTATATGCCCCATCCGAGCGCTGGATTACGTACCAGAATTTGCTGTATTTTCTTCTAACACAGTTAGAAAATAAAATAAATACTTGTTCGGAATGCAAGAAACTACTAGGAAGAAGAAAGCTTTTTCTTTAGTTAGGATGTCATTACCTGCAGACCAGTTTCGAACTCTTTAGTTCTCGTTAGTTCAGGATAAACGATAAACGAACATACCCATCAGTTTCCGAAAGAGTAAATCGTTAAAGCTACGATGTCGAACTGCATAATCAGTATGACACAGCTAGCGCCATCCATTAGCAGCTTCAAGCAGTCGGAGTAGAGTTTACCGTTAGGTAAAATTTTTAAATGATGAATAAAGTCTACTTGTCAGGGGTACTTGTAAATATGTAAAATTGAGAATCTAGTTCTTTAAACTACCTGAAGATGCCTTATACAATAATTATTTCAACAAATAATGCTAAAACAGCTATTTTCCGGGCTATATGCCCCTCCAAGCGCTGAATTACGTACCAGAATTTATCGTATTTTCTTCTAACACAGTTTCATAATAAAATACTTGTTCAGAATGCAAGAAACTACTAGGAAGAAGGAAGCTTTTTCTTTAGTTAGGATGTCATTTTCTGCAGACCGGTTCCGAACTCTTCAGTTCTCGTCAGTACAGAATCAACGAACGTACCTACCTTCCGAAAAAGTAAACCTTAAAGCTACGATGTCGAACTGCATAAGCAGTATGACATCTTTACGATAACCAGGACCGTAGCTAAGGGGGGTCACAGTGGGCAATGCCAACTCTTAAAGAAAAAGTGCCCACTCTAGAAAATCATTGTCTTGTCTACTAGAAAAATATTACCCCCCTCTGAAATCAAAACCTGGCTACAGGTGTGCGGTAAACTCTATTCCAGCTGCTTGAAACTGCTAAGGGATGGCGCTACCTATAATTTTGGTGTGCTCCTCCTATGAAAATTAGTAAAGAAGGTAACAGAGGCATAATCAATTAATTTAAATAAAATATTTCTTTGGACTGATTCGAAAATAGTTCTTGCACTGATTTCAACTTAAACTTGTTATTTAGGTACAAATTTTTGGAGCTAATGGGGTTGCGGAAATTTCCGATTTTCATTCAAGTGGCGCCGTTTTGTCTTTCTCCAACCACCAGGCAAGTAAGGTATACCTAATCAATTTCATTTGATTTATGAAATTAACAATTACTGAAATAAAGTTATATTTACATTCTAATTTCATTTATTAAAGTAACCTATCAATCCACCCTCTTCATGTCAACATTTATCTCTTCATCTATTTTAGTAGATTTGAAAACTCCGATTTAGTTTAAAAAATTCAATATTTTTTAATCTTCTCTTTTATGCCTATTTCACAAAAACTTTCTAAACGTCATTTTTCGAGACTGAAAATGTCTTAAAATGATGACACCTTCGTCTCTTGAAACTACCTATAGTTGAGACATTTTATCAATACTGTATAACGATAACTCCTTTTGGCCAACATTAAGGGGAGCCTTGCTTGAACTTGTATACCTCTAATAAAATAATTGCTGTCCCCAGAAGTATTCTTCCAAAAATAAGTAAGTCTAAACAGTGTTGTAATTTTAATAATAAATTCTCAATAATGTAATGGTAAATTTCCAAATAAAAAATTTGCGATTTTTTTACACTTTAACTCAATTTTCTCTTAAATGTTCTTTTGAACACTATTCCATAATTTTAGTCCTCCAACTGTAATCTTAAAAATTAGCCATATTTAGGGAAATGAGAAGATTTTATGGCCAGAACCCGAGCGGAAACTTGCATGTTTAAATACCATTGTTGCTCCTAAACTGCAAATTATCCGTCTAAAAACTAACCAAATCTAATTTAAACAGCCATATAAAAGAGACATATATGAGCATTTAATAAAACAGTTTCAAATTTAATCTATTTTAACGGCCAACCATTGTCTCGCTTAAGAAATTACAACTTTAATTAACAGTTCGCGAAGAATTTTGCCGCATTCGCACACATTACGCTATAATTCAATTAAATTTTCTAATTCGTTCGACGAGAAATATCTTTTATGTTTCCGGAACGATTACAATTAGGGAATGAGACTGTATGGGCGTATTTTAGTAGTCCGTGGCAACGTCGATGAACAGGATTACCTTAAATGTGAACTGTTTTTCACAAATGAAGTTTTAATTAACATCAACATTATTAATTAAATGTTATTGTTTATAAATTTGTTATTCTTATTTTCTCAATGTGTCTTGATTACAATAGAAAAACTTTTTATGTGAATTTGACTTTTTGTAAATAATAGATGTTATATATATTTTTTAAAATATAGTTATTAATCAAATACTCCTAAATTTAGCTCTACATCTAAGATACTTTCACCATCGTAGCATGCTTTGGTACCGATTTTGGAAAGATCATCGTGTGGGAAAACATAATGCTTACACTTACAACATTTGTAGCACGACTTTTGAGATCATACCAGAGAAAAATAAGATAGAGAGAATAATATCTCTTACCGATTTCATTCATAAATACGATTTGCTTTCGATGACCTCCAAACCGACGTTCAAATAAGCTGCCACGGGCATGCACTGCAGCTTTTGGGTTATTATAATGCGAGTGAGTATTGAGACGCGCCGCAGAAAACTCTCTCTGCTTGCCGTGTTGCTACCGCACTGGCTAATGTCGGGGTGTATTGTGAGAATTCTAGGCGCCAATCTCGGGGTGTTGCCGTTTGAAGGCCATAGCGTGGTCGAGCTGGCGGGAAGAAGAGATATTATTCTCTCTGTCTTATTTTCCTCTGGGCATACCTTACAGACATTGACCATTATGGTACTCATTTTATTCCTAAATTTATTTAGGAATAGGCTTTATTAATAAGCTGAATTCTGCTAAAAAAATCGCTTAATCCATCAAAAATTCTAGCGGAAATTCCGCTAAGTTGGCATCACTGTTAGTATCACTAAATGTGCTGCTAAAGACATAATTTCAAACTGATCTAACTAAAATAGATACGCGATGTGATACGGCATTGGTGACAACGGCGGCGAGATCGGGCGGCCGCGGGTGGGGAGCTGAAGGCACGGAACAATCGTTGTGCAAGTAGAGCTTGCACTTGACCGTGTTTTTTATTTCATATCTTCTGGCAACTCTGCGCCCTTGTCGTTTTCTTTGTGCGAGTAGCATAGACGCAGCTGGCGCACCGGAAACAGGTTCTTTGTCTCAACGCAAAGCACGATACACATTTTATATACATATTATCATATTCGAGTGTATTACTGAATAATCCAATTATTGTATTACAAATTACACTAAAATCATTGTTTGTACGTAAAAGTACATGCAGCAAGTCAACAATTGCAGAGTAATAATGTCAAATAGCTATAAATTATTCAAACCTGCTTCTTGTGAATTATTATCTTCTTTATAAAGTGTAAGAGATCATTTGCAGATGTTCACAATAGCAGTTTATTGCATAAACAATGACTTTAAAAAACTTAGGTATAAAATTGAGTAGAAGCATATAATTCTACAAACAAAACGATAGCGAATTCTTATGTATCTCGACGAGCTACTCCAAATAAAAAAAAACGCGCTCACGGCGGCGTCAGCAGCACAGCATTCATTTTGACCACTATTATCAATAGCAGTGGATCACTTTTTTAGTACAACGAATATATTTTCATAAACTATAACTCTTCTTCTTCCTCCGCCCTCGGGTGTAAATTTCAAATCTTAATATTAATAATTAACGTCGCAGTGATTTCTTCAAAAAAAATTTATCTTCGTTTCTAAAGGACTTAGAGCGACGAACTTTATCTTAAAAGCTGCATGAGAATAGCAGTTAACCAAAGCATCAAGTCCGACGAAGATCTGAAATGTTTATAAAAAAAAGGCCAATTCTTGAGATTTTGTTTTCACCACAGTAGCAATGCAAAATAACATAAAACCGGTTTGCCCATTACACCACAGGATAATAGAAGTCTCAAAGAGTTGTTTGCGGCCCAGCTGGAGTCTATTGCCTTGCCCAAAAAGTCGGAAAATAATTTTAAATATTGCTCCTCTGGAACCTAAACAGAATAAACAAATAGAATTAGTTTCGAACTAAAAATGCGATCGCGCTGAAACGAATAAGGCACATTAAGCATATAAAAAGTCATCTCCTGCTGTACTTTGAGAAGCCCAAAATTCATTTTTGCAAAAGTTATTTATTGTTAAGAAAATGGCCATTTTTAAACTTTTTTGCAATTATCTCGTTAACTATTGAACGGATTTCGACGATCAAGACTTAAATGAAAGGTTTTTTCAATACCTACAACTTTCCTGTTGAAACCCAAGCTACGGATGAAAAACTAGTTTTAGCATATTCAAAAACTAATTAAAAATCATAGCAGCAATTTCAGCTGTTACCCCCTATAACCTAGAACAGTCAAAATACTTCTAAACAATTTTTCACGATTTTAGACAGCGCAACTTTTCCTATATCCGCGGAGCTTTCGACACCTAACATCCTTGATTTTATTCACAAGAGCCTATTTGTGCCCTAGCCTAGAAAAAACAACATACGCATCTTAGATCCCTTTAATCATCTCTGCAACAATGTAGATAAAATAATGCCAAAAAATAATAATAGCAATAATAATATTTGCATAAAACTTATGAAGAACCAAAGGATAATATATTGGATACAGATTATATACAAATACAAATAAATACATACCTAGGTATGTAAACTATATTTATTATATTTGACATTTTCATATTGTTTACCCGAATTTATTCTTATTTCGAATACATAAAAGTGATTGTTTCTTGTGGAAGGTAGAAAATACAAAAGAAATTTCAGGTGTACGTATGTACATGCCGTACCTACTATCCTCTACCATCTCAAAATATTGTCAAGTTTTTTTAAATAAAGTAAAATAAACGGTCATCACGACGTTAATTTTATTAATTACACACATGGTGTAAAAAATAACGGCATGAAATTATCTTTTATCTAAATATGTAAGTATTCTAGAAATATATTTTCTCTTCGGTGACCCGCGTCTCGAGGCTTTAGTGTCAGTGGAACATAACAAATCTCCACCGCTGAACCAAGAATACAAGCCGTCTTTACAAACTGGTTTCGAGACCTTTGTTCTTTTTTTTCTGTGTGGCACTTTACATGGCCGACCGCGACGGCTGTTCGACCTCAAGACAATGGCTTAAACGGCAACGTAAATGAACACAACAAACTTGAAATCAGGAATATCAGATTTCAGTTCTGAACATTTTAGACTTAGTTTTTGAATAAGAATTTTTTTATGTAGGTATAAATCACAAGTTTGTGAATGGTGTACAGTATGATACTAAGGCAGATTAATATTAACGACGTCATAAACAAAGTATTTATTATGATGTTCTTAACATTTTTTGTACCGGATAGTAAAAACTTCGTCATAATTTCTACTAAATTTTTGACGGGCCCTTATCGAATTCATATGCGTAAAATGTATTTCCTTAATCTTTTTCTGGCTAGACCAAGAAGATACTACTGGCAAAGACTAAGATAGGATTAAGATACAACTGAAATAAGTGTTTTTTCTAAGCTCGAACAGTAGAAGAGTAATTAAAGAAATCAACAATAAAGGAAAAGAAAGCTGAAAAATGATAATAAGGTGACATTGTATAATCTTAAAAGGAAATCAAAAGGAATTAATAAAGTGGCATTGTATGAATAAAGTTAAAGTGCAGTTCTCTAACTCTAACAGGAGATATGCAGAGTCAAAAGGAGCCAAGCAGTTTAGACTTATTTTAAATAGGAGTATATAATTTTTTTATTTATTTTAAAGGTTCTGTCGTATCTCTATCAAAATAGATCAGTTTCTATGAAATTAAAATGTATTTTTTTCCTTCCGATTATCTGTCATAACTTTATACATATAACAGTCCATTAACGAATGCCAAATCCTTACTTATGCATATGTAAACACCCGCACCTAATTATCTTCAAACAGAATTAAAATCTTTCCTATAATTAAAATCCTTCAACGGCGCATTCATTATTTTATCGATGTCATAAACATCGGTAATTGAATACGCTCCTTGAAAGCATAATGATTACACGTACGTTAATGAGACGCGTGTGAAATTGTAAAAAATTATAATGCGTCGGCCCACCATATGCAAAAGATTTTTACACACACGTGTTTTAAATCAGATTGAACAATATTTAAATTATAAAAACTTTATTTTTTTAATGTCATTTTTCTTTGTAAATAGCTGAAAGCATTATGTGCATAATTCGCAAAAATTGTGTTTGTGAACTTCCTGTTTTTATTGTCCTAGCAACTAACTCGTCGTAAATATAATAAATAAATTTTCAATTTGCCTCCAGTTCTTATCATTTTTTACATTTTATTTGCTTCGCAAATGATTTTTGTATTTGCAACCTTTAGCAGGAGGAAACGACACCGTTCACCCACAACTAACTTTTTGTTTTGTTTCATACATAATGCGTGTGTATTTATAGGACTAAGAAAGAGGAGAAAAAGAGAATGTTAAACATACGACGTTGCGCGCTGTCGCTATGGCTTTTCGACCTCTCTGTATTCCACCGAGCAAACCTGTTAAAAAACAGTTTCGGATGATATGAAGAGAATCCATTTTCCACACACTTGCCACTGACGTCCACTTTTCCAAGTTTAGGGATAGAGTCATTCTAAGAAAAACCAAAAATCACTTAAAATTTTACTTCAACCCTATATTCCTACCTGTCAAAAACGTTACACACAAAATACTGCGGCGTGACAACTATTTAAGTCATGGTCATGAATGAACGGGACTACGGTGCTATGGCAAAAGCGACGCCGCCCATGCTTCACAGAGAAACCTCTGACTGTTGGTCAAAATGAATTTACTTTTTATGGTAATTCAACATTCAATTCAAAGTATATCTCCTTCTTGTTTCTAAATCTATAATTTGCACGATGTTGCGAAGATATAGAGTTTTATTAACAGACATACTTAAAATAATCATTTCTTTAGAAATTTAGAATAAAGCCCTAAAAGAAATCTATACAGTACAAAACTTAATTATTTATTCTTATAACTTGTCAATTTAATTTAGCGTTGGAGAATCTGGCTGAAAATATTTAAAATTAAGTTAAATTCGTAAAAATGATAACTCACAAAAAATACGGGAACTCAACGACCTATGTTTTGTCTTTATTGGGACTCTTCAGGAAGAGGCATCCAATAAAAAAATACAAGGGTGAGTTTTTTTAGTGTTACAAGGCGAGATCCCGAAAATATTTTCGTTAGTATAGGAAGATGGGGGACATATTTAAACATATTTTTGACACGTCTATTTTGAGGGGTGGGGAGTAACTTCGAAATTTTAATCTACGTAAAAAACTACGTATGTGCAAAATTTTTTTTGATTCGCTTTTTCGGTTACGGAATTATGATTTATTGCTATAGTCCCCCTTCAACTTCCAAACACTTTCTCACTCTTTTTCTAAATGAATTTCTTACCCGCTGTAACATTTCAGCATTCACTTCATAAGCAGGCAAAGCGGATTCGGTCTTTCATATCATCTAAAGTTGTAGATTCAGTCGCCATCACTTTGTCCTTTATAAAACCCCACAAAAAAAGTCAAGGGTGTCAAATCCGCGGAACTAGCAATAAACTAAGAAATATGGTTAAAACGTCAAAATTCTCAACTGAATTAAGTAAAAATAACGCATTTCCTTGGAAACGAATTATACTCGTAGTTCTAAAATAAGTGACCTTCATTTATTGGTAAAATTTATTTATTTTTTAAATTAAATCAAAATTTAGTTAATCATAATTCCGTAACCCAAAGAGTAAATAAAAAAAAATTACAAAAAACTCTTTCAATTATAATTCGTATAAATGTATGATTGGCTCCACAAATTTCAGAACATTGTCCGAATAAAGGAACCGTTTGATTAATACGAAATCTAGCTTGATTTGGTCGTCCAGGAGTACCAATATGGCTCGGGTAGCCAAAAAAAACTCTTTTATAAGCGATGCTAACCGTAAGAAAAGACAAGACAAATTTTCAGTTGTCTGTTTTACGAAAAATGCATTTTCGCGTGTTCGCTGCTTAGGAAAACCAATAATTATTTTTTGTAATCTTGCAATTTTAAAAACAATACAGTAGTTATCAGTGAGGTAAGACATGTACTTTCAGATGGTGTGATTGGTTTTACAAAACCTTTAATTTTTCAGCACGTTTTATTGGCACAAATTTGAAGTTATCTCGAAAAAGATGAAAATATCGCTATTAGGAAATTGTTATAAAAAGATAATAAAAAAGATAATTATCTGACACTCAGTAAAATTGTAGATAAATATGTCTTCTATTGATATTTAAACATAGATGTGATCGTTTTCGCATATACATATTTTCATAAATGTAGTCATTTCATAAAAAAAATCGTGTTTTTTCCTATTGCGCGCCAAAGACTTACCTCATAAGTATTACAAAAATGTATATATTTTTTAATTTTTATCTTTGGTAAAATATTTGAGAATATTATAAGGTGACGATACGGATAGGTACTGAAAATGGTATTTTGCGCTGCAAAAGTGGCGTGGTAAGGCCTGTGTATGCCGAAAAGCAGGCTTAAAATGTTCTGCTGTATACGCAAAAGTTGCAAAGTGAATAAATTGTGCAAAGGCGCTAATACTGAAATTTTTGATCATTCTGATGAACTGCACTGCGACTATGAGAACACTATTGATATGCCTGTATGCATTGATGATAGTGCGAATGTTTGTACGTCAGGCGAACCAATGTGTATGAGCGATTCTGAAAATGAATGTAGCTCAGAAAGCAATTGTGAGGAAGAAAGCGATTCCGATTCAGATTAATGTGTATATAAAATATTAGTACTTATATCGTAAAAAATGATTGTATACGTCGATGAAATATGTTTTTTTTTTATATTTGTAATAATGCTATTAATTGTATATTTAATTAAAATGCTACATTTCCTATTAAAATGCATAAATCAAGATGTATAGTTACTTTATTCTTTCGTTTTCCCTATAACAACGACTAACTTCAACTTTATTCAAATAAAACTCAGTGAAAAATTAAAGTTTTTGTAAAAACCCATTATAGTATCTGAAGGTACATGTTTCACTTCACTGATAACTACTGTATATTTTTAAAATTGAAAAATTACAAAAAATTTTCCTAAGCGGCGAACACAGGAAAATGCAATTTTCATAAAACAGAGAACTGAAAATTCGTCTTAATAAAAAGATAAGAAGCCTATGGAGACACCCCTCGCAGAATTCGTAAATAGGGGTCTCAAGAAGAGATTAAAATACTCACTTTTTAATTTTTTAAAATTTGTTTACAAAATACTTGAATCAACAAAATTTCACACTTAAACAAGAATACCGGAAATTCAAACATCGAAATACTTTTAAAATATGATAAATTGATTGTTTTTGGCGGTTATTTATACGTGCAATTTGGTTTTATCCAAATATCTTTAATTGCTCAAAAGTTATCAGCATTTGTTTATAGCGCGCGACGCTTATGAGTATAGGTATACCGCTGCATCCGAAGCGCACTCGCGCGCGTACTTTTTAAGCGGTTTTTTATTTATTAAATACTGACGAATCTATCGGCCGTAGAAAAAAGTGCTCGGTAGCAAAATTGTGCAAAATTTTCTCACCTTTCCTATGGCGCCAACGACGAACGGCGTTCCGCTATTTTAATAAGTAACTGAGATATGATTTATTGCTATAGTCCCCCTTCAACTTCCAAACACTTTCTCACTCTTTTTCTAAATGAATTTCTTACCCGCTGTAACATTTCAGCATTCACTTCATAAGCAGGCAAAGCGGATTCGGTCTTTCATATCATCTAAAGTTGTAGATTCAGTCGCCATCACTTTGTCCTTTATAAAACCCCACAAAAAAAGTCAAGGGTGTCAAATCCGCGGAACTAGCAATAAACTAAGAAATATGGTTAAAACGTCAAAATTCTCAACTGAATTAAGTAAAAATAACGCATTTCCTTGGAAACGAATTATACTCGTAGTTCTAAAATAAGTGACCTTCATTTATTGGTAAAATTTATTTATTTTTTAAATTAAATCAAAATTTAGTTAATCATAATTCCGTAACCCAAAGAGTAAATAAAAAAAAATTACAAAAAACTCTTTCAATTATAATTCGTATAAATGTATGATTGGCTCCACAAATTTCAGAACATTGTCCGAATAAAGGAACCGTTTGATTAATACGAAATCTAGCTTGATTTGGTCGTCCAGGAGTACCAATATGGCTCGGGTAGCCAAAAAAAACTCTTTTATAAGCGATGCTAACCGTAAGAAAAGACAAGACAAATTTTCAGTTGTCTGTTTTACGAAAAATGCATTTTCGCGTGTTCGCTGCTTAGGAAAACCAATAATTATTTTTTGTAATCTTGCAATTTTAAAAACAATACAGTAGTTATCAGTGAGGTAAGACATGTACTTTCAGATGGTGTGATTGGTTTTACAAAACCTTTAATTTTTCAGCACGTTTTATTGGCACAAATTTGAAGTTATCTCGAAAAAGATGAAAATATCGCTATTAGGAAATTGTTATAAAAAGATAATAAAAAAGATAATTATCTGACACTCAGTAAAATTGTAGATAAATATGTCTTCTATTGATATTTAAACATAGATGTGATCGTTTTCGCATATACATATTTTCATAAATGTAGTCATTTCATAAAAAAAATCGTGTTTTTTCCTATTGCGCGCCAAAGACTTACCTCATAAGTATTACAAAAATGTATATATTTTTTAATTTTTATCTTTGGTAAAATATTTGAGAATATTATAAGGTGACGATACGGATAGGTACTGAAAATGGTATTTTGCGCTGCAAAAGTGGCGTGGTAAGGCCTGTGTATGCCGAAAAGCAGGCTTAAAATGTTCTGCTGTATACGCAAAAGTTGCAAAGTGAATAAATTGTGCAAAGGCGCTAATACTGAAATTTTTGATCATTCTGATGAACTGCACTGCGACTATGAGAACACTATTGATATGCCTGTATGCATTGATGATAGTGCGAATGTTTGTACGTCAGGCGAACCAATGTGTATGAGCGATTCTGAAAATGAATGTAGCTCAGAAAGCAATTGTGAGGAAGAAAGCGATTCCGATTCAGATTAATGTGTATATAAAATATTAGTACTTATATCGTAAAAAATGATTGTATACGTCGATGAAATATGTTTTTTTTTATATTTGTAATAATGCTATTAATTGTATATTTAATTAAAATGCTACATTTCCTATTAAAATGCATAAATCAAGATGTATAGTTACTTTATTCTTTCGTTTTCCCTATAACAACGACTAACTTCAACTTTATTCAAATAAAACTCAGTGAAAAATTAAAGTTTTTGTAAAAACCCATTATAGTATCTGAAGGTACATGTTTCACTTCACTGATAACTACTGTATATTTTTAAAATTGAAAAATTACAAAAAATTTTCCTAAGCGGCGAACACAGGAAAATGCAATTTTCATAAAACAGAGAACTGAAAATTCGTCTTAATAAAAAGATAAGAAGCCTATGGAGACACCCCTCGCAGAATTCGTAAATAGGGGTCTCAAGAAGAGATTAAAATACTCACTTTTTAATTTTTTAAAATTTGTTTACAAAATACTTGAATCAACAAAATTTCACACTTAAACAAGAATACCGGAAATTCAAACATCGAAATACTTTTAAAATATGATAAATTGATTGTTTTTGGCGGTTATTTATACGTGCAATTTGGTTTTATCCAAATATCTTTAATTGCTCAAAAGTTATCAGCATTTGTTTATAGCGCGCGACGCTTATGAGTATAGGTATACCGCTGCATCCGAAGCGCACTCGCGCGCGTACTTTTTAAGCGGTTTTTTATTTATTAAATACTGACGAATCTATCGGCCGTAGAAAAAAGTGCTCGGTAGCAAAATTGTGCAAAATTTTCTCACCTTTCCTATGGCGCCAACGACGAACGGCGTTCCGCTATTTTAATAAGTAACTGAGATATGACGGAAAAAAACGACTCTTTTGCAATAAACTGTTAATACAAAAAATTAGTAAACAATATATTTTTATAAAGAGTTTCATACGTTCATCTATTTTCATCCATTGTATAATTTTTTGCTTATTTCGACCCTCCAGATCTAACGTGCCTCCTCTAAAAAGACAATTAAAATGATTAAAGGAGGATCAAAAAGTACCCATATATGTATTAAGAATTTTTATATTTTATAATTTTTGCGGGAAACAATAAAGTTAATTTATAATTTTGAATTTCTTTTTAGATTTTCTTTAAGATACAGTCGGGAGATTTATTATTCGTCCACTTGTAATTTTTTAAAGATAGAGATAAAACTTTGATATTGAATTTAGTAAGATTTTAAAAATAAGTTAACAGATATCTCTTTTCCCGAGAAATAAAAATAACAATAACTCTTCATATTTACCAGGATCCCTTGAACAAACAACACAAAAAAAAGATAATTTAATAAAATATCGGCGAGCAAAATTATTCGTCCACTTCCAAAAATAATTAAAGATGTACATAGAATGTATTTATCTGTTCTTATAGTGATAAAAAAAATCCTAAATATAGATTCTAAATTATTTTTAATAGCAGTTTGAGACTCCGTGGTCTAAAAAATACAGCAAATTTTAAAATGAGTCGAAAATCATCAGAAGTGCCTGAAGAAATCAGACATTTGATAATAAAATTATATCAAGAAGGAAGATCTCAAAGAGACATAGGAAAAATTGTTGGAAGAAGCCGGCCAGCAGTTGAATATATTATAAAAAAATTTGAAACAATCCATACAACAAAAATCTTGTCAGGGAGTGGAAGAAATAGTACTGACTTTTCGAGGGAAACAAGAAATAGGTACTAAGAAAAGTTAGTAAAAATCCGCAAACTATACTGCGACAGATACAGTGAAAAGTTAAGTCAGTGATTACAAAAGGTTATCCATGTAACAATAGTAAGAACATTTTTAGGAAGCCGTGGTATACAGGCACGAGTTGGTCGAAAGATAATATATTAGTAAATTAGTAAATAAGAAAAATAAGAAGAAGCTTGTGGAGTTTGCTCAGAGGCATTTTGACTAAAATACTGAGTACATTAAAAACATCATATACAGGGTGTTAGTGAATAAGTGCGACAAACTTCAGGGAGTGATTCTATATGAAAAAATAATGATAGTTTGCTATATAACTTTTGTCCGCAAATGCTTTGATTTCCGAGATACAGGGTGTTAAAGTTTTTATTAAAAAGTGACGATTTATTTATTGCTCTGAAACCCATCGAGATATGCAAATGAAATTTGGTAGGTTTTAAGAGGTAGTTATTGCGCATTTTCTGACATGCAATTAAGAATTTTATGTTTATCATTGGCGCGCATAAGGGTAATAATGTCAATTTTTTTAAAGAAAAAAATGGTACGCCACTGAGATATATCAAACTAAAAACAATTTTTGAATTTCTCATTCAATTTGTGACAAAAAATCTCTCTTGCCTTTTTTTCGTATTGGGCGCCGTTTTTATGCAAAAAAATAAAACATCTTAACACGTATTTTTCATTTCTTTAATACATCATCTACTATAGTAGGCTACTGTCAACATTCTGTTAAATACGAATATTTCAACGAAATGTCAAATTATTAGAGTTTCTTCATTTTGAAGCTTTTAGTTTGGTATAGCATTAATGTTAATAAGTAATTAATTTTTCTTTTATCGAAAAGAATGGAAAATTATACAAATGCGGAATTGTCAGACATGCATTTTGTCTATGGTCGAAGTAATGGAAATGGTCGGCAAGCTCGACGATTGTATGCTGAGTTGTATCCAGGAAGTAGAGTACCCCATCACACAATATTTGCTCGTCTGCACCAACGTTTGCGCGAAAATGGTACATTTAAGAAACAAACGGCTGACTGCGGACGCCCTCGAGAAGTACGAACTGTGCAACTAGAGGAAGCAGTTCTCGAGTTAATTGCGGATTCACCTGAAACAAGTACTCGAAAAATTGCCAACATATTGAATGTAAGCAACTTTACTGTATTTAAAATTCTTAAAGAACAGCAATTGTATCCGTTTCACATTCAACGTGTGCAAGCTCTACTACCTAGAGACTTTTTTCCGCGCCTAGTTTTTTGCCATTGGATTCTTCATCAAATCGCTCAAATTCCAAATTTTCTAAATGGCGTTTTGTTTACTGACGAGGCTAATTTTGGACGACAGAGTATACAAAATTTCCATAACAATCACTTATGGGCTGAGGAAAATCCACATGGAATCTGTGAAGCTCATTTTCGGTATCAGTTTTCAGTAAATGTATGGCTTGGGGTAATTGATGATCATTTAGTCGGTGCATATTTCCTCCCACAACGACTAACAGGCGACTCTTACCTTCATTTCCTGCAGGAAGAGCTACCTGCTCTTTTAGAAGAAATCCCTTTACAGCTGAGACAACACTTCTGGTTCATGCATGATGGCGCACCAGCCCATTTTAGCATTAATGTACGTAATCACTTAGATACAGTATATCCAAATCGTTGGATAGGTAGGGGAGGTACGGAAAATTGGCCTGCTCGATCGCCGGATTTAAATTGTCTAGATTTTTGCATTTGGGGTTTTCTTAAGTCGTTAGTTTATTCCACTCCCGTCGAAAATGTTGAAGACCTGAGGAATCGAATTATAGCCGGCTGTGAGACAATAAGAAATACACCAGGAATATTTGCGCGAATACGACAATCAATGAGGCGAAGAGTTGAATCTTGTATCACGTCTGAGGGAGGTCATTTTCAACATTTGTTGTAGCTTTGCGCCTATTTATTTATTAGTGCTATTTTCTGTTATTTCCTGCTTTAATGTTATTGTATTAGATAGTTTTTTAATAATGTATTAAAGAAATGAAAAATACGTGTTAAGATGTTTTATTTCTTTGCATAAAAACGGCGCCCAATACGAAAAAAAGGCAAGAGAGATTTTTTGTCACAAATTGAATGAGAAATTCAAAAATTGTTTTTAGTTTGATATATCTCAGTGGCGTACCATTTTTTTCTTTAAAAAAATTGACATTATTACCCTTATGCGCGCCAATGATAAACATAAAATTCTTAATTGCATGTCAGAAAATGCGCAATAACTACCTCTTAAAACCTACCAAATTTCATTTGCATATCTCGATGGGTTTCAGAGCAATAAATAAATCATCACTTTTTAATAAAAACTTTAACACCCTGTATCTCGGAAATCAAAGCATTTGCGGACAAAAGTTATATAGCAAACTATCATTATTTTTTCATATAGAATCACCCCCTGAAGTTTGTCGCACTTATTCACTAACACCCTGTATACTGACAAAATAAAAATCTTGTTTGCTAAATCAAAAAAGGTTTTGGAGTACAGAAAGCGTGGGGAAGGCTACAAACCTAAAAATTTAATTCCAGCGGTAAAGCACGGAGGGGTTACCGTTCTAATCTGGGGGTGTATGTCTTGGCATGGAGTGGGCCAACTTCATTTTATTGGCGGAACTATGGATCGGTTCGTCTACATGGACATTTTAAAAAAGAATTTAAGACAAAGCGCGCAGAAAACGTGAATTGGAGACAATTTCATATTTCAACAAGACAACATCCAAAGCATACAGGGCGAGTCGTTAAAGAGTGGATACTGTATAGCGTACCAAGAGTGTTGGAAACGCCACCGCAATCCCTAGTCGTTAATCCGAATGAACATCTATGGTGGGAACCCAACGAAAGGGTGAAAGAACATAAAATTTCCAACAAAGAGGCGTTAAAAGGAAGATGTCAAGAAGAACGGTCAAAAATTTAAGTAGGTTTTGTTATAAAACTGGTAGAGTCGATGCCTAACAGGTTACAGCAAATACCCAACCCAACCCAACCACGCGTTATTAGTTTTGGCATGTTTGTACGAATTTCGAAAAAAAAAATTGTGACGAATAATGTGGTGGACGAATAATTTTTCTCCCTTGGTTTTTAAGAAATTATGTTTTATTTTTGAAAAGCATTGTCTAGGTTGGACTTTATATTACAGTTTCTAGTACATGAATAGTTGTTTATATTTTTGTAATGAAAAGCAAATAAACTTAAATAGTTTTAATTTTATCCCAATTTTTAAGAATTTTTATAAGTTGACGAATAATTTATCTCCCGACTGTATATTTTCATTGGATGCCTCTTCCAGAAGAGTCCCAAGAGGGATGAAACAACCTAGGTCGTTGAGTTCCCGCATTTCTTTGTAAGTTATCGTTTTTATTACTTATTTAATTTATTTTAATTTTAATCAAAAACTATTGATTTTTAAAATGTTTTCCTTTGATAGGGAATTCTTTCTGATTAATACAAAAATGAAATAGTTTATCAGTTTTCAATAATTACTCAATAAAATGTTTTCTTTGTGCTACCACATTGGTACAAGGACAGATTTAGTTCTATCAATGTGGACAGTACAATATGTTAATATTTTTCTTTTATAATATATTTGCGGTAATAGCCAAATAAACTCTTTTCCGACGAAAATAATTAAATATAAAAACAGTTAGTCAGTAAAGTTTTATTGATTAGATCAATAATTACAGAGGTATTTAAGTTTTTATACATAAAAATATGTGAGAAAATAAAAAACTGCTTTTGCTTTCTAGTACTAAGATGGCATGCAGTGGGTTACTCCACAATAAATATAACTTTGCTAATATTCTTGAATTGCCCTGGGTTTATCGGTCAATTGGTTTAGAATTAAAAAACTATTCTGTTGATGTTTCGGTTATTTATCTTTTAAACCATCTTTAGAACTCTAATTATTTTTATACATATTTTAAGTCAATTTAATAGGAAAATAGTTAAAACATTTTACTATTTTCCTATTAAATTGACTTAACTATACGTATAAAAATAATTACAGTTCTGAAGATGGTTTAAAAGTTAAATGAACCGAAACGTCAACAGAATAGTTTTTTAGTTCTAAACCAATTGACCGATAAGCCCAGGAAAATTCAAGAATATTTACCAAACACGGTCAGGAAAATACAAATAAGTAAATTTACATAACTTTGCTATTAAGTAATAGTCTACTCATATATAGATCATAGTAGACTTTTGCATAATGACCTATTGTTTTTACTAAAATAATGAAGAAGCTTAGTCAAATATCCGGCCCTTAAGAAAGTTACAGAAAAACAACTAATTTTTTCTACGAATGTCAATAAAAACATTTATTGTACGTTCAATAGTAATTTCGGAACATAGTGCATTGTTTTTTTACACATTTTCATTGTGCTTCAATCATCGTGGTGATTCAACTACAAAATTCCCAATGTGCACGGATATATTTTTACAAAGGTGGCGTTGACCGGCGCCGCGTCAACACGCCATAGTAATCGCATAGCAACGCAGACAATGCAAATAAAAGTAAATGACAATTATTATTATGTAACAGTAACATTCGTAGAAAAAGTATAGTGTAAAGCTCACATGGAATGACCATTTCCTACTGTGCACGGATATATTTTTACAAAGGTGGCGTTGACCGGCGCCGCGTCAACACGCCATAGTAATCGCATAGCCGCATAGCAACGCAGACAATGCAAATAAAAGTAAATGACAATTATTATTATGTAACAGTAACATTCGTAGAACAAGTATAGTGTAAAACTCACATGGAATGATCATTTCCTACTCGTATGATTTGCAGCACTCGCCTGCGGCTCGTGCTGCAAACGTCATACTCGTAGGAAATGCATGTCATTCCATGCTCGTTGTACAATATACTATTTCTTGACCGTGTTATTTCTCGGAGTAGTGACATTAAGTGGTATAATGTCTTCAGAATTTTTTTAAAGGTCCAATAACGATTAACGGGATCAAAAACACCCAGTAACTTTTTAATGCAATTAAGCCAAATCTTCTTAACAAATTTTATCTAAAATAGTATTCAATATTCTATTCGCCAAATGTAACTCTTAATACGTTGGTAATTACTATTAAAATAATATATGTGCCGATTACCTATAACATACCGAGTAGAGTCTTATCACGATTTCAATAAATAACCGACACCCAAGTTTATAGTATATACCCAGCACCGGTACCATATAAGTAAATATCCTCTCCAATATTTAATTAAACAAGCACATTAGAAGCAGAATCGTGTTTTCTTGTTATAGAGCAAACATATTAATTAATTAAAAGCTATATCCTTATCTACAACATATTCCAATTACCTAAGTAAATAGGATATTACGCCGCTATCTAAAGAAGATAAACAAATTCGTGGAATTCGCCCGATTGGCATTGCTACCTCCTCGTGACTATCAAGTGATTGCAAAGTAGTTTCAAGTACATTTTATAGGTTTATCTTATTCAGTAGTTAAATACCTATTATTTTTTAATAATAGATACTTACCACTGGTAAAACGGATGAAATAATGAATGGGTAAATAAAATAAAAATATTACACAACAACTGAAAAGTTGAAAACAAGTTGCCTGTAAATGGAATTAATATTCATAATTGTAAATGCATACTGCTTCTAAAATCGACGCTAAAATCATAACCGTTCATTTTTGGCGTCAACCTAGTCAGGTACGAATATATAGGAAGATGCCCGAAATCGTTGCTCTTAGTTCTTAAAGTATTAAATTTAGAAATGTCTCTTATAGGCGCCACATCAATTAGGAACCATTTTTTTAGACTCTACAAATTATGAAGCATAGACTAAATTCGAAACCATTTTGATCGGAAAAGTCTTGTTTTTACGAGTTCCGAGCTTTGTATGTGGGCTAGTTCATTATTATTTTTATCTTGGCCATAATTGCATTTTTTGCAATAAGGACTGAGCTACTACGAACATAACAATCGGGACAGATTAACTCAAACACATATAAAAAAAACGATGTGGTGGGGATGCTATGAAGAACAAAATATTATAAAATATTTCTGTATATTATTATGACTAATTTGTGGCGAAGCGAATGCCTTAAGGAACGATGGAGCCATTGCTGGGCTTTAATCGGTCGTCATCGCAAGTGATATGACCGAAAGTCGATTGGCCTAAACGCTGCATATATTTTGTATAATGGCTTGGTCCATATAATTATATGACGAAACTAAAACCTTTTTTATAAGCGTTAGAAGTTATCGTTTTATGTAGGTACCGGTTTTTTTTTTAATTTTTGCCACCCAGCCCACTGCCCGAACCCAATCTTACCCTTTTTTTGTAAGTCTACAAATCTCGCGTCGGTTCATGCGAGTTTAAAATTATGTCAACTTGTCCCTGTCAGCTCCTGCGTTGACTGTCCTTACTATTGACAGGTCGGCCGTCAGTCGACGGTTTAATAAGTTGGCAATGGAAGGTAGGTATGCTGTATTATGTCAACGAGAATTCGCGTCAACAACTTGTAGTTAAATATAAGGTCTACGATTTTTAGTTTATTTTAAACACTTTAAATAAAAGGATACGGTCGGCCTAACACTGAAGAGGTGGCTGATCCAGGCCTTCTTCAAACGAGGTCTCTTAATGGCCCTACAGGGTAGTTAGTTCCTAACGCAAGTTAGTGTCTATTAGGATACTTCTGTAATCTACGCACATGCTTGTAAATTTAAATAATAAAATTATATATATATATATATATATATATATATATATATATATATATATATATATATATATATATATATATATATATATATATATATATATATATATATATATATATATATATATATTGAAATTCCTTCAAATCATCATTCTCACAAACCCTACAAATAGCATTCAACTTCTTCCAGAAAACCACATAAACACACGAAGCGCATGCTCGGTAATAGCGCCACAGACTTGCATGTGCAGAGCACATATTTGGGAGCTGTGTCTGTATGTGAAATCCCAAATTTGCATCTATCTATGCTTTACCAACAGTAGTTTGACTAATCAACACGTATACACAGACACATGCTACTAAGTAGCCACGTCTGAAAACTCCCTTAAGGAAGCGCACATTTTGTCCATCCTACTTACTACATAATATAGGTACATATAAAAAATTATTCCTCTGATATTCAATGGCATAACCAGTGTGTAGATTGAAGCGGCCGTCTTAAGTGCAGTGTTATGGGGGGCGCCAAAATGTAAATTCTAAAATATTTTGTATGTAGGTAGGTACCTATGATACATTAACTTGACTAATGACTTATTATTAACTGGACTGGGGTGTGTAAGTTCATTGATCGATATATTTGATTATCAAACAACATATTAAACTTTGATATGTGTAAATGCTTAATTAATTAGTAACAAATATTATATATAATGTACCAATCTGTTACGGACAATGACGACAATTCGGCCAAATACGTTAATGACCGTCCATTACCCGGACAATGTGGAGGAATACTGTGGAGGTTTACTTAAGTTTGCTCAATATTAATTGATCAGTTTTTGTTTTTAATGATATAACAAAAAAGACAGGAAAGAATCCTGAGCAAACCTAAACAAATCTGAATAAACCTGCACAGCGTGCTTACGATTGGCCGGCTAATGTAGTCACTGTCCAATTTTCATCATTATCCGTAATATATCTATACGTGCACATGGACTTAATATCAGTATAGATTACGTTCTCCAAAATGGATATTTCTTAAAAATATAACTATAAATTATAACACCGTTTCTGTGTTGGGCGCCACTACGGTAATGTTTTATAGACAGTGCGTTTTTTAAAGCTTGCTACTTGCTAGGTAGTAGACGATCTTGATAAGATGCTGCAAAGTTATCGGCAACTTCTCGATATACTCTTATATAGGGCAAGATTTTAGATTCAGCTCTTAAATCCATCAATGTGTTCTCTCCTTTTCTAATACATTCATAAGAAAAAGGGTTGCCATCGAATGCTGAATGCGCTAAATTTAAAAACTCGCCCACAGTTTGAAACCATTCCAATTCTGTCAGTCACAACGTAAATGGTCATTTGTTTTAAACAAAACTGTAACAATAAAGTTTAAACGTCAGGCAATGCGTGTCCTGGTACCTATATACATACGTATGCAAAGGTAAAAAACAATAAATGCAATTAATAGTGTTTTGGTATTTTTTGGAGCTTTTTTGGCACAATAATTGGCAAATTAACATAATCCTAAGACTGTAAAATCTCGATACTTCTGATAGAACTGGACCTAAAATGGGGTTAAAAATTTAAGATGCAAAACCTAATGCACTGATCGAATAACTAATGAAAAACTTTATAACTTTCTATTAGAACTGGGTATGATCATTTTGTTAAATAGATGCGTTAACGCTCAGTTGAGCTGTAACAATCTTGGTGATAAAAAAGAATTGTAAAAAAATTACAGTTTATATTTTCAATTAAATTTTAATACCTAATACTCCAATACTCCAATAAACTAATAATAATTATGTTGGCGACAAAAGAAGCGAAGAAATACTGTAGAATATATTGGAATGCATAATTTAAACAAGTGTGATACCTATGTATTATTTTAGAAGAGATTTTTGATAAAACACCATTTTTGGCTCTGAGTAATTTTTTTATTATTACCTACTCACAAACATGATTAGGTAGGTACCAAATTATTTATTGCAGAAGTATCAGTAACGTTAAAGTAGCACACTATGGAGCCCAAACATTATATAATAAAAAGACCTAGGTAATTAAGATTTTTATTTATCCACAATAACTCAATATTTACTGTTATGATGTTAAAAAGAAACTTTTTTTTGGGTATTATCTTCATCATAATAACTACTCGTTTATTTTGTCAGTTTTTACCTATATTTTGCCAAATAATAGTATATTATTTAACGAGCGGTAATGTAGGTCATAACTCACGCAGATGAAGTTTGCAGCACGAGCCGCAGGCGAGTGATGTAATTCATCAAGTGAGTTATGACCATTACCGCAAGTTGAATACTATACTTTATCTACGACTATAACAATAAATACTAAGATACAAGTACAGAGAAAGAACTTTATTAACTTTATTAACTTAATTTGAAAACTTCAAAATTATTCGAGTGACATTACTTCCCTCAGTAACAATAATGGACTGTTTCCTTTCAGCCAATCGGCTTGTACAGAGCCACCTTGACATTCGGTTCGTAAAGCTTTTCCGATTTATTATAGTGAGTTATAGCAGTGAGTTAGGTATTATAACTCACGCTGTTTGTTTATAGATACTATTAATTGTTCAAAAGTAGTTGAATAATTAATATATAATTTAATAGGAGTAGATAAATACATTTTTTTAAACACTTGAAAAAAATTTTCAAGGAGCTCGTCGTATTTTTAATTAGCAGGAATATTTCCAATGGCGAAAAGACCAAAGCCAAAACTAAACTTAGTTCTTGTAATAATTTACATCGCTGTAAAGTAAAAAAACATTAGATAAGAAAAACCTTCTCAGATATTGGCAAAAAAATGATTAGATAATCAATTTTTATCATACATATTTTTTAATCTAAAATCGTTGTCACCTTAAATTCCAAGGTATAACGGTAAGCATGTCATGTTGTTGATGTTATTTGAGGTTATGTTTATCAAAACAACTGTGTGATGTGTTTACATTACAGAATAACACTTACAATTTCTTACAGATGAAATGGTAAACGAAGAGCTTTTATGCAGTAAAGTTTATTTGTGATAATAATTAAAGTAGGTAACAGAAGACGTAATACTTGTCCAGTTAACCTTGAATCACAACAACACACAGTTAAAATGTCAAGGGGCAAACACGAAAATTTTTTCAATGATGCAGGGAATAGCGTTCAGTGATGACGCACTAAATATTAAATGACAACAATGTCTGTCTTATTATTTATTATTAAACAGAGTATAAAGCACGCGGTATGGCATCAAAACATGGCTGCGCGTACAATCTAAACAGACGTCTGACAACAACTGAATGTGCGATTCACATCGAGAGTAATTCCCGACAACGTCGCGAGAGTTCGTAGTCTGTCGGTAGTATACGTTCACCTGGTGCCTACTTTGACCGTCTGGCGTGCAGATGCAGGTTCCAACTCCAACTCTTCGAAAGCGTCGGAATTTATCGGGTCACGATAGGCGGTGCGGTCTTACGCGATTGCGCGGCGATGTTGCCAGTAGAATTTCTAAGCCGCATGGAATATGTGAAGAGGCAGGGCTTCGATAAAGACAGGTGACAAATCAGTGGAGTTTGATTGGGTCTTGGAGAAGATATCGGCTCAGCCTTTCTCGTGGTCACCTGGAGAACTGCTGTTTCCTGGTCATCATCAATGCCTAATTATGTGTGGAATGGATAAGAGAACGTAAATGATGAATTTGACCCAGTGAGATACATCCATCACTTTTACATTTGCCTGTAAGGCAAATCCGAACATTTATTATGACCGATACAAGGAAACTTTATTTCTCTAGTGAATAATTTTCATTATTTCAGGTACTAGTTCCATTATTTACTTATCCGGAGGTGTTATACGATTACTGAATTGGAGAAAGTCACATCCATTGTTGTTTATTAGTTGCTTGTTGCAAACTCAGATTCTAATTTTGGAAAGGAAATTAGGTATGGAAAATTTTTATCAATATACAAGCTAAAGTAAATTTAAACAAAGAACGAGTATCTGAGCTACATACATTTATCTGAATACATCTTTAGTGTATGTAACCCATATTATCTTCATCATTTTCTTCAACTTTATTGCATTAAGCATAGTGAACAAGCTATAATTATCTAAATTATCGAAACGGAAAGAAAATGCAACAAGGCATCAAGTGGTTTTCTAGTTGTCTGAAAAAATCAGTGGAAACTCATTCATTTTATACCATGTATAACATAAAGCATTTTTAGAGGATACCGATAGGCAGGTAACGCAAGATCAAAAAATGAAAGTCGCACAATTACTTTTCGCCTATTTGGACATCTTTTCAATAGTTAAGCCAAGCCTACAGCTAGTTTAAACCCACCTGCTTTACCAAAAAATTTACCACATGAACATGACATGAAACAGAGGGTTTTCATTATGTTCATAATGTGTGTCTATTATTGTCTATTGCAAATTTGCTAATTAGTGTTACATTATTCACGGATTGTTTCTAAAGTATTTTCTTTTACTCTATATAAACCATTTTACGCAGCTGCACTGGCTTCACGTACAGGTGTAAATTGTTATGATGCCAGTTCTTAAGACAGTTTTATCAATATGATCCTAATAGAAAAGATGAAAATCAATTACGAACAATTTTCTTGATGAAATTAAATGCAGATATCTATTTTAGGTAAGTACTTATTTACTTTCCGTGTCCGGAATTATCTTAGATTCTATACTTCCAGTGACTGGCTACGGAAATAGCCCTGCGTCATTTGCCAATATTAAATCAGGTTTGGTACAGGATGTGTCCATGTTGCAGCCATCGGCGGTTCTAGACCTCTATTTTTGAGGGGCATAAGCCCCTGGTTTATATATTCGGGGGGGGGGGGGGCTTAAGCCCATAGTTTATATATAGGCGGCTAGGCCACTAAGCCCCCACCTAAAACCGCCTATGGTTGCAGCATACCAAAAAGTGAGCCTCATTCTTGTCGAGTACACAATCGCAAACAGTTTCCCCCCTGAGTAGCCCCATTTGACGAGATTCGATTTGAAAACCACGCTCAAGGCCGGTTTACTGACCTCCATACAGGATAGGAAAATTAAAATCCAGCAGATGGATCTTCTCTCTGCTTCAGTAATGGTTCTGGTACTTGTTGCTGCCACAGCTCCATTCTTCGTTGTTTTGGAGTTGTAGTCAGTGCTGTTTGTATAAAACTTCTCCTTGATTGCAGGCTGAATTTTGGACGTCTATCGTCCTACCTCACGCTTATTGGAGGGATGAGAAGTTTGCATTTTCGTAATGTCCAACTATTTCTGAAGTTTGAGGCAGTTGAGGTGATCTTCAATATGTGCATATGTTATGGTCTAAAGCAGAAGAATGAGCTTATGAATTAACATACATTTGTAGTAATGATTTTATTAGTGTTCCTCTAGAGAAAATATCAAGTAAAGTTCATATTTGATACTCTCCTAAATTAAAGAATTTAACTATAACAAAAAAGAAGTTAGGTACATGCTATAGGTATTCGAAAAGTATTACCTATTAACATTCTGATTCTTTAAAGTTGTCTAGGTTAGTGCCATAACACAAGCGAATTTCTGGAAATACGATAAGATTTGTAGTAAATCAGACCAAGCATAATAAATATAGGTACTGTTACTCATACTACTGCGCTGTGTATATGAGCTGGCGAGAACCTAAAGACCACGTTACTGATTGCTATTTTATCTGAGATCTGCTATGAGGGAAGATATTAGCAAAAAGGAAAGAGCGGTAATACAATATCTCAGTCTGTCATCTGCCATCCGCCCGGTCCCGCGTAACGATAACTTACTATTTCCAATCCATCACAAGAATACATCCTCGATTCTGATGAAGAACCAGGTACCTAATGGATTATTTAGTCAACCGTCGACCTCATAAAATCCAGATTCCGTTATTGAAGTCACAAGAAATTAACCAAAGCGCAATAAATGACCTCATAACAGATTTGAACCTATCCAAAGAAAAAGTTGGGCTGTTGGCATCTCAGTTCTAATAGTGGAATTTACTCCACCACCAGTTCAATTAGCGTTATAATGTCGTAACTGAACTTGGCACTCATGATTTATTGCAAAAATTAAGATACAAACCGATAACGACAGGTCTAGTATGTGTGAATAAGCGTACCCATTTGGTTTACATTGCGTACTAAAACGGACGATAAATCACTGCTCGATATCTAGAAAGCTATCTGACAGAGACAACATATCGGCAACAGCCACCGACTTTTTTTTATTGGATCGGAGACTGTGTGGAACACTTCTACTCAAACAATTACTTCTAGGGTAATTCCGACAAGAATACCGATATTATCGGTTTTTATGTGAAACCGGAAAGGCATGTAACACAAGCAAGGTTAACCAGCAGGCGAAGGATGGAAAATGTTAGTTAACAGTATTTAAAATGTGTTTATGAACCCGTGATTGTTTCCTCTTCGACCACTGACTGAATTTTTCAGACCGACCTTGTAAGAAACCCGTGATAAACCTGAAGATTTACGATACGCCTTTGCGGAAATGGTGATCGAGAAACGAGAACGGTGAATGTTAAAAAACTGATATTGGATATCCTTTTTTATTTGCAACTTACAGATAGAAACAACACAATTTTTAGCTGATGACTAACGTAATCTTTGGGTTAAACAAAATAGTTTCGCCAGACACATGTCACTTGGTGGAGAATTTTGCCAAGCGGCCATTGTTTTGATTACCCAAGTGTTTCTGGTCTTGGCGGGGTTTTAAGTCATTTTTGCACTTTGTGTGTTAAAACCTTCACATATCGTGTTTATGCGTGTTTCTGTGATTCAACGATTACTAAAATTATAGTTTGCTTTAAATGGGGCAAGAAAGGCGACGGAAGATCATTCAAGGTAAGTAAATAATACCATTTCATTGGCGTTTTCTTTACGAGAGAAGCTGACCAAATCCCAACCATAGTTCCCACCAGGATTAAAAAAGCTTTGAGTTTTTTCGAATTTGTCGACATGTAGTTTTAGTTTTATCTCCCATACAATAAATATGGCATAACCTTTTAGGTCTCCTGTTGGAAAAGGAAGGTATTTTATTACTTTAAGCACAAGTTAGAAGAAAAATGTAGAAACATACACCAGTATATTCAGAGCATAGATTTTATCATAAGAAAATCTGAAGTAGGAATCCTTAAGCTGGAGTTTCTGTAAAGTCAAAATAAATATTTTTAAGTGTTATTCTTGCTTGTACATGTTTTCTTTCTTTAAAATAATGATAACCCTTATTTGCTATTTATGTTTTTCACATAATTTATGTAATAGGACAATATACAAGGGCTGTACATTATTTACTGACTCTACACTGAAAAAAGTCCAGGCAAAGATTTGCCTACAATTTTGTAGCACCATTTTTCTCACAAATTGTCATACTATTATCTACAAGTGTAAGTATAATTACATGTCGGGGTTTTATCCATACTTTACAAATTTGTAACAAAGATTTGTAGGGGTGGGTCTTTACTTCAGGTTACAGAATATTCTACATTGTTGTAGAATATACTTTGCCAGTAACTTTGGACGTGGAATATACAAGTTGTAGAATGTAGTTAATTTTTTTGCAAAGTATTTAACAGCAAAACATAGCTTTCTTTTCAACATTCCATCATGTAGAATACTTTGCAAATTGTTTGATCTTGTCCTACAGCACTTTAGGATAAAAAAAAAGCCGTGTTGCCGCACATTGCATTATTTTCTGGATATTGCCAAGTAATAAAATAACGTTAGCTATTTAAATTACATAAAATTATCAGGACTATTGAATTTTAGATAATAAATACATATTTATGCAATGCTTATTATTTTTCTCTATCGAACAAAACAAAAAGTAAGTATAAGAAACATACCCCTTTTCCCCTCTATTCCTACATCAATATAATCGCTAAGATATGACCTGACAATGCTGCAAGGAAAACCGTTCGTTTCGCCACTGAATATATAACATATAGAAGGGTCGTTCCTGCGCGGCACTGTGATGTTCTAAGATCAAAGCATCGCCGGCAGCAGCCGAATGTATTTTCTCGAATTGTAAGACTTGCGAGGTCGCAGACGGAAATCCCAAATTACGAGGGCGATACGTGCACGCGATATATGTAAGCGGGCCGAGCTGTTTTACGAGGGTTACTCTGTAGGAACGGAATAAAACTAAAAGTAAACTATACTCGATTTGAAATTGGTTGATAGTAATAAATCATTAAAATCCGTCAAACACGTACACAGAGTGGTCCACCTAAATTGCCAAGTTTTAAATAGTATATACATTGAAAGTCTAGACCCTTTTGCATTTATTAAACTTTCCATTCCTATAGATCTGATAAGGGCGTCGAATACAAAGCTTAACCCGAGGCTCGAACAATAAGCGGTAGTATTCTACCTGTGATGTTTTGCACTCATGCACGTGCTTTCGGGTGGGTTTAAGTTTATATTAAACACAATAATTATATAATTTAGTGAACATTCGGATGTGTGGCATAATTTGTTACCCTTGTATTTGAATAAATATAATACTAATAACAATAAAGCAACTAATAAACAAGTAAATTTGGAAAAATGTTTCTATTTGAAATTCTATAAAATTTATAGTAAGTCATTACAGTTCTTCGCTTTAAATTAATCATCATCAGAAAATGAAATATCTGAGGGACTGTCTTCTTCCCCTAAATTGATAATAAGTGGTTCGACCGTTTTCTCCAGTAAACTATCCAATTGCCACATTTTTTCCTCCTCCTTTAGTACATGCTCTATACATCTTTGCCACTTCCCCGCGTTGACTTCTTGAAGCGCTTCTTCAAAGAGTTTTTGAACATCACTCATTTTATAAGTGGTATTTTTTCTAGCCACATAACCTTTCACATGAGCCCATACCAGTTCGATCGGATTTAATTCGCAATGGTAGGGGGGGAGCCGAAGCACTATTATATTTTGTTTTTTGGCCATTTCGTCAACAACATATTTTTGAAACCGATGTTTATGGGTGTTTACAATTGATAGCAACTCCTTTTTAACCATATTGTCCTCAAATTGTATTTGTTTCTCCACAAGCCACTCGATAATTTTTGCTTTTCGCCAAGCAGTTGTAGGCATCTTCTCCAATCTTCTGGAGTGATACGGAGCGTTATCTAACACAATGACGGAGCCAGGTGGAATCAGCTCTATCATTTGTTCGAAATACTCCTCAAAAACATCAGCATTCATATCCTCGTGGTAATCGCCTGTACGAACTGATTGGAATGATAATAGTCCACCTTCTAAAAATCCATTGGAGCTACCGATGTGAGTTATAATTAATCGTTTTCCTTTTCCAGAGGGCGGATTTATTCCTGTTGATAGACCGTCTAAAAATGCTTGCCGGTGAGAAGTCACATTTTTGTCTGTCCATATTTTTCCAACTGTGTAGCCTTCGTTCAGCCATGTTTCGTCCAAATAGAAAATTGTTTTGTTTTCATTGCGAAATTTTCTTATTTTTCTCAAATAATTACGTCTCCAACATACTATTTCATCTTTTTCGAGCAAATGAGACTTCCGACTATGTTTTTCCCATCTAAAATTCATTTCTCTTAGAACTTTCCATAGTTTATCTCTCTTGATTGCAGGAAAGTCTTCTTTTACTGCCCCTAAAACTCTATCCAAAGTAGGGATCTCCTTATTGAAATAGAATGAATGCACCTTTCGTCTTATGATGGCCTTTTCGTCCTCATCGATCGGTATTGTTCGCCTTCCTGGAGATGGTTTTGGTGGCGTCACGGTTCCTGTCTTTTCTTCCCGCATCAGCCTGTAGATGGTTGCTTTTCCAATACCTGTCATCTTTGAACAAAGTTCCACTGCAGAATCGATACTTATTGCACTTTTTTGATATCTAAGTGCATTAAATACATTAAGCACAATAATCTTTTCACTAATGCTTAGCGCTGATTTCGCAGCTCGCTTAACTGGAATAAATCCTGAAAGACTCTCCATTTTCAAAAATTACCCAAATGTGTGTCCTAGAATACTCGCATTAGGTTTGTTCGCTCTTAAAATGACTCACAGTTTTATACCAATAAGTAGAGGTACCTAATTTTTCGTAACTACCTGAAAAGTAACATTGTGTATTAATTGTTCCCGGAATTCTCGGCATAATTATTTTTACCTGTTATGACAATAATGATTACTAAATTATTCGGATAAGTAAATAGGGTTCAAACCGGCACGTCAGGTAGGTGCGCCTATGGAATCGGCTGCTAAAAATGATTTATTACTATCAACCAATTTCAAATCGAGTATACAGTTTTTTAATTAATCAGTTGTATTAACATAAAGTTACTTATAAGAACGCAGTTCAATTTGTTAGCAACAACACTGCAAACTATTATTTATCTACAATAAATAAAGCAGTTCAAAATCCTGCAATGTCAGCTGCGGAGCAAATGGAAAAGTTAGGGAAAGTAGGGTACGAACCACATACAAATGTGCAAATAAAATAAAAAATAGCACTGGCGATAATGCTAGCTATTCTTATGGTTAACTATAGTCAAGCTCTCTAAACAGAGCGGATAAGGCTTGTCAAAGTAGGCACGTTTGAAGTTTCCACGCCTAGGTAAAAAAAAGTCGTCTACTATGAATGTGAAATGAGCCGTATGGCGACTTACACGTCATCATATGATATTCAAATTAACACCTTCCGGCTTAATTTGCTAGGAAAGCGATGTTATGATTGTGAGTGTGTAACCGACTTTATCTTTAAATCTGGTTATGGCGCTGGTAGAATAAATGACAGTGTGACCGGTACATCAGATAGGTGGGACATGCATACATGCATGGACAAGCTTATAAAAGTGTAAATTTTGATATTGCCTCGCCCCCTGTATTAAGTATTTCCAACTTCGTTGTACCTTTGTGAAATTCTATATCTGCTACATGCTACATCCCCAGATATTGAGATATGCCACTTCGTGAGTTTAAAGAGTGGGTTGTGTAGCATTCAGTATGGGCACTTTGTCGCCTGTCTCACAAACTGTTGTAACTCATGTTTAACAATTTTACCGAAAGCGCGGGATCTACGTTTGGAATGTCAGTAAAGCGTCCCCTATCTCCGGACTTGATGGACCTCAGGTTTGTCAATTTTACTGAAGGCGCGATGAGCCAGACACTTTATGAGATTAAAGTGCATGGAAAAAATTAAATTCTAGGGCTGTCTTAAATTACAAAAACATGCGATACGACAGTTTGTGAGATAGGCGATAATAAGTCAATAGTACACAACATTATACTTACCCTACAGATATTTAGGATTATTCCGCGAAAACACTTGTAGTATTTGGTGTAAGGTTAACAAACAGGAAACTTTTCTGCCATTTGTTGAAGGCTTCATTTATCTGATATCGTACGCAAATGCCCTGTAATATAGCTAAATCGGTATTTTTGTCTAAAATGTGTGAAAACCTTTCACAAATTTTTATGTCAATGCTGTTGTAAAAAAGGGTAATACTCTGCGCGACACACAAGCGGCGTTCGGCAATTCAATATTTTTCATCTTTTTGATCGGAATTTTTGACAGGCACATGCCTCATTGTTGTAATCAGTACGCCTGACCACGTGCCTGTCAAAAATTCCGAGCAAACCGATGGAAAAAATTAAATTAACAAACGCCGCTACAGTACCTAGAGTTCCCCTACCAAATTACGTCGTAATTGGCGTAGTAGTAAACAACCTCCGGTTCAATTCAGTGGAAGGTCGAGGATCTATCCCTCTTCTTCTTTCGACACATACTCAACGAGAAGGGAATTACTCTTGCATCTCTGAAACCAGAACGGAAAGCACCATAGCAACCAGCTGTCTGCCGCAAGGTTGGGCGCTGTGTTGCCGCTTGCTCAATTTTTCCTATTAAGTCAGAGAAAACCGCCCAACCGCTGACATTAAAGTGCGAAATTATTTTACAATTTTAAATGCAAATTACAAAGCCGTATAATTGACGGAACGCTTTATACTTGTTAAACTGATTGACAGCTATTTTCAGGGTTTTTATGAATTTTGCGCTATTTGTAATCACAGTGCAAGAGCACTCTTGGCAACACAGTGTCCCGCCACTGCATGGACAAAATTTCGCCGAGCTCTAACAATAAAGTAGTTGCAATAGAAACAACTTTAAACTGGGTTTTAGATGGGTCAAATAATAAACTTAATATATCGGATAAAAAGAAACTGAGATAATATATTTTTTAAATACATGTAGGGAAATATTTTTATTTAAAAACACACAGTTGAGCTGCGTTCTTTACTTATAGTTAGTTAAATTTGAAATAAAGAAAAAGTTATTGGATTACTGTTTTTTCTTAACCTAAGTATATAGAATATAATTTGCGTAAAGTAAGTTCTAGCACCTACAAATAAATTAAATACCAAGTTTGTTTTTTATTAGAAATCAGTTAATACTGAAAAAACGAGTGGTAATATAATATACCTAAAATAACTAAGAAATTATTAACGGCGTAACAGACCTTCCGAGATTTTGACAGAATCAGATGTTACCGTTTTGGGGTTCCTAGATGACAACAATGTATGTTGTCCATTTCCGTCTTCCTTTCTGTCGGTCTATCTGTTAGCCCGACAGCTCAAAAACTAGTTGACGGAAAAGGATGAAATTTTGTATGCAAAGTAGGCATTAACCCTACTCGAAAAAGTATATCCTTTGTGTTCAATATATACACGGTGAACACTATAAAAAATTAAAATGTTAAGATTTTTGCTTAAATTTTATTATTTAATATGACGGTTACAGAAGAATAGTTAAATATTTAATGAATCCAACCATATTGTGAGAAAGTTATACAAAGTGGCAAACTTTTTTTTTGTTTCTTTACCTACTGTTCTGTTTAAAGCTAGGTATTTGCCGATTTTATAATTGACAAGTTCCAAGTGGTATCTATTATATTCAGAAAAGAAGGCACATTAATTTGTAATTATATTTGGATCATAATAATCGATTATTTCGGTACATGCCTTATCATGGCAATATGTTGACGATAGGAGCAAAACAAAAGGAACATTGTTTGTCATTCTAAATAAAATAATATTTAAAAAATCGACAAATACTTTTGCACAGCAGTTGCCTCGCTCACAATGGGTTCACCTTGTTTTAAATATGTAAACTGTTTGTTCGGATTTGTCAAATGCAAAATATTTTTCTAAGAGAAATATAAAGCCCGGAAAAAATAACGTCAAGATCTGTCTCGCAAGGTGATTTTTTTTGCAATTACAATACTTTTTTACTGGCCAGGAATAGTGGACTGTAAAACCGGCAAAAATGAGTTAAAAAAATTGTAAGGTACAACTACATGGGACCTTCACAGAATGATTGGCTAGGGTCTAGGCTATCTGAAATGGCCAATTACAACATTTTTTGGAAGGTCAAACTTTTTTATGACGAAAAATGTCATAAATGTGACAAAATTAATGTCTCTTACATTTTTACACATACCTCGCGATATCTTCGGAACTAATCGAGATAATTCCGTTATATTTCTTTAATCCATAGAAGAAATGTGAGCGAAGGCTACTGAGTCAATTTTGTTTTTTTGAAAACTCTAGTTTTTTTGTAAAACTTGGTGAAACTTCAACATGTAGGTACATTAATTGCAACGCATTTTTCAGTAAGCGAGAACCTTTTATGTTTTAAAGAATTTGGTCATACCATCTGCATACGAAGAAAGCCAAAACATCGACGAAGTTTAAAAAAAAACGCAGTTTTCTACGACTTATAGTGTTCAAGTTATCGTTAGTTAAAATTGAACGATTCGGCTGCCGCGTGACCCAAAGACGTCTCGCCATATTAATGCTCATCTGCGCGCAGTGCTGGGCGATGTTAGAATGTTTAAAAAGCATCGATGTTCTGTTATTGATATTCGATGTTTTGCCATCGATGTTAGGGGTCATAACATCGATGCCAATATCGATGATTATCTTTCGATGTTCGACCATCGACCTTCCGTTCCGAATCTATTGACAAAAGATTTTGGGAGCTAAATTAATAAACATTATTTATTTACTTTTACGTTCTTTAATTTTTTAAGGGTATGCTATTCTTTTGTTTTGTTTGTTTTTATTTTTACTACACAAACAGATTAACACCACCACCAGAACGAAAAAGTAAAAAAATGTTAAACATACAAAAAAGTATTAATTTAAATTTATTCAGTCACCCCTATATAGACAACACAGAACTCTCCGTACGCTTATTTGGTTCACTTCTACCACGCGTCTTCGAATGAATCAACTCCAGCGCTTTTGCGCCCAAGCGGGGCGAGATGAGAAGGGAAAATTTCGTCGCGCAGTCTCGGCGAGTGTTCCCGCTTCTTGGAGAGTGATCCTTCTGTGTGTTATATCAGCCCCATGAAACTTATGGCAAGTATCGCAACACGCTTAGTTACGACATACGTACCGGCCAGACTTTTATCGAATAAAGTTCGGACATACAAATTTTTCTTTGTCTCTTTTTAAATGTCCAACCAACGATACTACAGAAAGAGATGGGTGCGTTAGGCGACCAATCCAACAATCAACAATTTCATTATTTTACCACCCTACTTCCCGGTCTGGCCGACTGGAAGTCTGGAAGCTAAAATGGCTGCTGGTCATTTTTGACTTTGCTGGAGCTTTTTATTTAATTATAGCATTCTAACAAGACGATGGATTATTTTTTCTCTTCCAGGTAAGTAATTAAAATATTTTGTTTGTAGTATGGGTTACTTTTATTACAATACCATTGTTTTTCAAGAGAAATGCTGTCGAATGTATGATGACGTAAAGGAAAGGAAGTGATGAAATTTTTCATTTATAAGCAAATAATAGTTAGGACAACTCTTTGCTGTTAAGCTTCAAAAACACAATTCGAATATTGCACCAATGATTTCGTGTGTTGCATTGAGTGCTGGACAAGGCTGCCAGTAGAATTTTTAAAGTAGTGTTTCAGTGAAATCTTTTAAATAAAATACTCACAATCATCGTTGTTAAAATACCTATCTTGTATTATTATGATGGCATATAACTTGTTTTCTCTAAAGCAAAAATAAGGTAAACTACTAAAAGGTTTGGTGGGTATATGCTGGCAGCAATTTTCTTTTGTACCTTCATATTACGTGAAAAAAAGTTGATATACAATTGATCAGCCTTGTATGAAAACTGTGCAATTAACATAACTTTTTTCTTGGCAATAGTAGTAATAGATCAATTGTAGCCATCATGTATTTAGTGAATTTTTATTTTATTATACAGATAAAATTGTTGTAAAAGTAACCTTCCAGTATATTTCCTAAATAAGTTGCGTGTTATAATTTAGGTACTTACAGTGTTAATAGTCATGTACTCATTAATTTTAGGTTTCTTGTTGAATTGTGGGTAGGATCACAACAGGCAAACAAGTATATTGCAGCAGAGACTATTATAGATTTTGTTGTAATGTAGCTTTATTTCATATCTAAGTTTCTCAGTGGTATATTTTACAGTGTCTAAGTATTCAGTGTTTGTGTTTTAGTTCTAGTGCATTATCACGTTTAGGTTTTACAGCTTTCAATACTCTAAAAAATTATTGCAAATATTCTTTTGACAAAAATTCCAATTATAGTTTCATAGAAGAATATCAGACTGAGCAACATCAGTATTGTATTATAAAAACCTGAAATCCTTTTTTCTTTTTCATGTCATACGAGGACTCCAAAAGCAATCGAAGGCTAACTTATTTGGTTTGACATTATCAAGACAAGTTACGTCTATTTTTTGACAGGATTGTGATTAAGGACTTTTTCTTAGGTATACTCAGTGTACATGTCTTATTTCTTCTGTATGCCTTAAATTAATTTTGAGAAAATCGTGTTTTTGGTTATATTATACATATATAAAAAAAAATGACCAGAATATAATGTATATTATTATTGTTTTTGATTTCTATAAATTTTGTTGTTTTAAAATTTAGGTATGGGTGAGTGTCTATAAAGTGTTGCATCGTTTTAAGCTATTTATGAAATGTTTATATTTGTGTTTCTTTTTGATAATAAAGTTACGATCTCAACTTCATTAAGTTTGATTTTCCTTTTCATATTCATGCTAGACGTTATATTTTAAAGTGGATTTAAAACTTATGGATTTATTTGGCATCAAACCTATTTGGTTTTGATTCCAAATAATTTTGTAAGTTTTATTTGCTACTTTAAAATATTTAAAATAACCAAAAATCTGAAGTTTTAAATTGCGCCTGCGCCACCTTTAGTTCCCAACCCCACCGTTCCCAAAAGCGGCCAGACCAATTAGTGTCGCTTGACGTTTGATTGACATTTCATATGACCTTCGACTCGATCCGTGCTGCGACAAATAACAACGCTAGTTGGTCTTCTTCCTGTATTAGTATTCGTTGTGTTATATATTCGGTGGTTTCGCCCGCGACGCGTTGCTCGTAATTAGCCGAAACACCTGTGTCTTCTGGCTGGAATGCTGGAATTACTCAGAGCCCACAGTTCGGCCTTTTCATCTGCCGATCTTTTAAAGTGATGCAATACTTTTAAGTATTTTTCTGTTTTTATTTTTACTATGTAATAATGTGTGAGACTAGTGCAGAATTGTTAGAATCTTGGGGCTTCCCCGAACTGGTAGAGATATTCAAAGGTAAGAAATTTAACTTAATATATCAAATAAAAGTAATGTAATGTAATAAGTAATACAATCTTCTTGTGGTCGCCGCCTTTGAACGTTTCTTGATTTGCAATATGGCGGAACATCTCTAAATGGAATTATGCAGCGAAATTAAATTATAATAAGATAAATCTAAGAAATTGGAATTATATTATTATAGCATTTATGTTCAGAAATTAAGCGTGAAAATAAATTAAACTAAGAAAGAACCAACATTAATTGTTCTTAATTTTAATGTTAATTTTTAAGTTTTTGAGGCAAGTTTTCGGTCACATTTTGACGCATGGCTGTTACTAAATAACCTGAAAACGTTTTTATAATGTGTTTCGCCAATGTCGTATTATTAATTTATTAAATTAAAAAATCGGTCAAGTGCAAGCTATACCTACTTGCACAATTAGTGTTCCGTGCCATCAGCCCCCCACTTAACCTGAGTAAACCTCGGCCGCCCGATCTCCGCCCATCTGCCGCGCTACCCGCCGCCGACGGACGGCACCAACGCCGTATCACGTCGCGTATGCGCGGAGCTGAGTGGACCAAATTAAAAATTTTGAAAAAAGTGTAAGGACAAAAATTGTTTCCTACATCGTGATTAATATTTTTTGTTAAAAGACTTTCTCTAAAACCAATGGTTCAGCAGTTATAAGGAAATAAACAATTACATTGTTTATAACAATTGATCGCGCTAGAATTTTTTAATCCTGATCATTTTCGCTCAATCTACACCTAATTCTCAATATTCATGTTTTTTTTTCAGATTTTTCTAAGTGATCCGTCTGGTGATAAGGATGGGGGACAGCAATTTTTAAGCGTTTTTCCCGAAAAATGTTCAGTTTAAAATATAATGTATGTATTTTGAATGACCATGTGTAAGTATTTTGGTTATTTTTGATTTTCACGTTTTTTTTGTATTTATATTTTATAAGTTGATATACCGTAAAGTGACGTAACTTTGACCGAAATTAAACTACAAATATAAATATCTTTGCTTTGGCTTTAGCGTATTTGTTCTTTTAGTGACCCAGATGGGGGCTTGGTATAACCCTTTAAATTGCACCATTAGGTGTTCCATTTACAAATTGCATTACGTATTTTTAAAAAAAAAACTATGGTGGTCAAAGTTATGAACGATGGACACAACTTTGACCGGCCCCTTAAAAACCGCATTATATTAAAGTTAAACGCTCTCTTCTATAACATTGACCATCACGTTCATTTTTAAAAAATATTAAAGAGGCTTGTACTAATTTTAAAGCAAAAAAATGAGGAAAAATTCCAAAAATAAACTAGTTTATTCTACTTACTCTTAGGAAAACAGTTAAATATCGATAAAAAATAAAATACACACCAAGAAGAATTGGCTTTTTGCTAAAAAACACGAAAAGTAAAACTCTAAAGAAGCAAATAACAATGGAAAAGTATAATGTTTTACTTTGTAAGCAAAAGATTATTCTATTTTTAGTTCTAGGTTCTCAATATCTTTAAATATTAACCCTCGTTTAGTATCACTGGGTTTATTTAATTTAAAAATAATGGCGTTTTTGGGCACAACTGATTTATCCTCTACTAGAGGCCAAACAAATTTTAAATTTTTCTTTCGCATGAATTTTATTTCGTATTCTTGCCCCAAGGAGATTGTTTTACCAACATAATATTTTGGTTTGTTATTTATCGTATTTAAAGACACTACTACATAATCATTTGTAGCCAACTCTTCTGAGTGAACTAACAGTTTAACTTTTTCATTTATTAAGTTTTTACGCAAATCTGCTAAGTTGGTATTTTCTTCTGATGAATCCTCGTCGGTGATTTGGTCTTTAGTAGTTTCACTTAAAAACTTTTCTCTTTCAATAGTTTTCCAGGTTTCGAAACAACTCTCGTCCGAGCTCTCAGCGTATGGAATATTTTCCTGACTAGTTTCGGAACTTTCGCTGTCAGTTCGTTTTTTTTGCCTTTTCTTTTTCAGGACCTTTTTTTCTTTGGATGGACCCGGAGTGGGATTAACGTTAGCGTTATTGGAAAGTAGATCTTCTAACCGGATCCCTTGGCCAGGTTGGACGTTAATTTTAGATTTTCTTTTTTTCTTAGGAACTTCTTGATCACCATATCTCATTGTTTTAAGCATATCTACTACTACTTCAGAAACTAACTCAGATGAATGATCCCCAGTAGCATTTTGAGGTAGCCGATTTATTACTTCGGTTGGATTGAAAGGAACAATTCCACATTTTTTAAATCCAGAGATTAAATTAGTAGAATGATTGTTCGGGCAAATGCTATTACAAAGATTGTTTAATAGACGAGGAAAATGGTCCTTTTGCATTACCTGACATTTCTTTTGTTGACTGCTTTTCCAGCAATCTAGTATGTCACGCCACTTCTTTTTTAGTGGTGCATAAAAAGCGACGTCGAGTGGCTGGCACAAGTGAGTCGAATTTTTGGGAAAGCATGCAAAAATAATGTTATTTTCCTGGGCAGATTTCAATACTTCCGATGAAAAGTGGCTGGCAAGATTGTCTCCAAGAACGACGATTTTTCGTCTTTGTGATGGTTTCTAACATATGGCAAAAATAAGTTGCAAAACCAGTCTTAAAGATCACAGAATCAAACCATCCGCTTTTACTTCTGTTGTATCTTGTCTTGGGGGGTCCTCCCTCTGTCCATGTGGACCATATGTGCTCAGATTTATAGACCACATATGGAGGCAACATTGAACCACTTGCGGATCCGCAGAACATTACAGACACGCTAGCCTTTGTGAATCGCGGATTCTGTCTGGATATTTCGTACCCTTTTTAAATATGTTACTTTTTCCTTCCTGGATCATCAGCCAGGTTAGTTTCATCATAGTTGTAAATTCGACCTGGGTCAATAAAGTCTTCATCACTTAGAAGAGTCTCTTTCAATGCATTAAAATATTCCATTATTACATCTGGCGATATTTCCGCCTTTGAAACTTTGAGATTCTGACTCATTCTATGACTAAGTGTTTGATGACGCTTTATAAATCGTGTCGTCCACTTTAGAGTTGGCATATTTCCTTCATTAAATTGAGGAGCTGTCACTCCTTTTTTATTAAGTAAATCGCTGATCAGATGTTGCAAATCTTTACGACTAAAGGGGAATCCCCATTCGCTAACTTTTAAAGCGTGTGCAACTATAGCTTCTTCTTCGATGGGCGTTAATACAAACGGGCGGCCGATCTTCCCTGAGTGTAGTTGATTAGACTTATTAATTAATGTACCCTTGGGTATTTTAAAAGTTCTTGCGGCCATATTTTTAGACATTTGCCCCGACCTTATCATATTCAAAGCTCGTTCAAGATTAACATTGTTTTCACCTTTATCATAGCAACTGTATTTTCTTTTCGGCATTTATGAAACAAATTATGATAGGTTTTTAGAAAAAAACTTAACTTTGACCTCTATCCCTATCTTTGACCACCGGTCAAAGTTATAGGCATGGAATGAAAATTTGAGGTTATAATTACATTTTTTTACAAACCAAAAAAAATACGGGATGACTAAAGTTTAAAACTATCACAATCACTTCACAATACTATAGGGCACTTACCTGTGAAATATTATTGAAAATCACTAGCTAGTTTCAGAGCACTGATATAAGTTTACCAGCTCTAAATTGGCGGTACTTTTCTTTAAAAGTGGTCAATGTTTTTAGACGGCTTTTACCTTAACGCACATATGAAAGCGCCTTGTAGGGCCATCTATGATACACTGCCCCACTTACCAGCATGAGAAATGTACCGGTTGCTTTCGCTATTACTTTGTGGATTCCTTAAACATCTTTTTTTTAAATTGTGTTCAATGTTACATATCCGGTCATAGTTAGGTCACTTTACGGTACCTACCTATTCTGATATAATTACTAGTGGAACATGTTACCTAATTAAAGAAAAATAAATACTAAAAATTACATTTTTGTTTTAGTAACATTTCGTATGCCTTTATAGCTTTACAAAAAGGTTTACACTTTCACAGGTTGGATGCCTCAGTTCCACCAATTAAGTCTTGTGTTTGAATGGCTTTGTACTGCTTTTAATTTACGAAAGTATAAAAAACTATTAAACAGAATTACATTTTGCCACTAAGACGGTACAAGTATTTTAATTTTTAAATAATTGCAAAAACTTAATGAAAACCAACGCAAATTATCCACTTGGTTGTATTTTAACTCACCTTTATTTATCTTGCTTTTTAAAAGAAATAAAAAATCACAAATTCAAAAGTATTTCTGTAAGTTTTAGCATTAAAATAAAACTGTTACGCATCATATGTCTGCAATATGGCATTAACTTTTATACGTTCTCGTCCGGGTATATATATATATATATATATATATATATATATATATATATATATATATATATATATTTATATATATATATATATATATATATATATATATATATATATATATATATATATATATATATATATATATATATATATATATATATATGGAAGTGCGTAGGGTTTCACGGATGGAGAAATATGTGTCGTGGTTAATCCGGGAATACATCCGTTCGTTTGATTCGTTTCTAGTTGAAACTTGCAGACGTTTCGCCAAAATCTCATTTGGCATCTTCTGTGCTTACTCGCTGGTCGTAGAAAGTAAACTGTCGTAGAAAGTAAACAGTTTACTTTCTACGACCAGCGAGTAAGCACAGAAGATGCCAAATGAGATTTTGGCGAAACGTCTGCAAGTTTCAACTAGAAACGAATCAAACGAACGGATGTATTGCCGGATTAACCACGACATATATATATATATATATATATATATATATATATATATATATATATATATATATATATATATATATATATATATATATATATATATATATATATATATATATATATATATACATATATATATACTACAATCTTGTGGAACCATGTATTGCAATTTACGAAAGCTGATACAGCAATGTTGTAAGGCTAGGTTAAATAAAGTATGAGACCATCATATAATCTGTCACTGTACGGCCTACAACATGTAGGACTAGTCCTAGCATTATTTTTAAAAAATGACATAAAGATTGTGGTTCTCCTATCTGCATAATTTGTTCCTACAGATTCTCCAAAAAGTAAAACCAGGTCTTACAATTTTACAGGAGATTACCTCACAAATTGCAAAATAACCTTACAATTTATCGCTCCAGTGGTTTGATATTGTAGGAAGAGGCCTTACAATAAGGAATATGCACATTTTTTTTTATTGCATAAATCATTTAAGGAAGTCATTACAACCCCAAAAATGCTATTTTGAAGAAAATTACTGGGATAATTTAGCTAAAAAAAATTTTTACTTTTCGGAATAATTTATTACAGTTTCAAAAGCAGCCATTTGCTCACTCAAAAAAATTACGTCACGCAGTGTTATGGGCAATCTACACTGAACGTGTTGGCGACTCAAATTAAGGTGACTTAAAAGGGGATACGGCAACACCGCTATAGTCGATACCTTCTACGCCCCTACCGGTCACTTCTGTAACTGTAGTTGACGTTTTGTCTTTATTTATTTAAAAAAATTTTAGACAGTTGAATTAAATAATAATTTTATTATTAGTTTAGACAATAATATTGTAGCTAAATAATTGGCTTTGGTAATAGTTTGGTATGAATCTGGACTATTACAACATTTTTAAAGTGAAGTTTTATAACCTGATTACCAGGATTACCTCAAGGACTGTCTTTATTCATCCAAGGTTATGTTATGGTTATGAGAAAGGTTATGAGTATGAGCATAATAAGATTGTCATTTGGATATACTTAATAACTATAATAAGATTTAAATAAAACCTAAGAAAGTGCAAAATAAAGCGTTTAAATAAATTTTAAGAGTTTTGCCTGATGTATTTTATGTAGCAAGTGTACCTAAAATCATCATCATGTATTTCATCAAAAAATCTATACGGTTGTAAAAAAAGCTTAAGCATCCATTGAAACATTTATGTGAATTTACTGGTTTATGGTTTAGGAATTTGTTTGTTCACCATCATATATCTATATAGTACATATAAACGCATGGATTGTGGACAAACAAATTTCTAAGCCATAAACCACTAAACCCTCAAAATGTCTCAATAAATGCCCGCTTTTCGGTCCATTTTTGTTACACGCCAGTGTTCGTCTATGTATTATTTAGTCTATGATACTATTGTGTTGTGTAAAGTGTGCATATTATAATTAAAATATATGTTTATAGAATAATTAGTAATTACTTACCAATTTCTTCTATTTACATAGTGATACATTGCATGTCTGCGTTACATTTTTAAAAACTAAATACCACTTTCCACAAACGATTCCACAAAAATAAACAAGGTTAGGGGTTAGGTAGGCAACTAGGCAAACGATGATGACTAAAGCTTTCCAAACGGGGGTAAATCCAGAGACGGCTCTAACCTATTGCGAAATAAAATCAGGATTCGATGTGCAAATAAAATACAAATATTTATATTTGCCCACATTGTGTTATTTAAAAGTGCGAGATAAGAAAATACCATACAGGGTGTCTGAAAAGTCTTAGCATGGGCAAATATCTTTACTATTAATAAAGATAGAGACACCAAATTTTAGTTGTATGTTATTGGTTAATAAATCTATTTTTTTATGCAATTTGACTTTTTCAACCCCCTTGGGGGGTTACGCTAGGGAGTTGAGATCAAAAATTTTGAATGCAAACCTATGCCGGGTGGCCTCTTCTTTTAAAAGCCATTAAACCGCAACATTTTACCGCAACTCCCGTATTTTAATGCATTTTTACATGGCAAGCCTAGAAAAATTATAAATCGTAAATGGTATAATCAGGCGGGGCACAAGTCGACCATTAGTCGACCTGTTGTGCCATACAGTACCTACCAGTCTGCGCTGCTATTTTTTGTTTTATGGGGCACTTTTTTTCTAACTTTTTTCCAACTTTACTTCTTCATTTGTCGTTTTTATATTTTGTTTTTTGACATCTGCGCAGTAGACCCAAATGCGTACCACCCAATCAAACTAAGAGGGCTAGACATGCGCACGAAATTTCAGGAGATGTACTTGGGTGTCTACATTGAAACCTACCCACTTTCAAGAATATATCTCCAATAGTAAAACTACAACTACGTATTTAACATATTTGTACGATTTTATGACGTCTTACTTTTTTGAACATAACTATGTGACATTGTGACCAACCGTGCCAGCCTTACTAATCAGTTATATTACGCACTGACATATTTCCGGCATGGCCGCTTCTTCTTATTTATTCAAGCATTAGCCTTACCATAGTTATTGAGACTTTTGCGTCCTGTGAGAAATTCAAAATATTGTATGTCTCACGGAACCCTCTATGCGCGAGTCGAACTTGCACTCAACCGTTTTTTTTTATTTCATACAATCACGGCAACGCTCATCAATTAAATTATTTCTGTCAAATACCGTATGTACTTATTTTCGGCATCGACGCCTCTGGTAACAGACCAACAGTGACTGCCTTACTAATTACGTTAAAAGTTGTTTAGACTGGCCACCATGAACTTCTTGGCAGTAATAAAGTCCGTTTTGGAACTCTGCCAAGAAGTAACATCTGAGAAAAAATCTTTAAAATGAGGTACCACACGGCATAGGGTTGCATTTAAAATTTTTGACCTCAACTCCCTAGCGTAATCCCCCAAGGGGATGGTAAAAGTCAAATTACATAAAAAAGTAGATTTATTAACCAATAAGATAAAACTAAAATTTGGTGTCTCTATCTTAATTAATAGTAAAGATATTTGCCCATGCTAAGACTTTTCAGACACCCTGTATGGGATTTTCGTATTTCGCACTTTCAAATAACACAATGTGGGTAAATAAATATTTGTATTTTATTTTCACATCGAATCCTAATTTTATTTCCAACTAGGTTAGAGCCGTCTCTGGATTTACCTCCGTTTGCAAAGCTTTAATGATGACAGGGTCGGTTCGGTTTTTCACGTGTTATTTTTTTAGCCACTGGCGTGTTCGATTGACAAAATGGGATTGATCCGGATCAGTTGACGAACTTTAAGGGAATGGCAGTGCAAAGAGATAAAATAGCATTGAAGTGACGTAAAGTGATCCTGATTGATCCAATTATTGTCAATCGAACACGCAGGTGTTTGCAGCGGTGGCAACGTTGCTTCTTCAGTGTGACGGTCGCTTTATCTGGTGTGGTTGGGTTTGATAAGTTTGATTTTGTTGTTTGTCTTCGATTATATCGTATTTTGTTAATAATCCTTTTTATTAAACAGTAGAAAATGTTAAAAAACTAACCTACAGATATTATATTATGCCAGTGTAAAAGAATTCTCCAGCTAATGACTTGGAAAACTTCATTTTCTCGTGTCCAAAAGAGCCGGTGCTGGAAGAAAGTATACGTACTGCAAAATTAATCAAAAATTTTACATAAAGCGGTATCTATAAAGGTCAGTATCGCCAAATTCAAGTAAGCATATGTGACTGTAAATTTATTTTCATAGTATAATAAATAATAAGTATTGGTAACGAAATTCTGAAGGCAAAAAAGGAACCCTCTCTAAAGGGCATCAACTTCCAGCAAATTATCCGATTTTCTTTGCACGCACTCCGTTTTGGTCATTTCTAAACAATTTTTTTAATCAAATAAAAGGTTTTCTATCAACTAAATATACTAATCTTCGGGAAACAATCAAGAAAATGAATTAATACTGAAATTTACATTACACTAGGCATTATAAAACGTTTACGTCATAAAAAAAGTGACGTCACAAACAAAAGAAGTGCGTTTTACAAGTTCCGAAATTCGCGCGAAAATTTGCAGTTTTAAATCTCTTTTTTGCTAATAAAACCCAAAATAAATGGAAAACAACAACCGCCATAATCATTTAATTTATATAGAAAATACAATAAAAAATATTTCGGGTTGATTTGAATTTCATGCATATTCCCTATTACGTCAGGCTATTGCTTTAAATTTTAAATTTTATTTTACAAGCAATGAATGTTATTATTACAAAAAATGATAACTTGTTATTTTTATTGTAAAAACTTTTACTTCTTAAACATAACTCTTACAACAGCAGTTTCTCAAATGATATCCTACAATTTGCTAATACTTATCTAACAATCAAACAAGTCATGCAATAACAATTTTGTGCTATCTAGTTACATTCCTTGTTACCGTCCCTATATGTCCCTTTTTTTGTAGAGCCTAATCTTACAATTTTAGTATTTAACCGTACAAATTTTTTTGCGTGTAGCATATAAAACAAAATATTTTTTTACGTGATCACCGTGCAACTTGAAGTTACTTATTCCACCTATGTTCTAACATTGAAAATCCAAACTGCCACACTGCCAAAAATCAAACAATATTAAACTTAATTACTAGCCTATTTACTATTAAAGAATCGAAGGAACAGATCAAGATTTCCTTGTACACAAATTCTGGTTTTGCTTTTAAAGATTAAAATAGATGTTGCATTTCTTATGCTTAAGGGTAAAGAGTTATTTAAGAGCATTTAGGCGCCAGGTAATTAACGTATCTTTAATTAAAATTGCGGGTACTAGATGGAAAAGTCAGTACCTGATTTTTTTGACTTCTAGAGTTGTGGGGATTGTTTACCATGACTTTTTTAGTGCCACTATCGCATATAAAGATCGATCACTAACTATGTACCCATGTAAAGTTGTTTTGTTGGGTATCACCTGTGTTTTTTTTTATAAAATTCATGAAGTACCTATGCCATTTTGTGTTACATTCAATGGCTCTAAAGCGCTGTTGTAAAGACCACCCCAAACTATTAGGCCATATCTAACAGTCTGCACAAACAGGGCCTTATTATTAATTTTTGGCTTAAGATTTCTCTCAAAAGATAAAATTTATCTACCGTGCATTCAATTTAGCTTGATAACAATGTTATTCGCTGTAACTTTTTTGTTTTTAAAGATAGCAAGGCAAACAAAAAAACAAAATGTAGGGTTAGTAGCCAAGTTGTTTTTGAGTTACACATAAAACAAAACACTCACAATTTTCTGAGATAATAGCCTACCTTATATATTTTTTAAATGGAACACCCTGTATATTATATGTGTATTCAATAGAATACGCTATTCTGATTACAATGATATAACACACTTTATTTTTTCATCCACTCGTTTTTGACATATCGGCAAAAATATGAAATTTTTATCCTACTTAATCTCGACGAGTGCCGTCACTAGATTGGTTTCCAGCATACCAGAGTATTCGGAAAATGATCGCCGTCGATCTCGCATTTTTGCCGATATGTCAAAAACGAGTGGATTAAAATATAAAGTGTGTTATATCATTGTAATCAGAATAGCGTATTCTATTGAATACATTACAGGGTGTTCCATTTTAAAAAATATAAGGTAGGCTATTATCTCAGAAAATTGTTAGTGTTTTGTTTTATGTGTAACTCAAAAAAAACTTGGCTACTAACTAACCCTACATTTTGTTTTTTTGTTTACCTTGATATCTTTAAAAGCAAAAAAGTTACAGCGAATCAAAATGTTATCAAGCTAAATTGAACGCACGGTACAAGGTAGGTACCTCGTTTTATTACACAAGTATGAAATATGTCCTTCCCAGTTTAAATGAATATCTATCACTATTCCAAGATATTTAGTGGTTTGAACCTCTCTAATTAATAGAGGAGTCAAATAGTTATATCAATCTCATTGTCTGTAAAATCAGGTCTTTTTGATTCGGTAATAGAGAAAGCCTTGTAATCTGTCTTATCAATGTTCAAAGATAATTTAAATGTATCTAAAAACTCTTTACTATTATTAGCGAAGCGACCTTTTTTTCTTTGACCTCATCCCAGGTTCGGACAACGAACAGGAGGGCTGAATCATCAACATAGGCAAAAACAGTGCCATCAGTGTCCGGACACCGAGTTAATATATACATTGAATAAGATGAGCCCCAGAACCGTGGCCTGCATATCCCCAAACTGAACAGTCCCCGCCCCACTGAGAACGTTACCAATCCTAACATACTGGTGACGCTACGACAGATAATCGCGACAAACATCTAACACGATACCTCTCACGCCATACCTCTCCAAATCCTGAAGAAGTATGTCGTGGGATACCGTGGGGGGATACTTTATCCATAAACTGCGGAATGATGCGTCAGTGCCAACTGTGTGGAAAAATGGATGCTTTTCGCCTGGAAATTATAGCGGTCGTTCTTTGTCCTACACACCCACAATGTATGAAGCAAGCGAAAGGCTAGTTATGTATGAACAGTGCCGTTCCCGGGGGGGGGGGGGCAACCCCCCCCCTTACCCTCTTAACCCACGATGCGGGTAAAACAAAAAATTTAAAACCGTTGGTGCAGGCAGTACACGTCTCTAGAATTGACTGTGGCCTAGATAAAATTGCATGCATGCTTTTTTAATAGAAATTTTGAATATACATAGGTAATTTTTTTTTGTAACACACTAACCCGACGACTGGGCGAACCCAACACCTACTAAACCGCCCCCCCCCCCTTTGAAAAAAGCTGCGACCGCCACTGGTATGAATGCTCTTGCTAAAGGTCAAAGCTAACTACAATGGTGACAAACCATAAAAAATGTATCAAATATAGTTATTATATTATTTATTTTAAATGTTAGTAATGTTATTATGAAATAAATTCTGGGTTCTATTGCATTTTTTATTTATTTCCCTTTTCTATAACTGTAGTGAAATTTGTCTTGTTGCTATTATGCTACTATTTTCAATTTAAACCGATATTACCACCTGCATAACAAGAAATATGTCTCGACGTGTATTATTTTTAGAATTAATTAAATAATTACTTTTGTTTTATTTATTGCCGCAGGCATCGACGTTATAATCCAAGGGAGGTGATTCGGTGCGAACATATGGGAAGTTGGACTAGGGGTATTAACTTTAAGTTATGGAAATTATATAGGTCACTCTACCATTAAGCTCTTAGTAATTAATTACACAATATTTTTCTGTTTGATTTTTCACTTAAACTGCACACATTCTTTAAAAATAAGTGCAAACCATCGTAATTCTGTACGACAGTATAATTTATCCTATATAGGATAGGTTGTGTTCTATTTAAGGGAGGCTTAAAGGCAAAATAAATATGTCATTGTCAAAAAATATTATAACCTTAATTTATGTAACACCTCTTGATCATATAATTTTCCTTTTCAAAAAAATAAACCAACTTCACCAACGAAAAAGCACTAAAAAGTATGAAATAATATTTTTACGTATTTATAACTGTGGTTAATGGAAACTTAATTTTGATCAAAGTTAGGTAACTTGTACACAAAAGCTCTGACCTTTGAAGTCAGCGCAATTTTAAAGTATAATAGGAATCCTTAAGGATAATACATTCATAAAATTGTTAATAAAGAGCAATATTTTTGGTTATTTATTACTGAGTCTAATGGCCAGCCTAATTAATTGCGTTCGACTTTTAGTAATTTGTACACAAAAGTTCTGAACTTTAAAGTAAGTGCAACTTCTTATTAACTGTTTATGAATTATTATTACGGATCCTTATACTGTGAAATTGCGCCAACTTCAAAGTTCAGAACTTCGGTCTACAAGTTACCTAACTTTGAACAAAATTAAGTTTACCATTAACTTCAGTTATAAATACGTAAAAATACTCTTTCATACTTTTTAGTTCTTTTTCTTTTGTGAAGTTGGTTCATTTAAAAAAATCATTTCTTTCTTTTTAGCTTATCTATTCTCCCTGCCCCTTTATCTTATAGTCCCCTCTTTAAATTTTTAATGTCCATGTAATAATGGATTTTCAGATCTCAGTAACTCCAAAAATGACACAGTTAACATTTTTAAAGAATTTTCCACCCGCTCCTTTCTCCCTCTCCCCCACCGTAATTGTTTTACATCCGTTACATGAACTTAGCTTTTCTGACTTCAATAACTCCGAAAATGACCCATGAGTTAACATTTTTGGAGAAATTGTAAGTCGCTCCTCTTTATCCCCCCCCCCCCCGTCAATGTTCTTAGCATCTGTTACACAAAATAAAAATTTTTGACCTCAATAATTCCGAAAATGACAAGTTAATTAACATTTTTGGAGAAATTGACAATCGCTCCTTTTTATTCCCCCCCCCCCCCCCACCGTTAATTTCTTTAAGATCGGTGAGACAAAATAAGATTTTCTGACCGCACTAACCCCGAAAATGATATATTAGTTAACATTTTTGAAGCCGCTCCTTTTACTCTCTCTACGAACCGCGACCCCCTACACACACTTTTCTTTTAACATGTTAGAGAAGATTTGATATTCTGACCTTGCTAGCCCCGAAATTAAAATATTAGTTAACATTTGTAAAGATATTCCTAGTCACTCCTTTTTATCAGTTTATCACATTCCCCCTCCCATTAATTTTTTTAACATCTGTTAGACAAAATTAGACTTTCTGACCTCAATAACCCCAAAAATAATATATTAGAGAACATTTTTTGAGAAATTCTCCGCCGCTCCTTTTATTCTCTCTAACCCCCCCCCCCCCCCCGATACCATAACCTTCCTTTTAACATTTGTTGGAAAAGATTTAATATTCTGACCTCGCTAGCCCCCAAATTGACATGTTAGTTAACATTTTTGAAGAAATTCCTAGTCACTCCTTTTTATGACATCCCCCGTCCTGTTAATTTTTGAAACATCTGTCAGACAAAATTAGATTTTCTGACCCCAATAACCCCGAAAAGAACATTGTAGTTAACATTTTTGGACAATTTCCCAGGATCTCCTTTTTATCCCCCCCCCCCCCCATGTAATTTTTTTAACATGTGCTAGACAAAATGAGATGTTATGCCCTCATTAACCCCCAAAATGAGATATTAGTCAACATTTTCAGAAAAATTCTATGCCGCTCCGGTTTTACCCCGCTCACCCCCTCCCCTTTATTATTTTTTAAAGTCAAATACCAACAGGACCACCGGACCAACATGCTAAACACAACGTAGAAAAAATTATTGAAATCGGTGCTGCCATTCCGAAGTAGATACACATGCAAAAACTGTCGATTTTAAGAGTTTTTTTTTAGCAGTTTCGCAGTTTTGTTAGGTTTCCATTCACTGTAGCAAAAAAAAACTTTAAATGGGACCATTCGGAAGAACTCGTCTACAAAGCAAAAAAAATTATCGAAATCGGTTCAAGAATTATGCGTGAATAGTGAATATACATAAAAAAATTACACATACTGGTCGAATTGACAACCTTTTCGTGAAGGAAATAAAGGAACTTCTCCTTTTAGGCGTAATCTTTTTATTATGAAAATTTTTCTCGCTGCTATTGACATGTTTATGTAAACGGATCGTCGTCTGTTTATAAACAACATTGATTTCTTGCCTCTTTTCTCCGGATTTTTGTTTATGGTATGGGGCAAACAATCGCCGTGCATCCATGATTGTTTACCCAACGTTAAGCATTGGATTATTGATAGACGTACAGCCGGATTGAGAATCTGGCCTAAGAAGGGGCACTATATGTTCTATAATTAGTTAGAAAGTTAACTAAGTTTCCACCAACTCAAGGTTGAAACAACATTAATACCTTTAATTCTCGAATTGGGCTTTATAGGGTAGTATTCAAGAAGTCATCAGTAAATGATCGTGTAATTTAATGTTACACTAGGTTTAGCTATTCTTTTACTTAAAAACCTGAGCACTAGTAAACTAGACCTTACTTGCGATCTAAGCGCACCCTGTATTTTTAGCTGCCCTCTCTATTTTATTGATGTTCTGCATATTATGCCTACACTTAAAACAAATATTTTAAATATAAAATACAACGTACACGAGCACCCATACAAAAATATGCAACATGTTACTCTTATTTAATTTGTAGGTAAATGTACCCACACACTGGTAGGTCTAAAACCAGAAACTTTGCGTAAATGAAGAAAAGAGGAGATGCCGCGTCCGATAACCATGATAGATGTTCTTCATCCAGGCATTACACGGCGGCGATTCTTTTCGTGGAAGTGGAGAATAAAATAGTTAATAAGCACTTTAAACCCCGATTCATGGAGTCTAACTATAGGATGGACGTAGCCACAGGGAAATATATTGTTTGGCGCGATATGCTAATGAATTCAGTATGGACTAATAATTACACACTGCGGAAATACAGGTACAAATTATCTTATTTTCATTAATGACTTATCGGCTCCGAGCTAGGTTAAATGATATACCTGTATTTTATGGTTGGGTAAAAAAATAAGATAAAATAAATCGATCTAGCAAGTGCACCTGCGCTTCACTTTGACAGTAAAAAGCACTCTTGCATACTTTTAAATTAAATTTTCAATCTTAAAATGCCTCTAAACACCATAGATTCCAATTTTGACTGAAATCAGTTATTACTATCAGAAAACACAATAACTGGTAACATGTTTGTGTGTCATTTGCCACAAAATTTCTGTAGAACTGTACCGCTCGTTACTTTTATTTCAAGTAGTTCAAATGAATCGCGTGGATTCGCGAGAGCATGAAATCAAGGTAGTAGTATCGGCCATACCGTCGATGTTGACGTTTATGACTTTTAAGCTGTCATTTGTCCGATGTCATTCTGATAGGCTGGAGAGGAATTCTCCTTTTCTAGAAAAATTGAAATCTGGTTCCATCCTTCCTGTTCAAACAGATAATTCTTTGTAAGGGACTCTAAAAGTGTGAGTAGGGACGACTTTTCTTATTTTTATATATATTTTGAATGGACGGGAGTTCTAACCTGTAATTTCACGTGTTGGAATCTGATCATAGTATTCTTTTTAGGGAAACCCCAGCCTAATTACCTATAGTGGTTTTTACAACAAGAGTGAATTGATGTCCAAATCATACGGACGAAGTTTGAGCACGACGCTGAAGGCGGAGTGCTCAATCGTTCGAGTGCGATATCATATGGACAATCCACTCGAGTTGTTCACTATACTTTTTCTACGGCCCATCAAAGAAACCTTACACAGATTAAAGATTATGTTAAACTTTATTTAAATGAAACAATTAAGTTTCTATATTTAACATTGTTCTTAACATTGAATATGTGGCCCACATAGTCGATGATTTCATATTTTTGGATAAATTTTTCATAAAGGCACTAATAACATTTTCTGAGATAATTATTATTTCAAATTCCAGTGTCCAATCTATGAACTTTTTGTAAGTTAATTTAGATTTACTTTTTGATTTCTCGGGTAATAATGTTGCGAAAGTTTCGTTTGCTTCTAAATGAAAATTTGACAGAGTGCCGTTTATTTTTGTTCATCAGAATCGCTCACCTTTCATAATTTTAAATTTAAATTTTGTAAAAACTGACAAATTAAGTAATTATTACTTTGACCTGTTTGTTGACATTAATTTAAAAAGGAATAGTTACCATGGAGTAACGATAACTGTGACAGATCAATTTCATATCCTAACAAGTGTGGATATGAAATTGATATCCATTCAGTTAACTAGAATAGCCTTCTTATCAATTCTGTAGATTGTGAATAAAACATAAAATACACACGTGGGAGTAGGAAAATTATTTAAGCGGCTTAATTACCTAATTAATTATTTATGTGATTAATTATTTCAATGCATCTTTGCACGATATTCCTTTGAGAGCAAGGAGACTGCCCCTTGATGTTATTTTGGCCGTGCTTGGATTTTTGATAGTTTGGAGAGATCTTGGACGTGTTTCCCTGTCTAAAGTAGATTAGTGGAGGAGTGCGCTCCACAAAGAATACTTCTCTTTGTTGGAATCTACACTCGATGTTTTAATATTACATCACCATCAAAATAAGTACTTAGTTTTAAGAACATCAACAAACCATATTTCTAGAAAAGACTGATTTAACGGAGTGTTCTAGCACTGTAAAAGTGTTGCAACTTCCTCGAGGTAGTTACAAAATTATTATTTGTCTATTATCTGTTGAAATATACCTAGCATAGCAAAAGAAAAGTACTTGGTTACCCCCTTGTCCTTACAAATAGGCAAAATAATGCTGTCTCTCTCCACTGGCATGGTATTTCTTCCCCTTATCCTCTGCATCAGATCGCATAGTACATTTGATTCCTTCTGGTCCTAGATATTTTCTTACCTTCACTGGTATGTCATCAAGACCCGTTGCTTTTCCGATTTTCATTTCTACTACCTCTTCTGAGTAGTACCTACTCAGTAGTTTTTCAAAATAGTCTTCGCTTTTACTAGTAACCTTACAGTTATTAGGTAACACTTTCCCCTGATGATCATTTATAATCAGCCCAATTTCCTGCTGATCCGTTTATCTTTCTCACTTTTCTTGACGTTTCAAGCTCCTCATACAGTTCATCCCAAACTTGCGCTTTCCCTCTAGCTACTACCTTCCTTGCTTCTTTATTAGACAGTTAGAGACGACTATTATCCTCTTCCATCTAAAAGAACATCTTTTTAGCTTCTTTTTTCGCTTTTATCACTTCTTCCACTTTTTCATTCCACCACCACGCCTTTTCTGAAAACCTGTTGTTTTACCCAGTCAATTGTCACCAAGCAATTGTTTTTATAATCCAAGTTTTCCATCATTCCTGGCCGCTTTCCAGCAGTTTTAGACTTTCCAGAACCTTTTCTTTAAACTTTCTTGTTTCCTGTTTCCTCAGTCTTCATAATTTAGTTTTCATTTGCCCATTCTGCAGTTTCATCTTGTTTTCGCTCATAAGCTCTGAATCCACCGCCACCAACCTATGTTGTGACTCCACATCCTCGCCATTTATTACTTTGCAATTCTTAATTTCCTTAAGATGTTGTCTGCGACACATAATGAAATGGATCTGATTTGTCCTTCCACCGCACTTGAGGGTTGGGTGTACTTATTTCGAAAAAAACTTATTACACATCGCTAAACCAAAACTGGTAGCAAAATCAACCAGTTTCTCTTTTCTTATTCTTTTCGATTTATTCTCTTCTCCCACCTACATGTTAATTGAAATCGCCACCTAGCACCATATGTGTACATATCTATTAGTGTTGAATTAATTGTTAATTCCATTCTATTTTATTAATATTCGATAAAGGTATAGAATTTTTGCGGGGCACATTTTTAAAGGAAGAGTACAAAATAAAATGATGATCTATTTGATGAATTATAGGTCTTTTTATGTGTTTACCTCGAAAAGCCATTGACTTTTTTAGCAACTAACTTAGCAGCAACAACGTTAAAGAGACTAAAATAGTAGAGATGTAAGCTGACTACCACCACAGAAATAGTTTTGATTATTTACGACTCTTAAGATTGGGATATCCCAGCTTTTGTCTGGGTGATTGATACATTATAGTAGGAGAGCCGGACCTGCAAAATCCACCATGGAGAAAGTCGGAGGATACACTGTTCATAAAACAGAAATTGAACGTGTGCCCTATAAGATAGTTATTATTATTTTTTTATTTTTTGCTTATTTTCGAGAAAAACACAAAAATTTGTTTACGAATAAAGTGATTTTCGGACATAAACAGTAGGGTTCTGGATTATCTCTCAGTGAGGCGTAGACTGTAAACAAAAGGGTAAGTCATCCTCTTTTAAATAAATTAGGGTTTTTTATTTTGCCGTAAGATAAGGTTCACCCTTTTTTTAAAGCGGTCAAGTCAATTTAAAATTCAAGAATTGCACCCTTTCAGGGTCGGACCCAGGGCCAGGCGACTGCCTGGGCGGCAACATTTAGGGGCGCCAAAACCACTCAAAAATAAGGTATCTAAAAAAAAATCAAAAATGATGCCATTCAAAGGGCGGCATGGAGCAAACCCGAGCAAAAAATTGTTTTAGGTACTTACTTAAACGGTTTTATTAGTACTTTTTTTCTTGGTTGTTTTCGTATAACCTTGTTACTCGTACTCGTACTTTCGCATTACGTAAGGTGTTTTAATTAGTGCTGTTTTATATTTTTTTATTATGATTGTTTTTGCAGTAGTTAATACTTGTTGATCTATTAAAATGGACATTCAGTCCCACAAGAGCGGGGCGCGCATATCTCCAAAAATACAACATGAGAAACGGAAAGAAAGGTGTAAAATAAAACTACTTTAAGTGCACTAAAATGCGTTTATTTAATAAACAGTTCAGTCTCCTTTGTTATCAAGTATGGCCTGGCAACGATGAGGTACGCCTGCGACAAGGTTTTCAGCATATGATGCTGGAAGTGAACGCCATAGTGTGCGTATCTGCCTGGATAGCTGCTTTAATGGAAAAAAGCGCTTTCCATGCAGCCTGTGCTTTATGGATGCCCACTCATTTTCGATCGGATTATCATCAGAAGACTGGGACGGCCATGGTAAGCGTCGGATGCCATTTTCTGCTTTTCAAGCTTGACGGTGTTTGGGATCGTTATCTTCTTGTAAGACCCAAGAGTCATTATTTTGGCCAAACCACTTTACTGCGGATGGTAATAAACATTTTTGGTAGGTTTCCACCATGCCTTCTGCCGTTAGGGTCTTACACTGTAGTCGTCTCTGTCAAGCTTGGAAAGCAGAAAATGGCATCCAGCGCTTACCATGGCCACCCCAGTCTTATGATGCTAACCCGATTAAACATGTGTGGGCATCCATATGAAGCACAGGCTGCAAGGAAAGCGCATTTTTCGATTAGAGCAGCTATCCATGCAGATGCGCACAGATGCACACTGTGGCGGTCACTTCCAGCATCATAATATATGCCGACAACCTTGTCGCAAGCATGACTTATCGTTGTCAGGCCATACTTGATAACAAAGGAGACTGGACTATTTATTATTTAAACGCTTTTTAGTGCACTTAAAGTAGTTTTATTTTACACCTTTCGTTCCTTTTCTCATGGGGTATTTTTGGAGATATGCGCGTCACGCTCTTGTGTGACTGACTGTAAGATTGTATATTTTATATTAGAATGTAATTTAATTTTTTAATGAACTTACTTTTTCTTTATTATTTTTGTAAAAATTAAATAAATTTCACAAAATCAAGATTTTTTTGGTTTATAATGTTCGAAATTAAACAAAAAAAAAATATTTCTATATTTTTAGATAAATATGACTCCTTGTTTATGGGTATATAAGTAGGTATATACAGCGTATCCAGAAACCACCTTAAATAATGGGAAAATATGTAATATTGATTTTAGGAAAAAAAGTGTCTCTTCATAAAATGTTATGCATCGTGAGAAAATCGCATTGCCATTTAAAAATTTGATCTACGACATACAGGGTGACTCAAAATATAAAAGTCCCAAAAAATTGTGTTTTCCCGAAAATAGGCAAAATTAGGAAAAAACAAAAATTAACTTTCTTGTAGGGCGCACGGTTAATTTCTATTTTCTGAGCAGTGTACCCCCCTATCTTCTCCGTGGTGTATTTTTCGGATGGGGTCTCGGACTATTATTTCTGAAGTTATAATTTTTATATTACATAGCATACGTATTTTAATAATGAATCCCAAAAAGATAAGATTTCTAATAAAATGCTTACTTTCTTGATACTTTCTTATTAAGTAATCCAAAAGATGTCAAAGTCAAAGGTTCATATTCAGATTAAAATTTGTGGGTATTCAGCCCGTTAAAAGGTCCAGGTGCCGTTATCTCGGTGCCATATAATTACTAGTTCATATGGGAGTTTATTAGCATAATAGAATCTACAATACAACCGAGACAGGTTAAAAACGTAGACCTATAAAATGAATGAGTGTATTTTGGAGGTGTGTCGAGAGACTTTAGATGCATAAAACTACAGTTAATTATATGGCACTTCATTTTTGAATAAAGTAAAACCATGCATGATGCAAACGCATAAAAATTTTTAGAAGTATTAATATGAAAGTGACCAATAATTACTTGCCTTTAATGACTGTCACGATTATTTTAGTATGTGATATGTAAAATTTTAATATGCACATGCAGTATGTACGTATGTATGGTATGTATATATTTACTTAAATATACTCCACAACATATCAATACCTGAAATTCTTAGCCTAGCAACACAGAACATCGAATCAAAATAACTCTCAAGAAATAAAAAATTTGCAAAATGTTTGTACGGACCTTTCTTGTGAAATAAAGTATAATAAAAATTGTCTTATATCGTTAACAATAACACAGAAGTTACCTATTTGGACTAGTCAGTTCTCATTAAAAATCAAATTGTAGTATTTTTACTGTTAAAATAGTTATTCTTTTTAGTTAAAGAACTAGAAAATACTTCATACTAATCAATCTGTAATATATTAGCACATAAGACTTCAACCTCATGTAAAAATATAAAATAATTAGTACTCTCAGCACTTATAAGTGTTTTTGATCTCACTGCATTTCTAACAAGCCACCTCAAACAAATTACAAGTATTTTCAAATTTTTTTTTTACTTGTCCACCCTGTATCTGGGTATCCATATCAACGGTGAGAACCTGGCCTATTTTTAGTTAAAACAACAAAAAATATAAATTATTGTTGTTTACTATATATAATATATTGAATTGATCTAGCCTTTACTTGATGAAAATCAATTATAAAACTAGGTAATACCTAAATAACAACAAACCTGATGTATAAATCTTCACTAAATTTATTTTATTCTTAAAACATGACAATTGTTTCGACACACAGTGTCTTCGTCGGATGGTTGGTATAAACCATGGTATCAGCCATCCGACAGACCGGCAGACAGAACGAAGGAAATGGGAAACCATGTTGTTCGTGATTTAGAGACTACCGAACTTGAATATCTGAGAGAACCGCGAGAGGTGATTTTTTAAAATGTCCACCCTGTTCTTGGGAGTCATATCAATTTGAAAATGAAAATATTAGCATAGTAGCATACTAAGTGTATCGTGGGTTCGAGGTGCTTTTGTAGGAAGTATTTTTATATTATTTATAAACAATCACGCAACTACACATACATATAAAAACACTTAGTTTAGCCGAACTTAAAAAACTTTATTTAAAAACACATAGATATTATGGAAATTAGCGAAAATTGATATTGACAGTGCAACTTGTGCAATTTGTCATAAGCAATGAATTTAGGAAAAAAGGGCAACTTAAAAATGTATTGTGTTGTTAGTCTACAGTCGTACACTAACAACACAAGATAGTGTGTACACCACGTTTCGAAAGTGCTTTGCAATCTCTCGCACCATCGCAGCTCTCGACTGCGTCTCGAGCGGCGAACTTGGTGCTCGCATTGCAAAGCGCTATTTTCGAAACTGGATATACAAAGAACTATTGTTTAAAACTCAATCTAAAATAAAACAGCACAAATATTAAAGACAAAAAACACTTTAAAAAAAAATAAAATAAAATTATGGCAGCAGAAAATCATAGACTTTTGGGTTTTCTTTCAGAACAAACCGCTTTCTTAACGAGGTACCTTTTAACACAGATTTAAATTTACTCCTACTGAGTTTCCTAACCGAAGGTGGCAACCAAACCGCAATGTTGCGTTCCAGGACTTTCTGAGCCCCAAACATTCCCCATGTACATTATGGCAATGCCTGGTGTTATAGTTGTACAACCTTAAATGATGTAATATTATCTTTCATACAAACTGGTGAGTCAAATACACAGGGTTCTAGGAAAATGCATTAGGAAACTTGGAGAGGTGATTCTACACGGAAGAATAATTATTGTAGTAGTTCTATAAAAGAAAGTTAAAAATCTTAGTATTTTCCGAGTTATAGCTGTGCCACATTTAATTTTTTTTTTGTTATTTGTACTGGATTTAATCTTTTACATATTGAATTGAAATATCGCACACAAACTAAGTTTAGTGGACTCTATAATTCTGAGGTAAAAGTACTTTAACACTTTGCCGCTAGAGGGCCCTTTACCTAAAACTCAAAATTTATTTTTAATATAAAGGCCCCTACAGACGATGAGATCGGTATCGCTACATGTCGCGATGCAAGTAGCGATACAAGTTATGAGATTTGTACCAAGTATCAACGTCTTCACACACGTTGAGATGGAATCGTGAAACATCAGTCGATTGCAAAACGTGATTGGAATTACTGAATGTTTCGACAATGTCGCTATCCAAACCTGTGGTCGTGGTAGTTGCGGTGGTACTATCACAATCTTTTAACAAATTCCAGTCGGCATTGGGGTACTTTTCTTGGCACTTCACCAGTAACTCACTGATAGCTAAATCCAGTGGCGGCTGGTGAAATTTCAAAGTTGTATATCTCTGATCCTACTTACGGGACCCGTACCAAATTTAGTAGTTTTAATAGTGAGCCCACTGGGAATGTTTTGGTAAAGAAAAAAAACATTTTGTAATTTGCGAAAGAAGTTCAATTTTTGGTGTGCCCCTCCTAAGAAAAAAATGAACACATCTAGGTATTTTATTTATTATTTTTCTAAACAACTTTTACATCATTTTGTCGACAGATTTTAAATTTTGAGAGAAAAAAATGTGTTAGTAGAAAGTTATAGTTATTTGAATTTTTTTAAAAAATATATTTTAGGCTTAATCACCCACACCAAAAATTTAACTTTTTTTCGCAAATCACAAAATGTTTTTTTTTCTTTACCAAGACATTCCCAGTGGGCTCACTATTAAAACCCCTAAATTTGGTACGGGTCCTGTAAGTAGGAACAGAGATATACAACTTTGAGAGTTCACCAGCCGCCCCTGGCTAAATCTCTCTTTCGTTTATTTGCATAATCTTTTGATGAGCAGTTCCACAAACATATAAAATGATAAAAATTCTATTTTGAACAAAGGCCTCCGGTGTAAATTCAGCTAAGGTGTCGCCTGTTCGCGCGACCTGTTCCTGATGCCAGTCAGTCCCGAACGTTGGTGCCGTAAAGGCGCGTATACACCTGAGCACGAACGCGAACGAGGCATACGATACGAACGCCTCGCTTTAACTTTTTTTGATCGCTAACAACAAACGCCAAGGCACCGAACGAGGCGCCGTTCCCATCCTCCATCCATACGTTCGTTAGTTCGTTCAGATCAGCTGGGGAGTATGGAGAGGGACGACGATGTGGTAGTAGTTAAAGCGAGGTATTTGTTTGACATCGTATGCCTCGTTCGCGTTCGTGCTCAGGTGTATACGCGCCTTAAGCATTAATATTTGTGTTGGGGTCTGTTGTACCCCAGAGTGTGGTTTACGTCGGCCAATTTAGCTAGTGACTTTTTTATTATTCTTGTTTTATATAAACAGTAAGTTAATTTTTTTTTTCTAAAAATATGGTTCATTACTAAGAGTGTATTTTTTTGCCACAGAAATATTATAATGGTTTCCTCTCGGCCACTAACGGATGCTGAGCTTAAAAATCTACTGCTTGATAGTGATACTGAGGATGATCCAGAAAATCTTGCTGGATTTGATGACGAGAACTCTGATATTAACTGGGTTAACCCAAGAAAATTCAGACAGCGAGCAAAACGCAAGCGAAGGAGTCCCTGCAAAATGTAAGAGGCTCTCTGTAAAAGAGGTAATGGAGGATACAAATGGAGTATCGAAGTTTCAGAGAGACGAGACAGGCTACATGCTTCAAATGTAGTAACACATCTTATATGACCGAAGTGTGCTGCAAGGAACATTCCCAGTCCCCTTGAATCTTGGAAGCTTCTTATTGATACATTTTAGATTTAGTTGTTGTTCATACAAATGAAGAAATTTTACGTTGTCGTAATCAACTAAAAAACAGTCCTTCCATTTTGATACAAACTTACTCGAGATAAGAGCTCTGATTGGGCTTTTTTATCTAAGCGGGGTCCAAAAATCTGCCAATTGAATCCTATATGAACTTTGGTCGTGCAAGTTTGGGACATCTCTGTTCACAGCTACAATGTCATTAAATCGTTTTCAATTTTTGACGTCTTTCTTACGTTTTGACAATAAAGCAACTAGAAGTGAGAGAAGACAGTCTGGCAAGTTTGCTCCTGTAAGAGAAATTTGGGAGAAATTTATTGCCAATGCTCGATCACTTTAAACTCCATTCGAGTATTGTACGGTGGATGAACAGCTAATGGGGTACAGGGGAAAATGTCCTTTCCGCATTTATTTGGAAACGATGCTAAGACATGGTACATGTTGAATGCTATTCCGTATGTTGGAAAGGTTTCTACTAAAGGCAATGAACCAGTGCCTTCATATTATGTAAGAAAATTAACAGAACCCATTCATAATACAGGAAGAAACGTTACCGTCGATAACTGGTTCTCTTCGGTAAACCTTTCTGATTCAATGTTAAAAAATTATGGCTTGACTATGTTAGGTACGATAAGAAAGAACAAGTCAGAGCTTCCTCCCTCCTTTTTGCTGGGAAAACAAGTAGGATCCTCCAAAAAAATTTGTTTTGAGTAAGAATGGTCTGCCATCTGAGAATCAATATATGCGCTTAGCATATTATTTTGCAGTAATTCGAATTTTTATTTTTGGCAAGCTAAATAGTCGATTTTTCCGTGTGTGCACCGCACCATTCTTGTCCGTGTGTTAAATTTCTGCCTAACCACTGTTACCCAGGTATGCGTATAATATGTATGCATAAACTACCTGTTTCCGAAAAGAAGCCGGACTGCTGGAACTGCACAGCCGAGCCGGTGAATTATGAAGGCATTAATCTTACGGCACTGTCCGAGGGGAAGCACCGAAACAACGCTAAAGCACTTCATAGGAGATTTGAGCAATGAAAAAGTCGCGTAAATTACTCGTACTCTTGGGATGTATTTATTGCCACGGTCCTTAATGAAATACCTACAATATTTTACATTAACTGATATAATTAGGTATTCGTCTATAAATAGGCAGTGAATCCGGTCCCGGCTTAGAGGTTCTACTCGACGACCGGGAATTAAAAACGGGTCCGGCGCCAAGATCCTTAGTTATTTAAAAGGCTACCTGGGGCACTGTAATAATATCCCTAGATCAACCATAAATTATTGCTGAATGTACATATCGCCGCATATAAAAGCAATAATTGTATTTATTTGTTAACATTAATTTTGTGTAAAAGCTAGAAGGCTATTCAAGTTAATTGTTCACTGTAGTTCATAAGATTGTAAATTAAGTTAAGGTCGTTTTGTTAAAAAACAAATTTTTTTAAAAGGAAGGTCGTTGGTCGTGTCATATAATTGGCGCTGCGAACAGGATAGTGCACTTTCGCCTTTTATCGGTTCTCCGTTGTGCGAAAGTGATTCTTAAATCTAGTGCATTATCCGAACAAAAAGAACATTCCGGACTCGTCCTAGTGAAAGGGTACGAGCCGCGAGTTCCAAAATTTTGTAAAAAGGAGATTGGAGACACAAGCCTGTTACCTGCTACCGTGCCGTCAGCGACGCTGTGGATGTAGTTCCCGACTTCCCGACGCAGATCAACGTCCAGTCACGAGCCCTTCATCTACGCCTCTATAGGAATCCCTATGGACCCATCCTTGTTTGTGTCGTAAGTAATTGCTGAATTGTCATTTAATGACTGACGCTTCCAATCGTTTAATAGTATATTACAATACAAGTACGGTAGGTATGTCTTTACCGCATGTGCGTGATGTTTAACAAAACGAGCCGAAGGCGAGTTTGGTAAATCACGCAAATGCGGTAAAGACACCTACCGTAAGTGTATTGTACGATATTTTATCTACAAGCATGTTTTAGGGCACCAATATTAAAAACTATAAAAGAGCACTATTTTAATTTACCCCGTAGGTGCCTCGTAAATCGTTATCAACAATGCATTAATATCAGGTTGCTAGGGAGATAAATTATAGAAATTTAGTAGTTGGCTTTTATATGACAGATGTAAAACTTGACAACGGAATAAACGATACTTATTTTTGTAACAATTTCGTGAAAGTATGTTTTACGTCCCTTAAATGGAAGTCAGTAGGAGCAGTGATGATGAAATTCCGAAAGAAGTTCTGGACATTGCTAAAGCAGCTACCCTTAATTTATTGCCGGATAAATCGCGGCATAGATATGAGAAGGAATATGGGCTCTTCATGGACTGGTGTTTGATTGGATATGCTGAAAACGATCTTATTTAGCTAAATAGTTTGCATAAGACATAAAATTGACAGTCAACGAAGCAGGAAAATATTTTGCTGGCTGACAAGGCCTATTGTGTGTTTAAAATTTATTCATGCCTCATATATGTACATGGTATAACTGTTGACTAATTTAAGTGTATTGTTTGAGAAAATGGTAGGAAATTATAAGATACAGTCAAACCACCACTTTTGGTCAAAAGAGAAAATGGAAGAAGCTAAAGCTGTTGTTTGTAAAAAAAAAAATGTATCCAAAAGCGGCACAGTTTATAACGTTTTACGAACAACCTTATTTAGAAAATATCTCGATCTGGCGAGCAAAAAAAAATACAGGGCTACCTTAAAATTTCTTAAAATTAAATGAACTGACATAAACTCACAATTTAATAACTTGGTTAATTATACATTAGAAGCTTACTCAGCAATTCTAAGATATCGATATCACGTGATATTTGCCATCGTTATGGATAGAATTCGAAAAGTCAAGAAAATACACGGTGACCTGTTTTTTGCTCACCAGTGTATACATATAAGAAGAATTCACATGCCAGCTAATTGGCTTTCCCGATCTTCGGTATAACAGAGCAAATTTTTTTCAGTTTTAAATGTTAATTTTCTCTTTCTATACTTGAAGCTCTTTTAATTTTCTGAACAGTGTTATTCATACATAGTTTTGCCATTTTAAGCTAACTAAAGGTTTTGTTTTGACGTTAAATCAGAAACATTATCGAACTCTACTTTGAGTTTTGACAACCTGTTCACTCTGCCACAACACCTTATTTGAAGCTACCCTATATAAATGACAAAAGGAAAGCTTCAAAAACATAAAAACCTAGATAATTAGTTTACGCAGATGTGTTTTATTTACATTTTCCAGTTTTAGCCCGAATTTTATTTTAAAGGAAGAGCTAAATCGTCTTTATTTATCAAGATTTAGTTGACATAATGTTAACGTATTTAAGGATTCAATTTTAAATTTGGCGCGCTGCTTGACCTTACTGTTGGTAGCCCTGTTGGTTTCCTTTTCCTTCTTCTCGTTCTCTCTGAGTATGGCCGTCAAGACGTAAAGAGCTGAATATCTGAGTGCCTTCAATTTAACCGATTTCTGGGGTTTTAGCTTTATAATCCACACTAATTGAAAGTTAGCCGCTGGCAACCTCCTTTTAAAAACTATGGACGGCGAGATATCTAAATGTTAGATATTTCCAAAAATCAAACACTCTTACACAAAGAAACCCAAGAAAAGAAATAGCAATAAAAGTAAATATTCTGTTTGTTTTTTAGGGTGATTTTTACATATTGTAATATTTTTTTAAGTACTAACTGAGTGGTTAGTAGTTAAATCAAAGGTGCCTTAGAAGTCAGCCTTAGTCGGGCATATTTATGATTTAGAGTGCATAAAAATGATGAATTATGTGATTGTATCGTGGTTTTTTGTTGCTGTCACTAGACCCAAATTATAATTTAGTTTGTCCCCATACAAGGGAAGACAAGCAAGTTTAAAAAATAGCGTGATTCCTTAATGGTGAACCTTAGTCATATATTGTTTCCGCTTTTAACATTCTAAAAGAGTAAGTAATCCAGTCTCTATCATTAGTCAAAATTGGTTGGTAAATAAGAAAACATGATGCAGTTACAGCTGAGGTAATTCACTTTGTCCCCTACTCCGGTTAAGTTTCAACGAGATCCACGGATACTCCATTGAGAATACCCGTTAAGTTGAAGTCAACGGCCAAGTATAAAGGAGCGCTTGTCATTCTTTATGGTAATTGTTTTAAACTCCACGTCACAGATGCTCCGAAAAACTATCGGACCAATAGCGTATCGTAAAATTAAGAAAAAGGAAAGTAATTTTGATAATTTCTAAAAAATTTGCAACTAAATCGCAGCAAGTTGCGTCAACGGGACCGTTGGCTCAACGGGAGTTAGCATCATACGGTCGATTAACTGTTATGTGCAATAAGCCCCAAATAAGTTTTTTCTTTTCATTTATCTTACGTTATACTTTCACAGTGGTAAACCATAACCCTAGGGTTACCAACGGTACTCTTTTAAGAGTACATGTATGTACCTACTTTTTTTGAGATCCTAAATTTGTGTACTTTTTATTTAATCCTCTCAAATATACTCTTTTTAAAAAAAATAAATTCGTTTTATTCAGTTTCAATACTTTCTGAAAGCCTTTTCAATTTAAATGTAATATGAATCTATAAATTCGTACAGCTACAAAATGATTGGTTCAAATTTTTTGGTTCTATTATGAGTAGCTAATTAACATTTAATTGGTTGATTCTGTGCTAAGAATTAATTTGTTCACAAAACTTCAATAAACATTCGTTTTCTACAAATCTTCTGTTAAAGGTTTTTATAGATTGGCGGATGGCCCGGCAGCGTAAAAGTGTACTCTTTTTTACAGCGAGTCACCTGGTAACCCTGCAACCCTACATTTGTTTTTAAACTTTAGGATTTATTACACCATAAAAATAAATTAATTATGCTTCCTTGAATTTGGCGACACAGGCGACGCCAACATTTAATGATATTTATGTAAAATGTTTAATTAATTTTGCACTGCTTCTAACTTCGGCTGTTCTTGGCACAGAAAAAGAAAATAGTGTTTGGGGCACTAGCAGTAATATTTTTGCATATTGGCACAATACAATAATACTTATATGAGAAATTTCGTTGTTTAATAAAAATAATTACACACAAATTAGGTACACTATAATCAAAAAACAAACTCTACGCAAACAAATATACATTATGGATAAACGATTCCGGTTACGTATGATGAGTATAGGCAACTCAATATACACTCGATGATAAGTTTTTAAATTTAATTTATAGCTCCTAATTTTTCGCCAGCACCTGAATAATGGTTGTAAACAATACAATCAATCCCGTGTCTGTCAAAAATTCCTAGAAGAGATGAAAAAGACTGAATTTAAGAACTTACAACAAAACAGGGACGTGTGGTTTTGGTTTAGATATCATCTTACGTCAATTGAGGAGGCGCGAAAATGGCGGTTGTTTAAATTGGAATAAATTATACTGAAAAGTGATAAAAAATTAGTTAAATTATCCCAGTAATGTTATTCAAAATAATATTTTTAGGTTTGTACTGACTTGCTTCAACGATTTATGCATTAAAAATACATGCACATTCCCTAATAATTCATGCCCTGCATAAATAACTACTAGGGTTTCCAATTTTCGGGATCGGGATCCCGTTTCGAAATACCGGGATTAGAACCCATAATCCCGGGATCCCGGGATTAACTTTGAGAATGAGAAATTTAATCTACAGAAATAATAAAAATGCAGCTACAGCAAAAGGAAATTAAAAAAGTGTTTTATTAAAAAAATACAAAGAAAATGAAAACATAGCAAGCATTCATGTTTAGTAAGTAAAGAAGAAACATTGCTTGAAGCAAAATAAAGAAACTATCGACAAACACTAAAACAAAATTTATAAATTTAAATATTTACGTTCTGCTTAGTGTAAATAAAATATGATCTTAAAAGCACTAAAGTATCTAGAGTTTTATCATCTAAGCGCGATCTAAGTTTGGTAGCAAATGTGACTGTCGAAGAAAAGGCTCTTTCTGATTCCACGCTTGTGGGTGGGACTGTCATTAAATATTTGTAGTACCGTTGAAGACATAAACCTCTCAATCCACCATTTTCATAAAGTGACATTTCCTTCTTTATCACATTAAGACGGCTTTTTGATTTTCTGGTTTTGACAACATAGGTTTGGTAGTCAGAGAACCTATGGCCTCTTGAAGTTTCTGCTTTAAGCTTAAAGTTTCGGTCGGTTTCTTTGCTATTTCAGATAGGGGCATCATATCTTCATCAGATTCGGAGACTACAAAATTTTTTTCTAATATATCCGACACATTTTTGACAAACTGAGCAATTGCTTCAGAATTGGGTTGCTCAAAAAAAATCAGGTTCGTGAATTGTGCTAGGATTTTGAGCAGATTTAAATTTTAAATTTGAGCATTTAAATTTTTCGAGACTTCCGGAATCCCGGAAAAATTAATCCCGGGATTTTCGGGACAGACATACACAGGATCCCGGGATTTAGGGATCCCGGGATCCCGGATTGGAAACCCTAATAACTACTTGATATTTTATTATATTACGTTCTTGGTTTTCATGAATTTTTCAGTGCAATATAAAATAAGAAATTCTAAAAATTAGCAAATTTATTTGCTATGCTATTTTTGCTGCGTAGTGTCAGAGCGATTTTCAAATCAAAGATTAAACTGAAACTTACCATTGGGCAATTAAAAATGTGGCAGGAGCAATCCTTATTTTAGGCTTTATTTTGTTGTATATATGTTCATAATTATACTGGGTGAATTTTTTTAAAGTGTTACAAGGCGATATCTCGAAAACGGTTTAAAATATTTTTATGAAATTTTGGTGAGTTAATAAGGAGATTGGCGGACATATTTAAACATATTTTTAACATTTACCCCCTCTGTTTATTTTGAGGGGTGGAGGTAACTTTGGAATTTTAAATGGGATGATACACGTTTGTTCATAAAATTCGAATCTGCGTAAAAAACTACGTATGTGAACATTTTTTTTTAATTTGCCCTTTCGGTTACGAAATTATGGTTAACTAAATTTTGACTTTTGAAAATCAATAAATTTGACCAATAAATTAAGTTCAATTATTTCAGAATTATTATTCGTTTCCATGGAAATGCGTTATTTTTACTTAAGCCAGTTGAGAAAGCTCACGGGCCGCGCCTGTCAATTAAACATGGAAGCGAATTTTAATGTGCAAGTTGATATGTTGTTAATTATCTTGGGGGAGTGCAGAAAAACTACAGAGAAGCTGCATTAGTCTGGGCGAAAAGGTTTCCTAAGAGCCCGAAATCTCACATGGCATTTAAAAGGGCTGGAAACCAGAAGTCATAGTACTGGCAGTTTGAAGACCACGAGTTCGGACGCGAGAGCAAAAGCTAAACGGCCGAAAATAGGGCAATTGGTGTTTTAGGAGCGGTAGCTATTGACCCGCATATAGGTAACAGACGGCTTGCTAGAGATGCTAGAATGAGTCAAAAATCCGTTTTGACCATATTGCACTTGCACAATTTTTATCCATACCACATTACTCTCCACCAAGAGCTATATGGACAAGACTGAAATTCGCGTTACATTTTTCAATTGGGTCACAAGACGGATGCAAAGAAATGACAGGTTCCTAATGAATGTTATTTTTTCTGACTAAGCTCTTTCCATAATTGTGGGCAGGTAAGATGTTAAGTTATCCCTTATCAGTAGAAATTTAATGGTTTTTTTTGTTTGATTGTTTTCTTTAGGTAAATAGACACAATACGCACAACTGGGCGTCGGAAAATCCCCACTGGATGAGGACTCTGCCAAATCAACATCCCTGGTCAATGTCTAAGTGTAGTAATGTCTAGTGTAGTATAATCGGAGATAGAGTTATTGGTCCGCATTTCTTTGAAGGACATTTAAATGGACACAGATTTTTTAAGAAACCAATTACCCCAATTATTAAACCAAAACATAAATCCTGGCATGTGGTTTTAACTGGACGGAGCTCCGCCCTATTATGCAATTCTGTAATATTGCAATACTGCAATAATGTAATCATTTGAATGAAATATTTGAAAACAGGTGGATTGGACGAGCGGACCCTTCAACTGGCCTGCTAGGTCCCCGGATTTGACCCCCTTGACTTTTTCTTGTGGAGTTTTATAAAGGACAAAGTGATGGCGACTGCACCTACAACTTTAGATGATATAAAGACCGAATCCGCTTTGCCTGCTTATTAGTGAAACCTGAAATGTTACGTAGATTCGAATTTTATAAACAAAGTACATCATACCATTTAAAATTACAAAGTTACCCCCACCCCTCAAAATATAGAGAGGGGTAAATGTAAAAAAATATGTTTAAATATATCCCCCCTCTCCCTATTAACTCACCAAAATTTCATGAAAATATTTAATCCGTTTTTATTAAGATATCGCCTTGTGACACTTAAATAAAACTCACCCTGTATAATGTGGTCTGATTTTTGGCAACCCATTTCTGTTATAGCAGTTACACAACATCGAGGGCTTCAAAATATGATTCATTTAATTTAATATAGCCCCCCCCCCCTCTCCCATCTAAGTCAAAATATTGGTTGCGCCATTGTTAGCAGCAACTGGATATGATTGAGTTTATTTCATTTAATTTTGTTCTGCATATTTTCCCGTTATTTAAAAATTAATACCATGTTTAAATTTAAACAATTTTATATTAAAATTAAAAATAATTAATTAATAATAGTTGTATGTATATGTGAGTGGGTGGAAAACCAAATGAATAGATTGCTATGTAGTTAGAACTCTCATGTTATTTTAATATAGGCATCGGATGTTTTGTTCTTTGGGTGATACCTAGAAAACAAAAAAATTATATTACTGAAACAAAATTAAAGATTACATTTTAATACTCATTTCAAAATCTTTTAAATTAAAAAATGTACACACCCGCCGTATCTTTTTCCTTATTAGTGTCTATAACTGAGGGTGGTGTATTGCCAGTGAAATTTCAGTGCTGAAACAGTGACCTACTGTACTTGGATGCTTCAGAATATCATTAGGACTCTGCTCATTTTTTATGGACAAGTGGTGATATGTTGTTCAGCTCTAGATATGCTCACATCTCATGCACCTGATAAGGGATATACAAGTAATTTGCAAAGTACGCTAAAAAGGATAAGATGCGGCCTCTCATACCTTGTAATTGTAGAGTTCTGACGCACAATATACTAACTCTTCGAAGATTTACATGATGACGATAAACTAAAGAACTGACTCATAAACCAACAAACAAAAGGACATTTTTAGAAACAAGGGAGAGGGAGAGGAAAATAACTCAATAGGCTGTAATATATATATATATATATATATATATATATATATATATATATATATATATATATATATATATATATATATATATATATAGAAGCGGTGGGTAGTTTTGGCTGACTAGTTGATAAACAAGAGTATATTTTGGGGTAACAGCCAGAGGTATTAGGGCTCAATGAATAAGAAGAACTCTTATTTACTACGCTAAGCTCTCGGAAGCATTTATTCCTTTTTCAAAGCTACAAATATGGAGTACATTAGATATATTATGTCTAATAACATTATTACTTATTATTACCTGGGTGTACGTGAGTTTCAATAAAATGAAAAAAAGCAACTCATCTTCACAGTAATCTTAATGCAGGAATTATTGACTAAATTGTGCAATGATACTACAAAATATTGTTGAAAACTTCAAAGTGACAATTGTCAATTGTCATAAGATTCTGTTGAGAAGGAGAGTTTTTTACAATGGTGGATTATTTAAATATTACAGGTTGCTAATTCAAAGTAGTAGATAGGTTGCGGTGTGTGTTTATGGTGAGATAATTGTTACTTATTACATAATTTAGTATACATTTTAAAAGAGGAAAAATGATAAAAATAATATTGAATTTTTATATGTATAATGGTTGTGACAGATCTTAGCATAATTTACGCAAATTTAATAACTTTAAAAAAACAAAATCCTAATAACTCTCTTAGTATTACAGATGTTGAATAACAATATGCACAATTTCATTTCTCCTGGTACACAACCATTATACATATAAAAATTCAATATTATTTTTATCATTTTTCCTCTTTTAAAATGTATACTAAATTATGTAATAAGTAACAATTATCTCACCATAAACACACACCGCAACCTATCTACTACTTTGAATTAGCAACCTGTAATATTTAAATAATCCACCATTGTAAAAAACTCTCCTTCTCAACAGAATCTTATGACAATTGACAATTGTCACTTTGAAGTTTTCAACAAGATTTTGTAGTATCATTGCACAATTTAGTCAATAATTCCTGCATTAAGATTACTGTGAAGATGAGTTGCTTTTTTTCATTTTATTGAAATTCACGTACACCCAGGTAATAATAAGTAATAATGTTATTAGACATAATATATCTAATGTACTCCATATTTGTAGCTTTGAAAACGGAATAAATGCTTCCGAAAGCTTAGCGTAGTAAATAAGAGTTCTTCTTATTCATTGAGCCCTAATACCTCTGGCTGTTACCCCAAAATATACTCTTGTTTATATATATATATATATATATATATATATATATATATATATATATATATATATATATATATATATGGGCAGATCCATTACTTTTCGACGAAAGTGTGCGCGCTTAGGTCAGCGATCTTGATGCTGATTTTTTCCTCGAAAGTACATAAGAAAAGGAGATGATCCTGAAAATTTGAGCCCGATACGATCAAATCCGGCCGCTGGAGAATTTTTTGAAATTTGAAAAAAGTCAATTTTTTAGTAATTTTCAAAAATTTGTATCTCAGCTTCTATATAACTTAGAGATTCCGTTCAAACGGCATTCTTCTCTGTGAACCCTCTACTTTCAAGAAAAAAATATGTATTTCCTATAAACTCATATCCGGCTTAGCCGGGAGCTTCCAACTGAACCACTGTATTAGCAAAATTTTACATGTTTTTAAAATGCTCTCAAATCTACAGTTTTCAAATTAGAGGGTTATATGACAGCTGATATTTTTCGTGTAGGTGTATTCTATTGATACTTGCCCTACTTTTCCCTAATTGCTTCGATTTCGTTATTATACGGCCATCCAAAGCCGATCGATTTTTCAAAAATCGCTATTTTCAGATAGCTGTTACATTTTTCTCGGAACTTCGATTTGCTTCAAATTTTCAGGAAAGTTGCTTTCTTATGTCCCTCAAAAGCCCTGAAAATTCCAACTTTGGAATCGAGCTTGGATCCGAGTTATAAATTTTCAAACATCCCGAAAATTGCATTGAAATCAACAAGCAATTTATTTACATACATTCATCATTTCAGCGCATATAATAATAATTATCGAGTTAAATGGTAATGATTATAGCAACTTAATCTTAAATTCTTTGTATTTCATATTTCAACATTACGATGAAGTATAAAAAGATATTATGTTAGTGATTATTTTGGAATATTTGGAAAATTTTTGTTTATAAATTTAGCTGAACTACTTTATAATCTTTTTCGAAAGAAGTCACTCTCACTTCTAAGCTATTATCATTAACAGGTGGAAAAGAATGGTTAATTCGAGTGTCCTTAATTGTTTTTACAGTTTCGAATCGTTTTTTCAATTTTTTTTATGTTTCTGAACGTCGGCATGGGCTACCCATATTGCTCTGAAAATATCGTATATTATTCTGATATTGTACTATTATTAATTAGGATTTGATTAAAAATTCGAACCATGTCATCTACCTTATGCTTTTTACTTCACTTGAAACATATTCGTACATCTCGAATGGAGTTGTTACTTACTTGATTTTCAAGCGGTGATCTTATGCGATGTCGCATCACTGTTCTCTTTAACGTACCTCCAATTCCATCACATACACTTTTTCCATGACTAGTTGCAAAAAAATTATATGACTTATGACGTTTTTATTCTTAAATTGAAACAATTTTTAGCTATCTGTTGAATTTTTAATTTAATACTTATTTTTCTTTTACATTAAGAAACAATTTAGCAAATGTGTTTGCAACTAGTCATGGAAAGAGTGTATGTGATGGAATTGGAGGTACGTTAAAGAGAACAGTGATGCGACATTGCATAAGATCACCGCCTGAAAATCAAGTATAAACTCTATTCGAGATGTACGAATATGTTTCAAGTGAAATAAAAAGCATACGGTAGATGACATGGTTCGAATTTTCAATAAAATCCTAATTAATAATAGTACAATATAAGAATAATATACGATATTTTCAGAGCAATATGGGTAGCCCATGCCGACGATCAGAAACAAAAAAAAAATTGAAAAAACGATTCGAAACTGTAAAAACAATTAATGACACTCGAATTAACCATTCTTTTACACCTATTAATGACAATATCTTAGAAGTGAGAGTGACTTCTTTCGAAAAAGATTATAAAGTAGTTCAACTAAATTTATAAACAAAAATTTTCCAAATATTCCAAAATAATCACTAACATAATATCTTTTTATACTTCATTGTAGTGTTGAAATATGAAATACAAAGAATTTAAGATTAAGTTGCTATAATCATGACCATTTAACTCGATAATTATTATTATATGCGCTGAAATGATGAACGTAAATAAATTGCTTGTTGATTTCAATGCAATTTTCGGGTAGTTTGAAAATTTATAACTCGGATCCAAGCTCGATTCCAAAGTTGGAATTTTCAGGACATTTTAGGGACATAAGAAAGCAACTTTCCTGAAAATTTGAAGCAAATCGAAGTTCCGAGAAAAAAGTAATAGCTATCTGAAAATAGCGATTTTTGAAAAATCGATCGGCTTTGGATGGCCGTATAATATCGAAATCGAAGCAATTAGGGAAAAGTAGGGCAAGTATCAACAGAATACACATACACGAAAAATATCAGCTGTCATATAACCCTCTACTTAGAAAACTGTAGATTTGAGAGCATTTTAAAAACAGATAAAATTTTGCTAATACAGTGGTTCAGTTGGAAGTTCCCAGCTAAGCCGGATATGAGTTTATAGCAAATACATATTTTTTTCTTGAAAGTAGAGGGTTCACAGAGAAGAATGCCGTTTGAACGGAATCTCTAAGTTCTATAGAAGCGGAGATACAAATTTTTGAAAATTACTAAAAAATTGACTTTTTTCAAATTTCAAAAAATTCTCCAGCGGCCGGATTTGATCGTATCGGGCTCAAATTTTCAGGATCATCTCCTTTTCTTATGTACTTTCGAGGAAAAAATCAGCATCAAAATCGCTGACCTAAGCGCGCACACTTTCGTCGAAAAGTAATGGATCTGCCCATATATATATATATATATATATATATATATATATATATATATATATATATATATATATATATATATATATATATATATATATATATATATATTCTCGCCAATTTTTTTTTTCTGTTAATTAGTTTAGGTATATTAAATGTCATTAAATGTTTATTTATGTTATTACCAATTAATATGTAACATTATTATTTATATATCAATTAATTTTCTTTACTTACTTAGTCCTGGGCCTTTCTACCGTTAGATGTAAGGCTGTTGGAGTTGAGTTCTATGTCTCCATCGTTTTCTGTCCTGTGTAAGGTTTCTAGTTTCATCCCAAGTTATTCCTTTTTTCTCCGCTTCTTCTCTTATTCTGTCAATCCATTCTTTTCCCTTCTTATTTTTTCCCGGCACTCGCATTTCGAACACTCGTTTCGTTAATTTATGATTTTTGTCTTTCTGTTAATGTCCATATCTCACTGTTGTGCATGATTGATGGCCTAACCACTTTTTTCACAAGTTCAGTTTTTATCGTTTTCCTCACTTCTTTTCTTTCTAAAAAAGTTGAATATTTTTCCGGCTCTTCCCATTCTTTTGTTTATTTATTTGTCTAATTTTCCGATTTCTTCTATGATCGAACCTAAATATTTGAAGTGTTCTACTTGTTCAATTTGTTTTCCTTTCAGACGTATTTCAAGGGTTTTTTTTTTATTTGTTTTCCTTCCAGACGTATTTCATGGGTTTTCTTCTTATTAGCTATTACCATTGTTTTTGTTCTTCCTATCTTAATCTTCATATTGATCCTTGATAGTTATTTTTCCAAAATTCTTAGGTTATGTTGGAAGTCCTTTTCAGTGTCTGCTAAGAAGGCCATGTCACGTCATCTGCGAACATTAGTTCTGTTATCAGTGTTTGTGTCATTTTCCAGTACCCCAACGTTAATTTCTTCATCTTTTTCTTAGCTTCCTTTTTCGCTTCGTCTAGTACCGCTGAGAAGAAAAGTGGGCTTAATACACATCCCTGTTTAACTCCCTGTCTTCTTTCGAATTCCTTTGGCTCTTCATTATTTGTTCTTACTATATTTGTGTTATCTTTGTACATGTATTTTATTACTTCTATTGTGTTTTTATCGACTCCTCTTTTCTGTAGGACCTTCCATATATATTTTCTTCGTATTCTGTCGTACGCCTTCTCCAGGTCCATAAAGCATACATGTATTTCTCTGTTTTGGTTTATTAGCTTTTTACTTGTTTGTCTTATTGTAAAAATGAGGTCTTGGGTACTTCTATTTTTCATAAATCTACACTGCGTGTCTTCTAGCGTTGTTTCTATCTTAGCTCTTATTCTTTTGATATTATTCTTGCAAAGACTTTGCCAGGGATACTTTTAAGCGTTATTCCTCTGTAATTATTACAGTTTCTCTTGTCACCCTTCTTGTATATTGATAAAATGATGTCGGTTTTCCATTCTTTCGGTATTTTTCTGCTCTTTAATATCTCATTCATTAGTTCCGCTAGTCTGTTTGTTCCTTCTCTATCCATGTATTTTATCATTTCTGGAGTAATGTTATCTTGGCCGGGTGCTTGGCCTAGTTTTAACCTTCTTATTGTCTCTTCTATTTCTTCTTCACTTATGTTTCCTGATTCTTGTTCGTCTCTTGTTTCTTCCATTTCCTCCTCTTGGGTTTGTACTGCCGTGTATGTTAACACTTCAAAATAGTCTCTCCAACGCTCCATTATTTTATCTTCTTCTGTTATTATATTTCGATTCTTGTCTGTTATATTCAGCATATTGTATTCGTTTTTATTTCTAAGCTGTTTTAGTATACCATAAAATAGTTTTTGATTTTCTCTATAGTTTTCTGTAATTTTTTGTCCAAACTTCTTCCATGATTTCTTTTCTTTTCTTTTTGTGGTTAGATATTTTTCCCACCTGGCTTTTTTATTTTTCCACGAATTTCATCCATCCACCACTCTGTTTTCTTCATGTTAATGTTTGTTATTTTCGTTTTACCACAGCTCTCTCCAGCTGCGGATAGTATACTATTCTTAAGATGTTCCCATTTTTCCTCTATACTTGAAATTTTTCCTTTATCTTTTAGTTTTTGGTCTAATAACTCTTGGTATTTCTTTTGGTGCCTTTCCTCTCTTATATTAAAACTTTTTATTTTTTCATTTACTTTTCTCCTTTTTATCTATTTTTTCTTGTTTCATTTTTTTCAGTTTCATTATTAATACCTATTAATCATCTTTCATCATCTTTTTGTTGGTTTTTCTTCTCTTCGTTTTTCATTTCCTTCTCTTCTTTATTACCTATTTTTGTCCTTGTCCCTTTTTTTACTTTATTTCTCGTTTTGTCCTTTTTCATAGCCGTGGTCATTATTGTGTTGGGTGTGTTTTCGTTTTTCATCAGTTGTCTTTTGTTTCTGTTATTTGTTTTAGTTTTTTTCATCCCATTTCCATCTCTGGTCGTTTATTCTTAGTTTTTTGTATCATATTCTTATTCTACAGCCTTTTTTTCTTTGTTGTTGTGCTATTTCCTTGATTTTCTGTTGGATTTTCCTTTCTGATCTAGTTAGTTCATCATCTATGTACACAAGATCTAAGTCTGCCCCTGGCACTTCCAATATAGGTACAGTAATAATCACTTTTTATTATTTAATTTTAAGCAGGTTAAACTTGGCTTAAGTAATTTACAGCCGGATACATATTTCTGAACATTTCAAACCCTATTAGCAGAGCTCGCCCATATATGCATACAACGCAACGGTCTGCAATGGACATTTTTTAATTAGAGGTGCATTGGCAAAACGTGCATATGTACAGACATTTGAAATTCGTCGGCTATTAAACAATAGGTTGAAATTTAATTCTGTTTTCATTCCCCGAAGGCATCAATGGCCGATAATTAAAAATTTACGTTTATTTAGACAAGCTGTGCACAGTTCAAAAGCTGGCAAAAATTAAAACTTATAGTTAACTTTTGATCGACAGTCAACACAAATATTAATTTGTCAGGACAAAAGTGAACGAATAGCAATTTGCTTGAAAGGCTTTGTTAACAAATCACTGCACATGGCGATAAGTTCATATGTTTGACAGGAAACAAAAAATATGGTCACAGGTATCTTTTTTTTATTAGCGGCACCGGAATCTGTTTTGCAATGACATCTTAAATATAAAATTAAATAGCATCTCCTAGGTACAATCTTGTCGGTGACGTCATATGCCATATAGTTAACATACAAATTTCATATACCCTATTCAGTGTAACAGAAAACTTTTTTCGATGTTCATAAACATAACCGATTCCAGTCTTTCGTCTTTTAAAGAATTCCTTAAACGACTTTTTTATAAGTATATTTTAAATATGAAAACGATCTTTCACTACATTTCGCTACTGGCGATATAAGAAGCGTTAGTAAATATTGGTAAGCTGTTACTAATGCCTGAAATGTGCCTATATACATATTATAATTCCATATGGTCAAGTAACCCCAGTGAGCAAAATTTGGTCTCATTTAAGGAATAAATACGTAATTGTTTTGGATCTATGTGCCTAACCAAAAATACATGTGTCGAAACTGTAACCTTTATGTGTCTTTTATATGTGGGAAGTGAAGCATCGTGACACGACACATTTAAGGAGAGGTACTTGTGCCTTCACTTGTAAATTTTTTAACAACACATTGCCGACACAATTGAGTAATAATGTCTGCCTCAGATCAGTTATTAGCTCTGCCACAAATGTTAACTGCTATGCACAAGTTAGGAATAATTGTTATTTTATTATATTTAATGTTTCTTCCAGATGAGCATTCTTTGAAAATTATTAACGACGAGTAAGCTAAAACAAATATGTCAAAATTCTGATTAATAATACCATTTATGGTAATGACTCTTTCCAGCCACCAAAAGTCACTTTTCTCTTGCGATGAATAATTTTTCGTACAGTTTTTCCATATACGAACATTAGTAACTGGGGCCTTCAAAGAAATAATGTATAATGAAAATATTTTTTTCAAAAATATGGGTTTCGAAAAAGGAATTAATATTTTTAGATTATGAATAATAACAATGGTTTAATGAGTAATATTTACATTTGATTCATTAAAGATTAATCAAATTTTGGTTTCATTTTACAGAAACAGACAATTTAAAGTTTGGTTAAAAAAAATAACACAAAAAAATAAAGGAAAATATGGCCTCATCACGCAAATCTCCCTATTTCTGCCCTATATGTATAAAAAGACGCAACTTGGGCAATGTGTAACACACTTCCTTCTCGGTGGTACACAATTCCCACTTTTTTTTTTTAGTAACACAAATAAGGAATCTGGTAACACTATTCCGTATTTAGTATAAATCGCCGAGATAATGGTCAATGCTAATAAGCTTGTTGTGTTGATTCGGGAATAATGGTAACCATTTCATTATTGTGCCACCAACAGCTCACATGTGTGCCTTTAGAAAAACCGTGGGTAAAATTTCTACTTTGTGTCACAAACAAATCCCCTATAAAATTTCAAGAACACAGTACCTACAATGTGTCACACCACACATGCCAAAGGTACGTATTTGTGTCTTTAGTACGCACAGACACAGCGCCGATATTTAACACAATTCCTAAAGCACGTTACGCCTCAATTTAACTTATGTAAAAATGCAATTCGTACATCGTGTAAAAGAACACACAATTCCTTTTTAGTGCAAAACTGCAAACGGGTTGTGACGTCACTTAATATTTTGTGTGCATTTTGACCCTGAATAAAGGAAATGCGACCTAACAGCAACGCGCCAATGATGCATTTCCCTGTTAGGAACAAAATGCTCACTGGGACAGCATATCACACAATTTTTGCAGCTACTGCATTTTTGTTTTGATTTTGATGGCACTGAAGTCGTTTGCATGCTTCTGTATTCTTCCTCTTCCTTGTCTTGATCTTCGTCTTCCTCTTCATCTTTTTAGAAAGTTAAAAATTACTAATTGCGAGTTTAAAGTTATCCCAATTGCAGGTAAAACTTTATAATTCTTCAACGAGTGTCTCAGGCGTTGCTTGGGAACTAAATGGCAACAATTTCTCAGAAAGGACTTTTAATGCATTTGTTGGTACTCCTGAATCTTTATTTTTTTGAAAATGGTGCGGACTTAGAATCGCCATATATTTGCAAACATCCATGTTTTTTCCGTCTTTTTCATTTAGGGATGGCGTATTTCCGTATGGATGGTGCCTGCCTAGCCCATCTGCCCAGCCCATTTGACTCCGGCCCACCGAGATTCGTCCCGGTATCCCGCCTGAGCCCATCCGCCCCTCTTTACAGAAATTTGATTTCAAAAGTACCACAAGCATTAGTTTTCTGTTTTTAATAGTACGGGTAGTGAAAAAATATTGGTTTTCAATAATATTTTGGCCATTGAAAAAATGGTAATATAGATTTCAAAGAAGTACACTTGAACTCCAATGATAAGTCTATGTTTAAAGAAATGTGTTTTTTAGGTTTATTTCAATAATATTTTGTTCCGACAATATTCACTTTAATATAACTAATATGACAGTGGTAAAAAATAGTACTATTATTGAAAATAGTATGGGAATATCTCTGTGCATACTCCGATACAAAGTACTACCTACTTAGCTAATAATGATAAATTTAATGCCCTTTCTGTAATGTAGAAGTGTATAATTTTAATTTCAAATATTGCAGAAAAGAGATTTTTTTAAATTCTATGTAATAAAATTCAAAATTGGGCCAAATTAATTAATCAAAGATTTTAGCAAAGGCATAAATTTAATCCCAGCATATTGTGGAATTAATTTGATTCAAAGTTAAATCCTCTTTGCGTAAAAATAAATGAAAAAATAAACATCTCCAAGGGCTTTGTATTGGCAATTGTCTGTTTATTCATTAATTGGCATTTTGGGCAGTTTCTATAGGTCGAATGATGTGTAATCAATGCACATTTAAAATCAATTATTGAATTAAGTCCTCTTTCTAACATAACATAACAAGTATTAAATCCAATTTTCAGTTACTAAAAAATTTAAAGTATTCAGATTTGAATTCATTTTAATCTATATTTTACCAAGAAAATTAGATCTTGGGCTTCGAAAAGCCTCCGAGTCGTCTCGTAATGTTGCAGCATTGCCAAATTTTAATGAATTTCTTGAATTTTTAGAGAATCGATGTGTTGTATTAGAAAATGTAGCATCATCAGAGACATCTAAAAATATATTAGAGCCAAGGCGTTCATCACGAACATCATCACATACAGGTGTGTTGTCAAGTGATGGTCCAACAATCAGATTAAATTTTATTAAAAAATGAAGTATCTAAAACTAAAATGCAGTTATTGCAATGAAGTTTTTCATAAAATTTATAGCTGTCAAAAATTTAAAAATTTGACTTTGCCAGAAAAGCACAAATTTGTGCGATCCAAATCTCTTTGTTATAATTGTCTTGGAGTAGCTCACTGCGTATCACAGTGCAAAAACACTCAAACTTCTACTGTGTGTTCTCAAAAACATCACACTTTAATTCATAACTCAGTGTCACCTGCTCCCACAGTTGGCAGTAGGAGTGGCGATAAAACTACTTCTCTTACTAGTGAAACACATAGTCAAAATAAGCAAAACAATTCTCACACCAACTAAAATCAACCTCACAGAGAAAAGTCAAGTGCAGTTTCTGTATCTGCAATGGCTTTTTGTAAATCACATGTGTTTTTAGCTACTGCAAGAGCTTTTGTTTAGGTACAATAATTCTGGCCATCGCGTATATGCAAGAATGCAGTTAGACCCTGCTAGTCAAAGCTCTTTTATAACAGAAGATTTGCTTAAAAATTATAGTTTAAACCGTACAAAAAGTTAAGTATTAGTGGAATTTCACAAAAGCCGGTGTTAGCTCAAGAAATGTTAGATCTAGTATTGCATTCTTAGATAAGAAATGGTTTAAAGGAACCTGCGCTGTACTTCCAGAAATAACCTGTAAACTTCCACAAGTGTCAATTGATACAAACAAATTGAACATACCAGATAGCCTTGAACTTGCTGATATGTCTTTTGCCGTTCCAGGTGACATTGACATTTTGATTGGTGCAAATTGTTATTATAACATTATTCTGGGAGGTGTCCGCCATTTGGGTAGGAATCTTCCAGTTATGCAAAATACTTGCTTCGGTTGGATTATCGCTGGACCATCTCCAGCAAATTTAAATCATGGTAATCATACTTCATCTCAAGTGCGTTACGAGCAACCTGCTCACTGTGTCTCTATGTTCGTTAATACTAAGTCTGATTCTTTAGATCATATACTTGTAAAATTTTGAGAAGTGGAAGAACTACCCAAGTCTCCTTCACATTCTGCTAATCAATGCATTCAAATGCTATTACCAAAAGTGTCGATTCTCAATTCACCCTATTATGTCAAACTTTACGCAATCCCTATTTATGTAAAATTTCAATTTGACCCAAAATGCGTCAAATTTTATTACCAAAAGTTCTGTTGTTATTCTTATCTTTTCAAATCTTTTGAATGCCACAGGCATTCAATGGGGGGGAGTATGTTGTAAAAACATTTCGCAACATAGGATAGAAACTAAATTCTGGCGCATGCGCCATCTAACAACTACACGTTTGTTGACCATGTACTCTTCCTACGTGTGTGCAACCCTGTCATACTTCTGCATGGTATCGAATGCTAATGAGTTCGGCTAACCTAAATAAGATCTACTGTATCACAGATGTCGCTCCATACTCTATTCTGGATTAAAAATTGCATTTTTTAAATATGTAAGTAATATTTTTGCATTCTGATAACTGGAATTCCGTGTTTTAACATCAAGCTTTCACTCGTATAAGTGTATTGGGAAACTTTCAAACAATCTGGTGGTACTCCTTTGCATTCGCTGCGTAGGAATACGTTTTTGGTTTGTTTGCATTCTTTGGAGTTCTAGAAGGTTGAGAGAGAGAGAAAATGAGAGATGCGAGCTGTGTGAAGAAGAGAGAGAATGCATACTATAAAGGGTGCAAAGAGAAGTGAAGGCGTCACTATTAGTCAACCCTTTTAGTCAAACACTTTAATATGCAGTCAACACGAATAAGTTAGTGTGAGTAACTTTGTTCTTCGGGTCGTGCCAATGTGACAAGACCACAAATCAACCCAACCATAAATCAGTTCTTTGGGTCGTAATGACCGTAAAACCAGTGCTTTAAGTTGAGAAAACCTGCCAATAAACGTTGCCTATATGCAGCAGATGCAGTCAACTTTGTTCTTTGGGTCGTGAAGACCATAAATCAGTTCTTTGGGTTGGAATGACAATAGAACTAGTGCTTCAGGTTGTGAAAACCTGCAAGTGATCGTTGGCTGTATACATCAGATGCAGTCAACTTTGTTCTTTTAGTCGTGAAGATCATATATCAGTTCTTTTGGTCGTAATGACCGTAAAACCAATGCTTCAGGTTGTGAAAACCTGCAAGTGATCGTTGACTCTATGCAGCAGATGTAGGCAATTTTGTTCCTTGGGTCGTGAAGACCATAAATCAGATCTTTGGGTTGTAATAACCGTAAAACGAGTGCTTCAGGTTTTGAAAACCTGCAAGTGATCGTTGGCTGTATGCAGCAGATGCAGTTAAACAAAAATCAGTTCGTGTCTTAATGACTAATAATCAGTTCGTGTCTTAATGACTAAAAATCAGTTCGTGTCTTAGTGAGTAAAAATCAGTTCGTGTCTTAATGATCAATAATTAGTTCATAATGACTAGTAACGTGCTTTGTGACTGTTTGCAGAGGATGCAACGTGCCACTCTCTCCAAGGACGACTTTGTCGTCAGTGTTCTTAACTAAGATTCCTCTGCCAATGTGGTGTAGCTGCAAGATTCTTGATCATCAACAAATATAACTAAAGTTACTATCAACAAATATGAAATCAATATAAAAAAACTAAAGGAAAGGTGAGTACTACACAACACTTGACAACAAAGGTAACACTGTTTCTTGTAATGTAATTTAATAGTTTAATATTCTTAACAGAAACATACCTTAAAGGTAAAGACTGGTTTACTAAAAATTATAAGCATTTAGAAGAATATCAGTCAGTTTGAATGTTAATCAAACTTAGTTTTAAACTTATGTATTTTGGTAAATAAATCTGAGAATATATAATAATAATTAGGCTTTGTTTTGGATAAATGTATGGTAAATTAAAATATTTCATGTGTAATGAATGTTATTATCAATAGCCATGTTGCGATATATTTATATGATAACTTTATAGTTCAATAAATAATAAAAAATAAGAAATTTAGTTTATCTCCCTATGTTACAGTCTTTGTTAGCAGCACAATAAGATTTGTGTTTACCCTCGTTTGTTTTGGCAGGCGGTCCTCAAAGAAGCACTAGCCTGTACCAAACAGTTATTATAACCTTTGAAGTAAAATCCCTTTAAAATACACTTCTCGTGAAAATATCAATATACTAAAAAACACTGACAGAACAACCATTAATTTAATGCAGGGAACCAACGCCTGGCTAACACTAAAAGAGTTCCAATAATACATTAAACACAAAATTTGAAAAATACCGTGGAATCTTTCAAATTTTGTGTTTAATGTATTATTGGAACTCTTTTAGTGTTAGCCAGGCGTTGGTTCCCTGCATTAAATTAATGGTTGTTCTGTCAGTGTTTTTTAGTATATTGATATTTTCACGAGAAGTGTATTTTAAAGGGATTTTACTTCAAAGGTTATAATAACTGTTTGGTACAGGCTAGTGCTTCTTTGAGGACCGCCTGCCAAAACAAACGAGGGTAAACACAAATCTTATTGTGCTGCTAACAAAGACTGTAACATAGGGAGATAAACTAAATTTCTTATTTTTTATTATTTATTGAACTATAAAGTTATCATATAAATATATCGCAACATGGCTATTGATAATAACATTCATTACACATGAAATATTTTAATTTACCATACATTTATCCAAAACAAAGCCTAATTATTATTATATATTCTCAGATTTATTTACCAAAATACATAAGTTTAAAACTAAGTTTGATTAACATTCAAACTGACTGATATTCTTCTAAATGCTTATAATTTTTAGTAAACCAGTCTTTACCTTTAAGGTATGTTTCTGTTAAGAATATTAAACTATTAAATTACATTACAAGAAACAGTGTTACCTTTGTTGTCAAGTGTTGTGTAGTACTCACCTTTCCTTTAGTTTTTTTATATTGATTTCATATTTGTTGATAGTAACTTTAGTTATATTTGTTGATGATCAAGAATCTTGCAGCTACACCACATTGGCAGAGGAATCTTAGTTAAGAACACTGACGACAAAGTCGTCCTTGGAGAGAGTGGCACGTTGCATCCTCTGCAAACAGTCACAAAGCACGTTACTAGTCATTATGAACTAATTATTGATCATTAAGACACGAACTGATTTTTACTCACTAAGACACGAACTGATTTTTAGTCATTAAGACACGAACTGATTATTAGTCATTAAGACACGAACTGATTTTTGTTTAACTGCATCTGCTGCATACAGCCAACGATCACTTGCAGGTTTTCAAAACCTGAAGCACTCGTTTTACGGTTATTACAACCCAAAGATCTGATTTATGGTCTTCACGACCCAAGGAACAAAATTGCCTACATCTGCTGCATAGAGTCAACGATCACTTGCAGGTTTTCACAACCTGAAGCATTGGTTTTACGGTCATTACGACCAAAAGAACTGATATATGATCTTCACGACTAAAAGAACAAAGTTGACTGCATCTGATGTATACAGCCAACGATCACTTGCAGGTTTTCACAACCTGAAGCACTAGTTCTATTGTCATTCCAACCCAAAGAACTGATTTATGGTCTTCACGACCCAAAGAACAAAGTTGACTGCATCTGCTGCATATAGGCAACGTTTATTGGCAGGTTTTCTCAACTTAAAGCACTGGTTTTACGGTCATTACGACCCAAAGAACTGATTTATGGTTGGGTTGATTTGTGGTCTTGTCACATTGGCACGACCCGAAGAACAAAGTTACTCACACTAACTTATTCGTGTTGACTGCATATTAAAGTGTTTGACTAAAAGGGTTGACTAATAGTGACGCCTTCACTTCTCTTTGCACCCTTTATAGTATGCATTCTCTCTCTTCTTCACACAGCTCGCATCTCTCATTTTCTCTCTCTCTCAACCTTCTAGAACTCCAAAGAATGCAAACAAACCAAAAACGTATTCCTACGCAGCGAATGCAAAGGAGTACCACCAGATTGTTTGAAAGTTTCCCAATACACTTATACGAGTGAAAGCTTGATGTTAAAACACGGAATTCCAGTTATCAGAATGCAAAAATATTACTTACATATTTAAAAAATGCAATTTTTAATCCAGAATAGAGTATGGAGCGACATCTGTGATACAGTAGATCTTATTTAGGTTAGCCGAACTCATTAGCATTCGATACCATGCAGAAGTATGACAGGGTTGCACACACGTAGGAAGAGTACATGGTCAACAAACGTGTAGTTGTTAGATGGCGCATGCGCCAGAATTTAGTTTCTATCCTATGTTGCGAAATGTTTTTACAACATACTCCCCCCCATTGAATGCCTGTGGCATTCAAAAGATTTGAAAAGATAAGAATAACAACAGAACTTTTGGTAATAAAATTTGACGCATTTTGGGTCAAATTGAAATTTTACATAAATAGGGATTGCGTAAAGTTTGACATAATAGGGTGAATTGAGAATCGACACTTTTGGTAATAGCATTTGAATGCATTGATTAGCAGAATGTGAAGGAGACTTGGGTAGTTCTTCCACTTCTCAAAATTTTACAAGTATATGATCTAAAGAATCAGACTTAGTATTAACGAACATAGAGACACAGTGAGCAGGTTGCTCGTAACGCACTTGAGATGAAGTATGATTACCATGATTTAAATTTGCTGGAGATGGTCCAGCGATAATCCAACCGAAGCAAGTATTTTGCATAACTGGAAGATTCCTACCCAAATGGCGGACACCTCCCAGAATAATGTTATAATAACAATTTGCACCAATCAAAATGTCAATGTCACCTGGAACGGCAAAAGACATATCAGCAAGTTCAAGGCTATCTGGTATGTTCAATTTGTTTGTATCAATTGACACTTGTGGAAGTTTACAGGTTATTTCTGGAAGTACAGCGCAGGTTCCTTTAAACCATTTCTTATCTAAGAATGCAATACTAGATCTAACATTTCTTGAGCTAACACCGGCTTTTGTGAAATTCCACTAATACTTAACTTTTTGTACGGTTTAAACTATAATTTTTAAGCAAATCTTCTGTTATAAAAGAGCTTTGACTAGCAGGGTCTAACTGCATTCTTGCATATACGCGATGGCCAGAATTATTGTACCTAAACAAAAGCTCTTGCAGTAGCTAAAAACACATGTGATTTACAAAAAGCCATTGCAGATACAGAAACTGCACTTGACTTTTCTCTGTGAGGTTGATTTTAGTTGGTGTGAGAATTGTTTTGCTTATTTTGACTATGTGTTTCACTAGTAAGAGAAGTAGTTTTATCGCCACTCCTACTGCCAACTGTGGGAGCAGGTGACACTGAGTTATGAATTAAAGTGTGATGTTTTTGAGAACACACAGTAGAAGTTTGAGTGTTTTTGCACTGTGATACGCAGTGAGCTACTCCAAGACAATTATAACAAAGAGATTTGGATCGCACAAATTTGTGCTTTTCTGGCAAAGTCAAATTTTTAAATTTTTGACAGCTATAAATTTTATGAAAAACTTCATTGCAATAACTGCATTTTAGTTTTAGATACTTCATTTTTTAATAAAATTTAATCTGATTGTTGGACCATCACTTGACAACACACCTGTATGTGATGATGTTCGTGATGAACGCCTTGGCTCTAATATATTTTTAGATGTCTCTGATGATGCTACATTTTCTAATACAACACATCGATTCTCTAAAAATTCAAGAAATTCATTAAAATTTGGCAATGCTGCAACATTACGAGACGACTCGGAGGCTTTTCGAAGCCCAAGATCTAATTTTCTTGGTAAAATATAGATTAAAATGAATTCAAATCTGAATACTTTAAATTTTTTAGTAACTGAAAATTGGATTTAATACTTGTTATGTTATGTTAGAAAGAGGACTTAATTCAATAATTGATTTTAAATGTGCATTGATTACACATCATTCGACCTATAGAAACTGCCCAAAATGCCAATTAATGAATAAACAGACAATTGCCAATACAAAGCCCTTGGAGATGTTTATTTTTTCATTTATTTTTACGCAAAGAGGATTTAACTTTGAATCAAATTAATTCCACAATATGCTGGGATTAAATTTATGCCTTTGCTAAAATCTTTGATTAATTAATTTGGCCCAATTTTGAATTTTATTACATAGAATTTAAAAAAATCTCTTTTCTGCAATATTTGAAATTAAAATTATACACTTCTACATTACAGAAAGGGCATTAAATTTATCATTATTAGCTAAGTAGGTAGTACTTTGTATCGGAGTATGCACAGAGATATTCCCATACTATTTTCAATAATAGTACTATTTTTTACCACTGTCATATTAGTTATATTAAAGTGAATATTGTCGGAACAAAATATTATTGAAATAAACCTAAAAAACACATTTCTTTAAACATAGACTTATCATTGGAGTTCAAGTGTACTTCTTTGAAATCTATATTACCATTTTTTCAATGGCCAAAATATTATTGAAAACCAATAATATATTTCTATTATTCCATAGAGTGTAGAATTGTCAGAGCCAAGAAATTAAACTATTTGATTAGAAATATATCTGAGCGAAAAATAGGTATTTGTAGGCGGTGTGATTCAAATTACAGTATATTTTATTAAACCAGCAAGAACTACAGTTTAAACAGAAAATCTAAAAATTAAGTCAATAATCCTTATACAATATTAATTGAAATAAATCATCCAATAAAAAGTACAAGGTATTAGAGAAATAATAAAAAAAATATTAATTGAATGACTTCTATTGTTGGCTGAACTATTACTTCTATTGCTTGCGGGCACCCTTAGGAGAGGTTTAAATTGTGCTGTTGGTATTTGTTCGTTGAATAGTCGTTTAGGCTTGCAGCCTGTTTGTTTGTTGCGTTAATGGCACACCGAAAATAATAGATCTTTTGGAATACTGGGGACTGGAGCAACTCATTTCATGTTATTTAAGTTAAACAAATCTAAAAAGCTTTGCAATAATAATAAGTATATAATAAGATGTATATTCTCACAAATAATCTTTTACTAAAACCAGAAACTATAAAGAGAGACCCGCTTTTTGGTCCATTTTTGGTTCATTTTTGGTACACGCTAGCGTTCGTCTATGTATTATTTAGTCTATGCTAAAGCCAATGATATATTTTGTATTGCATTTAGAATAGGATATTACTGCATTAAATAATTGTTATATTTAAACGACCTATTAAAAACCAATGGAGCCTTATATTTCAAGGAATCTTATAACCTATTGATTAACAATGATAAAATAATCATTGCAAGAAACCGAATTTGTACTGGGCAATACGGAATAGAGTATGTCATTGAGTGAATTGGTATCTAATTCAATGTGTGTGTGTTTTTTCTGTGTGCAGACTATAATAAAAAATAAAAATAATTTCTATATGATTGTGACGGATTCATATTGAAAACATCTGTTGTATATAACAGACAAATTATACAATTTCATACAAGAAAGTCTGACAAAGTCGCCCAAATGCCGTAAATATTTAACTGAATCCATATATAAAGAATTTTTATAAGGATGACACTTTTAAAACTTACGTCATTATGCTCAATGGGTCTGTTTCTCATAGGTACAAGATTTGCGGTGTCTTTTGTTAAATAGAAGCAAAACCACTAAAATAAAAAGAGTTAAATATGTAAACCAACCAAGACAAGTTTAAATATCTACTTGAGTTTGTTTTTAATTAAGGATAGGCGGAGAATTATCCACCGTTACCTAAAAAGACTGGCTGTGTATTTAGATAATCATTATTTGCTTAAAATAAATGAGCAAATTGTCAAGGAAATGTTTATTTTATAAATGTAGGGAAATTATAAAAGTTTTAATTACCTTCCAGTTAATGCTATCTAAAATAAAATACGTTATTTGTTGCATATTTATACATTGGTAATTCCAAAAGTTTTAAGAAAAAATTACAAGGAGTTTTGCAAACCGGACTATTTTTTATTGCGGTTCTAGATTGACAATCATAGATTTATATCTATTGACATGTACAAGAAAAACAACAAAGTTGTGTATTGTAAAAAGTTTGGATTATTTTATTCTAAATTCCAAAGAAAGAGAATTAAGCTGGCGCGGCGCCACACATGCGGCTTTCGGCGAAAGGAGAGTGGTTAGCCGCATGTGTGTACATAAGGCCGGTCGCACACCAAGGATGCATAAGACATGAAACATGAAACATGCAACATAAGATAAATATCTCGTATCTCCTACTAGCGTACAGCAATGCAGCAGCAGTTTCGTTAACTTGCAGTCTTGCAGTATTTAAATGTCTTCGAGTGAGGAAGATGGCATTGTAGCATGGAAATTTCTGCGAAGACGTAAACGAGATTCGCCCGTTACTTGAACATAATATTTTACATAGTCCTGCAACTGTTGCATAGGAACAGTTGTCCCAGAATCCAGACGTCATTTCTTTCTCAGTTAATAGACCCTATACTACCTCGTTAAACGCGCAACATTTACTGTAAAAAGATACGCATAGAATGTCGCGTGCGGTTTAGGTAGCGAGGCATATACCGCTGCCGCATTGGTGTACGATTGTTGGGTGATTTACATTCATTTGAGCGGCGCACGTCTACTTGCAGTATTTACTGCGTACCGCATGTTTCATGTTTTATGCATCCTTGGTGTGCGAGCTGCCTAACCGGCGCGCCGGCGGCGTGCCCTCTTCGTTATGACATCAGAATTAAACTCTTTATAATTTATAACCATGAGTAAAAGATATTGAAGAAGACAAAAAACGCAAAAATGATAATAATTAAAGGTAGGTTCTTATTCTTGTGTACCCTTGCGTTAAAACGGTTTAGTGTAGTTTTTTATTATACAGGGTGTTATGAAATTCACTGAATATATTGAAACCGGTTTGCCGGTGATATGAATTCAGATTGAAAAAAAATAGTAATAAATGGCGCTTCGCAGTAATAAGCTAGTAATCGCCTCCTAAATTTTCTCTAACCACCGGTACCCGCCACTGGCAAGAAACACCGAGTAAGTTGCCAGTTCCATCAATAATTTTTTTATGTAACAAGTTATAAGAAATAATGTTATTGTTGTGAAAATATTTCGCAACATAGGATAGAAACTAAATTCTGGCGCATGCGCCATCTAGCAACTACACGTTTGTTGAACATGTACTCTTCCTACGTGTATGCAACAATGTCATACTTCTACATGGCATCGAATGCTACTGAGTTAGAAGTCGAAAAGAAGAGAGAGACACAACAATCATTGGCGTAACTAGAACATGTTTCTGGGAGGGGGGGCACATTCTCCTAAAGGGCTGGTGAAATCCCTATGGATGTTTCCAGCTCTGGATGTGTAAGTCGGACTTCCCCAGTACACCCACGGTACATGGTACTTTAGACTTCGGTCCTCGTGGCCTGTCAGAAGAAAAAAAACTACTTCCGTGTTTTAATAATAATAATAATCGGTACACTGAGGAAACACTTTCGCGAGATTCGTATTGTAGAAACTTTTTAGTATTGTGTTCATTATTATCATACTTTAAAAATAAATTGAAATACGTTTATCAGTCCTATATTTGATATTTAAAGATTTGTGAGATAATTTTAGTAATGACTCCCCTCTACAACACAGTTTGAGAAAAATTAGCTAGAATTTTATAGAATATATTATAAGATTTCTTATGACACTTTAACTTTAACTTTACTAAAATTTATTGCAAACCTCTCCTCATGACGATATCACAGATTACTCCTACCAGATGCGAATCTTACGCTTTCGACGGTGGCTCAATTTAGAGAAATTATAAGGTGGCGATGCACCTTATCATTTAGTTTGTCGCCGAACGGTGAATTCCTCGCTGTTAGCGTGTGCGAGCGTCTCGGTGGAATAGAGAGCAGGCTAATGTTATTACATCAGTTTTGTTGCGGTGATTTTATGGTTTAAATTGTGGTTGTACTAGGTTGTAGTGTAATTTTAATAAACGAGATACGTTTTTGTATTTGTTAATGATATAATTTTATATAAAATGCCACACAATATCATGTTTTAATATTTTAAAATATAATCCATAATTTCTCTGAATTAAAACCTACCAAACGCGTGGAAAATTTCATTCACGGCATCGACGCTCGAAGCGACCGGGCCGCTCTGTCCGTAGCGCCAAGACCGCGGAATCCTGATATAGGAAAGTTATTAAGAGATTCGCATCTGGTAGGAGTAATCTGTGACGATATAGTGGATAATATACTGTTTTGCCGTGCCATACCTACAGTATAATAAAATATAGTAGGTACATGTTAAAATGTTATTTTACCCTTTACAATACGTTTTTGTTTTATGTACAGTATTACTTCTGTTGCTTCAAAGAACGATACACGTTGATAGACATTTACTTTAACTTTATTTTTGCTTTAAAAACTTCACAGATACGAATACGAGAGGAAATACTTCTTTCGTCGATAACTTTTTCTGGCTGACTTTCTTATTCCCTCCATTTTCCTGGATGCCAATCTTTATGGGCGCAACATTTAGTAAAAATAACCTAAAATCCTACATAATATGCCGCCCACGTTGAAAAGTGTTCTTTTCAAAAATATACATAAATGGCAGTATCAAAAACAAAACAAGTTAACAATTAAAGTATTAAATGATAATATTATTTCAAATGCTATCCTTCGTCGTTTACTGGCAGCAAACAAATTTTTGACAGTAACCGTTTCAGTACAGTTCCAATGGGTAACTTCACGGAAACCACTCTTACTATTGTAAGAGTGTGGACGATATTTCGTCCACTCCGGGATGTATAGCGGTTATTCTATCCAATGGCCATCTGAGGGGAGGCGTATTATCTTCTTTAACCACTACCACGGAACCCACTCTAACACAGCTGGTTACTTTCGTCAACCATTTTTTACGAGTTTGGAACCGACATAAATATTCCTTTGACCAGCGAGACCAAAAAAAGTATCTTGATAATCGATTAGTTTGGCATTCTAATACATTTTTTTGGGGGGGAATGCTTGCTAGTGATTCTCCTATTAAAACATGGAAGGGAGTTAACGGAGTGAGGTCATTTGGATCATTGGAAAGTGGGGTAATAGGACGGGAATTGACAAACCTCGACTAAAACTAAACCATGTCTCATAGGTAGCGTAAAAGCTTGGAAGACCTATATCTGGAAGTTTGGCGATATCTCTTCCAACCTGAGACGTCACATTTGACATAGAAACAGTTTTTCTTTTTTCGATACAAGTTTTAGCTATGCCTATGATTTCGTAAAATGAATTCTCGATATTTAAACGTTTACTTTTCTCATCCTTTTCAAAAATTCTAATCGAGTTTGTGTTCTATCAAATTCGTAGAAATCTTCTTAAATACTCTTTAAGCGAATTTCTATTTGAATATCATTTTCTTTATTTTGATCTTTCGTTACAAATTCTTTAAATCGTTTTAACCTTTCACCAGTAACTTCACGTGAATATTCTAATTGGGCGATTTCATCCTCAATAACTTTTTTTAACGGCATTTCGCGTTATTTATTCTAAGAGAGAAATTGTGTTGTACGAAACTGCTGTTAAATGCGATTTATTTAATTAATTTTACCTTTGAAATATTCTACAAATTTTGACAAATTTGTCAGCTAAAATCACTAAAGATTTTTTTGTTATTGTTATTATGAACCTATATCGAGAATTGCTTTTTTTTACAATGGAACGGACTCATTTTTTCGTGCTTTTCCTTTCGATGACGTGATTACATCTCATTCATGGGCTGGAAACATCCGGCTCTGTAGGCCATAAAAATGTTACTTATTTTGCTTCAAAGGACTATACACGTTGATATACTTTTACTTTAGCTTTATTTTTTCTTTAAAAAACTTTACAAATACGAGACGAAATACTTCTTTCTTCGATGACTTTTTCTGACTGACTTTTTTTTGTTTTTTCCATTTCCCTGGATACCAGGCGCGGCCCGTGAGTTTTTTTACAGGTGGGTCAAAATGTTGTAGGCAACTAGTGATATCAACGCAACAAGCAAAATATACATGGAACCCACTCTAACACAGCTGGTTACTTTCGTCAACCATTTTTTACGAGTTTGGAACCGACATAAATATTCCTTTGACCAGCGAGACCAAAAAAAGTATCTTGATAATCGATTAGTTTGGCATTCTAATACATTTTTTTGGGGGGAATGCTTGCTAGTGATTCTCCTATTAAAACATGGAAGGGAGTTAACGGAGTGAGGTCATTTGGATCATTGGAAAGTGGGGTAATAGGACGGGAATTGACAAACCTCGACTAAAACTAAACCATGTCTCATAGGTACCGTAAAAGCTTGGAAGACCTATATCTGGAAGTTTGGCGATATCTCTTCCAACCTGAGACGTCACATTTGACATAGAAACAGTTGCTTGTTTGCTGTTTCTCTTTCCTGGATACAAGTTTTAGCTATGCCTATGATTTCTTAAAATGAACTCTCTATATTTAAACGTTTACTTTTCTCATCCTTTTCAAAAATTCTAATCGAGTTTGTGTTCTATCAAATTCGTAGAAATCTTCTTAAATACTCTTTAAGCGAATTTCTATTTGAATATCATTTTCTTTATTTTGATCTTTCGTTGCAAATTCTTTAAATCGTTTTAACCTTTCACCAGTAACTTCACGTGAATATTCTAATTGGGCGATTTCATCCTCAATAACTTTTTTTAACGGCATTTCGCGTTATTTAGTCTAAGAGAGAAATTGTGTTGTACGAAACTGCTGTTAAATGCGATTTATTTAATTAATTTTACCTTTGAAATATTCTACAAATTTTGACAAATCTGTCAGCTAAAATCACTAAAGATTTTTTTGTTATTGTTATTATGAACCTATATCGAGAATTGCTTTTTTTTACAATGGAACGGACTCATTTTTTCGTGCTTTTCCTTTCGATGACGTGATTACATCTCATTCATGGGCTGGAAACATCCGGCTCTGTAGGCCATAAAAATGTTACTTATTTTGCTTCAAAGGACCATACACGTTGATATACTTTTACTTTAGCTTTATTTTTTCTTTAAAAAACTTTACAAATACGAGACGAAATACTTCTTTCTTCGATAACTTTTTCTGACTGACTTTTTTTTATTTTTCCATTTCCCTGGATACCAGGCGCGGCCCGTGAGTTTTTTTACAGGTGGGTCAAAATTTTGTAGGCAACTAGTGATATCAACGCAACAAGCAAAATACACTTTTTTAATTAAGAAAGGTTTTTAATAATGTGCTACGAAATTATTTACCTACAAATAAACACTGCACAAATCATAAAATAGGTACTGCAGAATATTAAACATTACTACTCTAGATGTTTATGGCTTTTTTCTATGTGTTTTAATACTCTAGATTAGTAGATTTTAGCGACTTCCGTTTTGATAAGTTTAGCATCTCCTCAATAGATGTCGCGCCTTGTACTAAAAGCCCAGAATATAAACAGAACAGAAATTCTGAGCTAAAAGTATGATTATTCGTAAAATAAAATTAGGAACGCTGCCGAAACTCTGTTTTCTTTAATAAATACAATGCTGGCGACTAGACATAGTAATACCTGTGGTAATACGATATTTGTCTACGCACGTGCAGGCTGTAAGCTGTAGTAAATATGAGATTGCCAACAATTTTAAAAATATTTTATCGATGAACAACTTGTTGCCAATACACCTTTTTGAGCCGATCTAATTTTTTAAATAACAAAAATTTAAAAAAAAATTTTGCCCCAACACAGATTCGAAACCTCGACCTTCTGATCAACTCGCTGAGATCATACCTCTGGACTACGCTGGCTATGTAAGACAATCGGTCCGATACCGATAAATTTGATGCCTAGCGCTGGCCTGACAGAAATCGTATTTATAATTTTTTATGTTTAATCGCTAATTAATATTATTAATACAATGCAAATGCAATGCGCATATTAGGTACCTAATTAGTTTTTCTTTTTCCGAACCAAATGTTTTGAAATAGTATATTTAGGGGGCCGTTTGAGAGTATTTCCCTAGTGGGAATGGCCAGATATTATTGGTGGGCCGTCGACCAATTGTGTCTCTTTTTAACTTCCTAAAGCGCGTATGTCTGTTTCTCTCTTACTTTTAATGAATTTATATCGTCCATATAAACCTATAAGATCAATTTAAAATATGACCCAGCCCGGAGCAACCTTGGATATCCTTTGACGATGGCTTGGCTTGATTCTTTCTTGGGGAGTTTTCGCATGGAACTTTGAAACAAAAGATTCTTATTTGGTTTTAAAAAATTAAAAAATAAATTGTTAGGTAGATCATTAAAAATTTTAGGTGGGTCATTGACCAAATGACCTTATGGACGGGCCGCGCCTGCCGGATACCAGTCCGTATGGGCTCAACATTTAGTAAAAATACCTTAAAATCCTACACACAGTTTGATAGAATATCCGAAATATCGTGAATGACCACCCTAATAACGGGGCTTTTCTTTTTTTATGTGAAACAGTCCACGTAGACTTCAAGCCTAAGTACTTTTTGATGCGATCGAATAAAACCGATGGAACTGCATCTACTTGAAAATTGCGTTGCAAACAGTTAGAACTGAAGTTTTGACCGAATGACTAGCCAAGTCAATTATTGTATTGTTATAGTTTTGGTCGACTGAAGTGGATGGATAGATTATTTTGAGCCATAGAAACAGAATTGGAATAACGGGTTCAAATGACACTTAGCAATTAAATAGCTGACCTGTATCTTGTTGGATATTAACACAACCTCTTCGTTACAGGTTAGGTTAACAATATACACACCCTGTATATTATAAGAGTAGTTTATGCCCTATTTCGGATTTCTAGAAAGTCCTTACCTAGACAAAATTTTAGCTAAACGTCAAGCTGTTCAGGCACGATTGGGCAACAAACAAATTTTCACATAATATGAATAATTTATGAGGATTGGTTACAATAAATAATTTAACACCCTTTATCCTCTGGTGTTTTGGAAGTTAAACGGATATGTTGATCTAGTGAAATTCTTGATGCAAAATTAATTTAGCCGCTAATTTAAAATTGAAAAATTCTTAAATTAATATGCAATGCGGTTTGTATAAAGTTCACCCGTAGATAGCTTTAACTCTATGGGGGTCAAATTTTTTTAAGTCCCTAGTAACTGTGTTTAGACAAATATTTAGACAAATAACGAAAGTTTTATTTCAGTAAATAAAGGATTTGTGAAGCACTTCATGAATCGCTCCAAATCACAGATTTGCCTCTTATGAGTTGATATGAAAAAAATTCCAAAATTTGTTTTTATACATTTGTAAGCCTAGCAAGACAAATTAAAAATTAAGCTAATTTCTTTATTAGGTTGAGTATAAATTTAAGATGTTTAAGACTAAACACATTTTACCCCTTTAGGGTGCGAATTTTGCAAGTAAAAATAATAAAACGTTAATTTCTTGCAATACATTTAGAAAACATAGTCTTAAATATATTTACCTTAAATTGAAAGTTAAATTTTTAAAAATTTGCCAGTTCAAATAAGCCCCAAGATACCCGAGGCTTGTCTGATAGTTTGATATGTCTGCTCCTGCATATGAGAGCAGAACTAACTGACACGATGGATCCTCAGGGGTAAATGTTTCCCGTAAATACAAGTTTTATACCCCTGCTTTGACCTGTCTAGTTCATTCCCACTCTTGGTTACGTAACTGACAACCTTCTGGATTATTTATGTGATGTAATCATACTTTGTAACTTTGTAGTAGTAAAGAAGTATGTACATACATTAAAAAATCTTTACATGTCAATCATTCTAGTTAAACGGGCGAGCATTTTTTTTACATATCTGGTCAAAGCTTTCTAAGCTTGACATAAGCAAAATATCGCATGCATGTTTGAGTAAGCCAAGTTTATGTTCGATGTAAATACAACCTTAATAAAATTAGAAGTTTACCCTTTCTTTAACTTACTAAGCAACTTGAAAAAAGGACTAGATTGACAGTATTCTGTATAGTTTATATTTCCTGAAGGAATCTGTCATTGGACGTACACAGTTGTTAAAAACTGACCGCCAAGCGTTTATTAGATGTTATTGATTGCCCCATGCCCCATATTTGTCTTTCCCTTTATGATTAATAAAGGGGCTTAACTTAACATGTGTAGTAATTCTTAATAGACATCATTCATTCTAAAATAATTACAGTAATATTCTGGATGTCTGATTTTAATATAATAATAATAATAATAATAATAATAATAGTACAATCTCCATTAAATAAAAAAATTAAAATTTACTTAAATATAACACTGCATACAAATGAAGATCATTGACTCAATATAGTTTATAAAATACCTACCTATTCACCGTGTAAGATTTACCGAAAGCATACTCATACAGTACTCTGATGAAACGAAATACTGGCAGTAAATCTAATCATCTTAGGACCGAGCCTTACCAATGCAAATTGTCAAAAGAGAGCGCTCTGTCGGACTACTTTGTGAAGTCCACTGGATATCCTAAAGACGTTTCTGTCGAATATTTCGTTTCAGTTTCTTTCATGGACAACCTCGGAACGTTCGTGTTAAGCACAATATTTATAATTTATAGATACAAAGAATGAAGAACCATATAAAGGCTTTTGTACCGAGATCAGTAGAGTATCAGAGAGAAAAAAAGAGAGATCGACTTTTTCTTATTCACTTTTCAGTTCAGTTATTATCGGTGTATATTACTGTAATAGTGAAAAAGCTGGTTCAATCATTTCAGACAGACGAAATTGAATTAAATTCAGAGAAAATAGTGGGAAACGGAACAATCGGCATAACTGCATGATTTCTGAATCTTAACGGTGTTGGAACTAGAATTGTAAGGTAAAACAGGATGAGGTATATACATCCCCTTTACCGCGGCCAATAAGGCTTATTGTGATCCGTATTGCACTGAGCCTAGTTGAAATATCCAGGAGTGCTGCTAGTGCAATTTCTTGGTTTACGAGTGCGGATTCTATTCTTGTCACCCGGTGGCCCCTCGTGCAGAGAGATTTCCCTTATGTGCTTGTCAATCAGTTTTTCTTCTGCATCATGAATGCCTTAGCCTGAGAGTACTCACTTCCAGTTTAAGGTACTTATAAGAACCAATTTAGCCTGTCTCCAAGCATAGAAAATATAAGTAACTGCAAGACTGACTCTTAGTAATTTGTAAAGTACAAAGAAAAGATATGATGATTTGTTTACTTTACTGCAATACTGGATTATATCGTCAAGTCTAGATGCCTCGAAAGAGTCAATCGCCCACTCAAGCTTGTCCAGGGGTACAACTTCTCTTGCTGTTGTCAGTCTCTTCTTGTGGCCCTTATTGTCGGCGTAGGGATTAAGAGATTCTGGACCTGTCCCTTTAAGTTAAACTGTTATCGAACCTAGCAGATGCATCTGAAATTGTACATACCTATCTAGTAGTGCTAGACTCTATAAAGTTGCCATCCGGTTTTCTGATGGACCCGATTGAGTTAATAGGATCCTTGGTCAGGATTTTGTGTAGTCGAGTATTTCAGCGGTATTTTCAGTCTCTTAGAAGAATTGTCTCAACGAGCTTCTTTTGGTCTTTCAAATATATTTGTTGTATTTGGTTAATGTGAAATAATATGCCTTCCATTCACCGGTCCTTTTCGCCTTATTAAAAAACTTGTGAATTTTGTTTCCATTGACAAGTTCGGAGTTCCATCAGTTTGCCTCTTGCCTGGATGTCTCTCTTACCAAAGGGCAATTTTGATATGAGTTTAGCATGACTTTTTTAAGTTGGAAGAAAGATAGCTCTATACCTCTATAGCTCTATTTGTAAGATTATCCCTATTCGGGTTTGCTTAGGTGCATATTCCCTAGGTTATTTGTAAGCTTCTCCCTATTCGGGCTTGCTTAGGTGCATATTCCCTAGGTTATTTGTAAGCTTCTCGCTGTTCGGTTTACGATACTTCGCGATTGATCACCCGATGTTCGAGATCTCCACGTCGATATACCTATGATCTGAGAGAGAACGGTTCCTTAGATACTTACCGCCGAATAGCGCCAAAAAGTGCAAGTTTTTCATTCCTAGTTTGTCCACGGTTTGAGTGACTCCTCTAAGCTGTTGAGGTTTTAATGAGGGAGGTTGGTTTTCTGTAAAGTTTGTGAGGTTTCATAGGATGGCGTTAAGTTTTGACCATGTTTGCCTGCCTTAACTTCCATACGAGATAGTTTTTCTTTTTATTGCTCATTGTTCCATAGAGTTCCCACGGGTATATCGGAATTAGCGGTCCATCCTGGCAGAGTCGTTTACCAGGCTGTTTATCCAAGAGGATCGCCCGGTATTCTGAAGGGGTCGTTCAAGACACCTCTCCCACCTTGGGATGGGATGTGTATGTTGTGAGTGTTGGTGTGTATGTACATATATATATGTTAAGTATGGTCCGCGTTGAGGCCTTAAGGAATATGTTGAAATTATTAGTTTCCTTAATCCCTGGTATAGCCATCACTGACCATGTGTGACACATGGCCGTTCCCTAATCTGCCAGTGGGGAAGGCGACCAGACAAGTTACTTAACGTCCTCGCCCCGCAAAAGTGAATACGGTGTCGGACTAACGGTGTTACTTTGGAATTTATCTGTCATGGGAAGCAAGGATGGATTTACAGGGGGAATGGAGTAATTCCCCCCCCCCCATGAATTCCAAAATTATAAAAAAAAATTGCTGTCGAAATAAATATTTTAGTTTCTCTTACTTTGTAATGCACTAAAATTTATTTTTCCAAAATCTCAGAACTTAGAAATACCTGGATACCTACAAAAAAAAAACAAGTAAATAATATACGGTGTATTAAGAAAGTATGGATTTTTGCAAATATTTCAAAAAATACTGAAAATATATTTTTGAAAATTGGCACGTCTATATAGTTAAAAATGGCACACCTTGAAAGTATAAAACCGTTTCTATCACTATACAGGGTTAGTCGAAAAGAATACTAATTTTTTATTTTAAATAGAAAGTCCTGTATATTTTTGAAGATTCAAATAGTTCTTTAAATGACAAATTCAATGATATAGGGTTCAATTGATTTATTTGTCAAAATAATAGATGTATATAAAAAAATTTAATGATTCATGAATTTTTTTAAAAAATCAAGGTAAGAAAATTGCGAGATCACAGTTATCAAATCTTTATTCGTAAGCATTCAAAAACTATAAATTAGGATGGTAGCTTTAACTAAAGGAGAAAAAATTGAGATTTCAATGATGGTTGGATATAGTGACCGCAGGAGAAGACAACAGGAAGTTATTCATGCAGACCTATCCTAATCGGCCTGCAATAACCCAGTCATGTGTAAACAAAAACTGCTGAAGAAATTCAACGAAACGCGAAGTGTGAAAGACAAACACAGGTCAGGCAGACCAAAAATAGGTTGGTGGTGATAAGGCTCTGGATATTTTATTTGACCTACAAGATAATCCAAATCGATTACTTCGACAGTTTGGCTAAGACCATAATGTGTGTCACCAATCAGCTGAAAATTTCTATGAAAGGGAAAAGATTCGTCCTTATAAGATCCATCCATTTTGGTTTAGAAGTGGGTAAATTTTTACACCAAATGTTTCCAAATCAGTGGATAGAAAGGAGAGACAAAATTGAGTGGCCTGCCAGATTCCCAGACCTCACCCCTTTGGCCTTTTATTTGTGGGGTAATTTAAAGAATAAGGTTTTCAAAAATAGGCCGGTTAATATTGAAGATTTAAAGGCTCATATAAGTCGTATTATAAATCAAATACGTGAAATTTGATGGGATACTTTTGCCAACGTCTTACGGGAACTTAGAGACAGGCTTGGCTATTGCCTAGCTAACAGTGACAGACATTTTGAACATCTTATGAAGTAGTCTTTGTTAAATTTTTACTATTTCTAGGTATTTCTTAATTTCATGGTGTTCTTGTTCATTTATTTAAAATTAGTGGTCATATGTCATTTTAACAAACAAATCAATTGAACCATATATCATTGAATTTGTTTTTAAGGGACTCATTGAATCTTCAAAAATATTCAGGAGTTTCTTTTAAAGTAAAAAAAAATTAGTATTCTTTCTGACTAACCCTGTATAGTGACAGAAACGGTTTTATCCTGCCAAGGTATGCCGTTTGTAACCATATAGACGTGCCAATTTTCAAAAATATATATTCAGTAGTTTTTGAAATATTCTCAATATTTCAGACTTTTTTGACACCCTGTATATCTATTACTTCACGATTTAATGAGAATACGCTTAATAAAACAAAAACAGACGTATTTATTGCAAGAACTTTATTTACTGCTTATAATAATTTTAATACTGCATGTATCCAAAAATCTTACTCATCCCAGAACAGATGTTTCCAGCTCTGGATGTGTTAGTCGGACTTCCCCAGTACACCCACTGTACTGTTTCTGTACAAGATACTTAGACTTGGGTCTTCGTGGGCTGTCAGAAGAAAAAAAATTACCTAAGCAAAGAAGAAGCTAAGAAAACTAGAAAATAATAAGAAAACACACTTTGTGCAGGGGCGCGCCAAGCCGAGGGTGCAAGGAGTGCACCGCACACGGGCGGCAAATTTCAGGGGCGGCAAAAAGCCGCCTCGTTTTTTCATAATAATAATAATAATCATAATAATTATTTTAATAATAATTTTCAAATGGATTTAAAAATATGACATATTTAAATACATATTAAATTTTATTGTCGACATACATGCAAATAAGATCTTGCACCCGGGCGGCAAATTTCGTTGGCGCGCCCCTGACTTTGTGAACATGAATTTTATTAAACTAGAGCTCAACTAACTTCACATTTTTCTGACTTTAATAACAATATTCTGAAATTCTCGTTTTACCCATATACTTGGACATTTATCTAAAGCAACGCAAAATAAACCTAATCTCTACAAAATTCCAAAGCACTGTTCAAAACTGAACGAACAATGCTTAGAAGAGATTTTCATTCACATTAAAACATACTTGAAGGGACTTTATTCGAATTGCAGTGGCATTTTGCATTTTTGAATAATTACTAAAATATTGCATCCTAACATAATATTTACCGGAAATAAAATAAAATATTTTAAAGTTTGTACAAACAATGATACTTAAGGTAAATATAATTTTAACTTTTATTTATAAAGCTGAAGTTGTTATAAAAAGCTAATTGAGTTCTCAAATTAAAATACTTTTATTTTTTTTTTAATTTTAAAGCATTAAAAACATGCGTAAAATTATATTTTATTAACATGACGCCGTTATAAATAATAATCGTAGTGTGCTTTTCGGCTATTGCTGATAATAATTAAATAACTTACATTTGCACATGCCGTTTAATTTTCATAATGACAGTTGAACAATAGAATCGATTAAAACTGATCCACCGGTTATTACCGCAGTTATGCCCTTGGTTATTCTTGGATATTTTTCCCACATATTTGAATAACCAAACTCGATATCGCTTTAACGAAAAGTTTTGGCCCGGTTATAAGATCATTTATGGTTGTTTTGAATGAATCTATATGAATTATTTAACTTTTGGAAGATCATTTTTTTATGTACAGTGCCAGTGACTTCATTTGGATATTCACCACGAACACTCACCTATTATTAAACTTGCTTCTATAGATCCTACAAAACAACACTGGTATGTGGCAAAAAGAAATAATTTCTCACTCGCCCATCACATGGTGTCAATACCCTCAAAATTAAGGATTATTTTCCATTTAACTTAAAGCAAGCACAGGTTACGATACCTCGGCGTATACGCTAAATATATATTGTATACATGTCTGTGTATGTACCGTAGTGTCTGTTTTTGCGGTTGGATAGATAGATATTTAAGATTCTTTATTTTATCGAGCGTTTCTTCTTGTACCCTTACTTCTGCTCGTATTTCCCCATTTAACTCCATGTTCCTTCTCACTGATATTTATTTATACCACAATCCCCAAGAGATTTTCAGCAGCTCTCCGCTTTCCTTTCGATGTCTTCCCTGCTGGTGTCACATATTACAATATCCTTTGCAAACATCAATCATCAGAAAGTCTATTCTCCAATCACTACACAGAATGTAATAAGAAATGAAAATACCAATCAGTAATAATAAGTGTTTTCATGAGTTCATTTTTAGCAGATTATTTTTTCATTTTTCATTCGTGATTCGTGTTTTATTTAGTTTTTATTATTTTCACTCGATGTTTGCCTTTCCTCAACAAAAGGTTTATTTGTTGCTCATAATAAATTTTTTATTTATTTATTGTGTGTAACACCGAATTCAAATGCACTTTTCTCAAAAACAGTTGCTTCTGGCAACATTACTAAAGTATACCTTTTTAAGTAAAAAAGGTAGATGAATAAGAATTTCTATTCAGAAATTGTGTGCACTGAAGCAGAAAAAAGTTGAGACGTTTTAAAATGGCATTTAGTGACGTATATGGCGCCCCTACAAAATACACCAAATTTGAGAACGGATTTGCTTTTCCCAATCGATCTAAATTAAGCAATTGAAGCCACTGCTAGCCCATTCGTTACCAAACACCCTGTATAAATTCCGCTGAAAATAAGTAATTTATAGTTTGTAACTAATATTTTGTCAATAAGAATTGGAAATATACTCTTATTGTACTAATACTAACATCTATCGATGCAGTAGCAAATTATTACTGATTCTGGCATCTATTGATGAAGTAAAAAAATCTCGTTTTTTATCGGGTTAGAAAATGTCAAGTCAGACAAAAAAAATTCTCCCATGACTTCCAACGACGCCCAAATTAAATTTCTTCTAATTTAATGACGTTTTGTGTTTTTGTCCTACCCATGAAAAAATACATTTTTTTTTAAATGTGAGAGAAACGAAAAAATTGCTACATCTTACCTTAGACATCCCAACCCAAGTTTGTTTGTGGGCATGCATGGGCCCCGCGAGGGGTGTCTGGCTCATGAAATAGAAAGTAAAGGACCCATAGAAATAATAGTAAGTCGTATAATATAAAAGGAATATATTTTTTAATTGAATATTGTCACGCCCTTGTTTTAAGGGTGTGGCATTTAGTGGAGGCGCCAGGCAATAACTTATGAATAAGTAAAATAGGACTATATTATTGGTTTTTCCACTTGTGACAATATTAATTAACAATAAAATATTTATAACAGTGCAGTAGGAAAACCACTCCAGACAAATCAATGTTGAAACAAAAACTGAAGCCATCGATTTTCTTCGTTTGTATTTTGATCTGCAATTATTGAAATGCACCCCCTGGAAGTAACTCTGCCGGCACCCATGGTTGTGGGATCTCAATGATCTTATGAGTTCTGAAAAAATAACTCCATCGATGTATGACTAGCAAGAATTAAAAATAAATCGGGTGGTCCAAAAAATCTAAAAATATATCATATTATATTTTGTACCTTTGTCATATACGAGTACATAAATACGAGTATACAAAAAATTATGACAAACAGAGACTTCGCGTTTTACACTCTGATATGATTTGATATAAACTGACCCAATCAGGACGTCAGAGTCCCTTGCCCCCTTGAGATTTTAAAGTTTCTGCGCCCGTACTACTTTTTACCGGTGTTCAAGCTCTTCCCGATTTTGGACGATCATTGGCCAGTTTTCTGTCTCCCTATTTTCCCTAATACACCTCCATACACGTCGCATCGCGAAACTCTATCGTGTCGCATGCCTTTTAATAAAAACAATGAAACCCATGTACAATCCTGTCTGCTTTTCCATAGTTTGTTTTTAATACAAAAATTGCATTTGTTATACCCGGCATCTGCTCTTCTCCTATTGCGGTTTTGTCTCTAAGTCTCCACTCTATAATCTTTCCCTAAATTTTCATCGTGTGCGATGTCAGCTTGATTCCGGTTCCTGTTTCTGTAGTCTTGAATATCCCTTATTATCTTGTTAAAAGGCAGAATAATACTCTTCAGTTTTCAATGCAGCGACTAGGTATTTCTTCCTATTTGTAAATCCCTCCGGACCCTTGACAATTCCATAATTCAACTGATTAGTCATCGTCATCAATGCGACTGCGAGACTGCAACAAAGTCGCGAGCCTTATTACATTGTGTATGACCTGCATAAAACTGCGATTCTGTGAAATATGGAGGCGTTTCACATTTTTTGGAATTTATCACGATAAGTGACTCAGATGAAGAAATCCTCACTACTAGAATTGACCGCATTAGCATATACTTACGTTGTTAACGGGGCAATATCTAAACGGCTAGTTGGGGTTTCCTGTCAGATGACGCCTCGATGTCTAAAATGAGAAAATGATCATATATTCAAACCAAATTTAAAGTCCCAAGAAAAAGTCGCTTAGAAATAGCATTATGTGACCACGTCGTACTAACGTCTAATTTCAGGTTTTTCTTATGTTTTCGAGGTCACTGAATACGAATATGAAGTCATTTTTTACCTAGAAATGGAGGAACATTGCACAAAATGGCGTCAAAGTAAAAAATTCGAAAAAAGCCTTTTTTTCGCATTTTTCGTTCATTTTGTTTTTAATACTTTTTCAGTTTCAACTCGCGATATCTCTTTCAATTTATTAATATTTCCTTTTGGAATTTTCGCTATGTAATCTCTAAACTATTATCCAAGGAACAAGACAATTTTTTTATATTTCACCCCTTTGCCTATCTAAATGAGAATATGGAATGTGTAAGTCAAACATGGCTGACAACCGTTTCATATTCCATATCAAAAGAATGAGGAGACAACAGAGCATCAAGCATTCAAATTTTGGCTCTTTTAATGTTAAACTAAACTTGATCCTGATCCTGAATCCTCTTGGTTATATAGTTGTCAAAAACAGTTTCATATTTTACATTATACTTTGCTGTTTGCTCTTAGCAAAGCAAGAGCTATTCTTTTCAACGATATATCAACTTTTATGACAACGAATCGTTATAACTAACTGCTTAAAAATCCTAGAAGAGTAAAAGTCACCCATCTCTTATAATATTCGGCATTCGTACAATAAAAATCATACTACAGCTAAACAGAAGAATTAGCGGTACATTTCAAAATGGTACCTGTAATTAATTGACGAACAATATCGTTGACCTTCGTCACACAGCCAACCTTTTCCACTGTTAGCATTTGCTCTTCTAGTGTGTAATGTATCTTTATTTAATAGGAGCGAGTAAAAGCAGAAGGCAATATGACTCGACGGCGATATTGTCTTTCGTGAAAGATATGTTGAATAAGCACACATTTTGTTGGGTCATCGGATTTCTCGTATAGTGGATTGCAACAATATGAATCGAAGCCCCTAACGAGGAATAGTCAAACTAACTTGCTATTGCTTTGTAATGCGACAATGAATAGCTGGTAATCTGACAGTGAAATAATCTACACAATAGGTGTTCTTCCTGATCGAGAAAAATTAAGCGATTTGGTTCAGTTCATAAGCTTTTCAACTTTAAAAAGAAAATTAAGTTTGACTTTCCAAGATTTAAAAAGCTATATTACAAGGCAAAGTACAAATATTTTACCCTCTAAATACTTCTCGTAAATTCTATAACGCGAAAACCAACGTGAATATGCTGAAAGGGCTGTTGCTATCAAATTTCAAAATAAATATAACTTTTAGAAGTAGTAAATATTTGTCTCTGTAGAGACACCAAATGTTTATACGATCTTTCTGATTTTATTGAAAAAATGCTAAATAAAGTTGGTAGTGCTTTTAGCATCAAAATAATATCATGCCCTTAAGTTTGTAATCTTAGTCGTCAATAGAATGTCTTCTACCTGCTTCAGTGGAAACTTTCTTTTTTCTCACAACGTTTGTAATCTGTACGAGTGCAGTTTAGAGGACCACACTGTTGATTTCTTCCTAAGATATAAAAGTGGAAGCCAAGAGAATTTCGAGCTACTGGTGGAAAATATTGGAATCACATGCAGTGTACTCGATTAACACATCCCATTATCCTCGTAGGTCGTAGGTAAATTATATAGGTACTTATTAAAAATAATTCTTCAATTTTACCCACAGGGCAGAGGTAATCAATATTTTCTCAATATGTTGATAGCACGATTATAAAAAGCATAAATTGAAACAATAGAATTATGATGAAAAACAAACAGATTCAGAAACATTTCTACAAATCCCGTATCAATGGATTAAATTTCCTTCCTCTTCAAATGTCCACGGTAAGTTAGTGCTTAAGCTTGAAGTCTACGTGGGCTGTCCAGGATAAAATAAAAAAATATAGTAGCCGTCCGAAACAATGCAAAATAATCCTTGCAAAATCACCAAATACCCTTAGTAAATACTTGTTGAAAACTTCGGGAACAATGCTTATAAGACATATAAATTCGCATTTTAACATACCTATTCAGCTGGATTTTAGTCGAGTGGTTTTCCGTTGTTTTACATTTTTGCATAATTTGCTATTATATGATATGCCGGTTTTGATTTCAGATTGTAGTTTTAAATCTATATTTTTCAAAAATGTGCAATTAAGTAACAGATATATTAAAATTCATTAAGCCCTAGGGCTTAGTATTAATACTCGCAAATGATTTAGGTAACCTATATTGTCTCTTCTCCAGCACTGGCTGTCGGCGCCTTGGTTGATCTTTGTGCTTCTATAATAAATACTACCGCCATTATGGATCTTTGTTTTGCAACTACCTTAATAGAAAAGTATGAACAGATCGTTTTATTATACCCAACCTTTGGAAGATGTAGCTGACATATTGGGCGGATCAAGTTAGTAAACTAGAGCCTACTTGGATATCAGAACCATTTAAAAAAGGAATTTCAAGAAGCATTGGCTATAAAAAGATCAGCATGTCGTTGGTTGCTGTTATTAGATATAGATATTACGACCCCGAGTGGTGGTATCCTCGTCTTCAAAGATCAAAAATTTATTTGGCAAGAACAAATCCAAGTTTGATGGCATCACTATTAAAAACTACTCCTGATTTTCTCAGATCAAACTTCTTTACCATTGCTTTGGACCTGACGTTCTTTGTTTTCTACAATTGAATTGAAGATGATCTGAGATAATTAGGTTCAGTTTATTTATATACAGAATGTCCACGGATGGGCTTAAAAAAAATTGACGAAATTTTTAAAGATAGGAAAAAATGCCACTCAATAAAAACAATTTGCATGCGAATAAAATAATTTTCTTTTGTGCACGGGGTGATTAAAAAATACAGAAACAAAATTGTGTCAACAATAAACGTTCGTTGTCATTGTACCACAAAATGTTAAATAAAACGTTGATTATTTTAATTTTTCAGTTAAGTAAAGTCCCAAGTGCAGTGGAAAATTGGAACTTTGTGAATTACGAATTAAAGCAAGTATTTATCCCATTTAATAGTATACAAAGAGTTTTAATTCGCTGTTAACTGATTAAACTTTCTCTTGCAATTGTGGATTCAGATTGATTGTAAAACAACAACTTTTGTAACATTTTGCGGTAAAGTAATAAATATCATGCATCTATTCTTGAAACAATATCATGTTTTTGCATTTTGTGAGCACCCCGCACAAGAAATCAAAATATTGTAACTATGACTCATATTTTTTTGCAAGCACAAACTTCTATAGTGTCTTTGTGTCATATCTTGGAAAGTTGATGCATCTTGTCAACCCCATCCGCAGACATACTGTATAAAAATGAATAGAAACATCCAAACGCGCCTACCATACAACCAGTGTAGCCAGATTGGGCGATTTAGCGCAAATTGGGCGATTTTTAGATTAAATTGGCGCTTAAGACTTTGCAAAAACCGCAAACCGCAATTTGGGCGATTTTAAGAGAATTAGGTTGCGCAATTTGGGCGATCTTCTCTATTATTTGTAGTAGTGGGCGATGGTATTTTCTGCTCCAAGTGCACCGAACCATCTGCGCATGCGCCAAAAACAGGTGCGATTTTTAAACGGGGGTGGTTCTAAACAACCATGTTCAAAACCGCACCTGTTCTAAACAACCCTGTTCTAAGCAACCCTGTTCACAACCACCCCTGTTCTAAGCAACCCTGTTTAAAACCGCACCTGTTCTAAACAACCCTGTTCAAATACCACCCGTGTTCTACACAACCCTGTTCAAAACAACCTTGTTCAAAACCAGCCCTGTTTTAAACAACCCCGTTCAAACCCACCCCTGTTCTAAACAACCCTGTTCAAAACCGCACCGTTTTTGGTGCATGCGCAGAAGGCTACCATCTCCCACTACTATGTGTTAGTTTGTTACGTCATCAGGCTAAGGCCCAAATTTACTGAATTACCTTTAGGTTTTATTCCAAAAGATTAATTAGGAGATATTGAAACGCAATATAGCTTTTAAGTGCTGACTGGGAACAAGTCTTTGAAAATATTCCAGAAGACACATTACAGTTCTGGCAAAAAATAATTACTTTAAAAAAGGCGAATTAATGTTTGAAGATATTTCAAAATATGTCTTCATCCTTTTAAGTTTACCATCTTCAAATATTACGGCCCGGAGGAGTTTTTCTATAATGAACGTTATTAAATCAAAATTAAGAAATAAAACTATGCTAGATCTTTTTAATTCAGTTGTGCTTGTAAGGGCTCATTTTTATCTTTCGTTTTACTGCAAAACGTTCCAGCCAACCAAAGTCATGTTTTCAAGGTTTAATTCGAACATGTATCAAATCAAGTCTCAAAATAATAACGATGAAAATAGTGTAGATATAACTCGAATTAAATTATCTACCCGTGTGATGATATGTAACTTACTCTATGTTTAAATAAAATATAACCTTCTTGTTTTTTTTTACTTTAAATCCCATTATTTTCAGCAAAAAAAGTAAGTTTGCCATATTATAATACTTAGGTAAAAATAATTAAAAGGTTTTTAATTTTTATTTTTTTTTGACTAGGTTACGATTTTGGGCGATTTCCAACTTTTCTTACTAGGTTGCGATTTTGGGCAATTTATCACTCGGAAATTTGCACCAAGACCAATAGGAATGCAAATGCCCTTCCACATCCATCGCGCTGACGTTTGCAGCGATTTTATGAATCGAAACACTATATGCACCTCGCCATCTACTAGAAAATGGCTCCACAAAGCACAGACAAAATGTTTTAAGATATTGTAAAAAACTTTTTTTATCAATTGTACACATTTAAATAGAACCATTACCACATTCTTAGCCCCTATATTCCTTTTTGATTTTATCGATCGGCTATATATTTACCTCAAAGTCCAGTAAAATACTTTCATTCTTTAAGCAAAACATTTTTAACAACTTCTCCTTGATATTCCCCTGAATATATCGTACACTCTCTCTTTTAACAATATTTATGCATTAAGTAACCTTCCAGACATCGCCTGAAGATGGCCCCATCCGTCAATACCCCCGGTTGGCTGAATATTCCACACACAGACAATCATCATAATATATATAATAGATTTACGTTCGTCTCCTAAAGGCATGTCCACACTTAGTAACACGTTATAGAAACTTGTGGCGGAAACATATTTCTATAACTTGTTGACAACTTTTAGACATCCTCATTAAGTATTCGGATTGCAACAGTCCATTCCAACAAGTACAACGAAAAGGATCTTCTTCTCGCGGCTGCAGCGTTTGTAGTTTTATCATGCGCAAAGGAAAAAAATGGAGACAAACTTCGACGTTATTAAATACAAAAAAGATAATATGGACGCAGCCGCAACATGTTACCAAAACACCGTTGCCAACATTTTTTGAAGTTTGCCGTTCACCGACTGGTATCAAATATCTTGAATTGCATTAAAATAACAAGTAACGTGTTGCTTTTATCGAACTTTTGACAACATACTGATTAACTTTGTTGATATCAATGTTGAGTAGCAAGTGAGAACAGGCTTTAATGGCGGCCAAACCATCTTCAAGCGGGGTTGTCAATTCTGCTTCCTTTTATTGGGCGTTCTTTACCTTTCCAAATTTAATGATATCACTGAGCCGATTAACGTAGATTTGCGGTGTCTAATGATATGAACAGGAACCGGAAAAAAGCTGATTAAAACCAACCAATTAAAAGTTTAGAGAGCCCCATCTTAGCTTTTTTATAAAAGAAAGGAGACTCGACGCCCGTCAATATTAGAAACATAGAACTGTAACGAGGTTTGTCTTGCACGTAAATTTTTTATGAACTAACCCAAACACCATTACGCACAATATTTTCAGTCACCTATATTATATTTATAGTCCCAATGCCTTTTCAGGAAATAAATCTCGATGTCGCAGCAATGAATGACGACTGTTAGAAAGCAGCTTACACAGCTGACAATTCCCTTCGATAATTCTGGATGTATGAATGTGATGCTTCCCGCTCGCTCGTAATCCTGTTTGAGATACATCTTTAGTTCGGGACGCGGTGAATGTTTCAATAATATGAAATCCCTTTTAGGAAATTTCATATTTCTGTTAAATAAACAGTTGTTGATAAGGCTGGGATTGTCTTCATTCAAGTGAAAATCAAATATTAGAGCTTTTTTCACTTAAGTTACTACGAGGCATAATCCCACTCTCCAAATTTGGTCCCCTCAATGGTATTTCTAAAGCTAACCTACCAGAGTTGTAGGGTTGCAGAATTATAAATATATATTAGTTACCTAAGTTACTGACACGAATTTCATATCAATTGAGATGGTTGCCGATATTTTTACTAGAATTGTGATGAGCAGTATTTTATGAAATATGTAAAATTAAAAAGAAAATAAAAACAACAACTTTATCAAAAGAAAATATTCAACTCAGCTGTCCTTTACTTTAATATTTCAAAGAAAATATAATGCAAAAAATAAACTAGCTGCATTAAGGATGCAACATGCAACAAAAAAAAGCTTTTTCTCAAAAAGAAAAATTATATTAAATTAGGATAACGAACATAACAAGGCAATTAAAACAACATATTTTGATGTGTTGACAAAACAAAAAATAAATCAGTGAATGCAAAAAGTAGGTCAATATCCCATAAATATAATTACATAAAATATGGTTTTATTTTTCCATGGGGTTGCGGTCAAAATGTTTACATTAAAACAATAGTCATCTTTGACGTTTCGGTTTATTGACTGACTAAACCATCATCAGAAAGTTAACTACAAATTTTTAAAAAGAACTTATTTTATCAGGTTTACTAATAATAACACAAATAGACATACCTTTTAACTATGATGAACAATCTTAGCACTAATACTACTACATTTTAACAACCATGTACTCTCTACGAGACACAGAGTTAAACTATTATTTACTAACTTGCCTTAACAACCAAATTTGCATCGTACCTTTTAGAAGGTATAATGGTGGAAAATCCACTATAGGTACAAAATGTTTTGTGAATAATGCAAAAATTTTATTTTTATGACATAATTAGGCCTCCATAAACTGAACTTAAATTTTCGGTATCTGACCTGAAATTGATGGTGTTATTGGTTTTTTTAATATGAATCATTTCTTTAATATTCCTTTTTTTGTTATTCGATTCAAACTCTAAAATTTGAACATTATTGAAATTGAAATTATGTAGTTCGTCAAGAGCATGTTTGGATAGGGCTGTGGGGTTATGGTTGGTATTACGCAGGCTATTCTTATGTTCTTTTATTCGGTTTTTTAAATGTTGTTTTGTTTGTCCTATATATGTTTTTGGACAATCAGAACAGTCAATTTTATATATTAGATTTGTCTGAAATTCTTTAGGTGTTTTTGGTTTTAAATGTGTAAATAATTTATTAGTACTATTGTTTGGTTTTTCGGCGATATTTATATTGTATGGTTTAAGGACTTTTTTAATTTTTTGATTTATAAGGGGTATGTGCGGTAATGAAATATAATTACTTTCGGTGTTCTGACTTTCGCGATTTGTGGAGTTATTGTATATTTTATTAATCCGGTTTTTAATGATCGGTTCACAGAAGTGTTTGGGGTAATTATTTTTTTGTAAAACGTCTCTATTATTTACACATTTAAAACCAAAAACACCTAAAGAATTTCAGACAAATCTAATATATAAAATTGACTGTTCTGATTGTCCAAAAACATATATAGGACAAACAAAACAACATTTAAAAAACCGAATAAAAGAACATAAGAATAGCCTGCGTAATACCAACCATAACCCCACAGCCCTATCCAAACATGCTCTTGACGAACTACATAATTTCAATTTCAATAATGTTCAAATTTTAGAGTTTGAATCGAATAACAAAAAAAGGAATATTAAAGAAATGATTCATATTAAAAAAACCAATAACACCATCAATTTCAGGTCAGATACCGAAAATTTAAGTTCAGTTTATGGAGGCCTAATTATGTCATAAAAATAAAATTTTTGCATTATTCACAAAACATTTTGTACCTATAGTGGATTTTCCATCCATTATACCTTCTAAAAGGTACGATGCAAATTTGGTTGTTAAGGCAAGTTAGTAAATAATAGTTTAACTCTGTGTCTCGTAGAGAGTACATGGTTGTTAAAATGTAGTAGTATTAGTGCTAAGATTGTTCATCATAGTTAAAAGGTATGTCTATTTGTGTTATTATTAGTAAACCTGATAAAATAAGTTCTTTTTAAAAATTTGTAGTTAACTTTCTGATGATGGTTTAGTCAGTCAATAAACCGAAACGTCAAAGATGACTATTGTTTTAATGTAAACATTTTGACCGCAACCCCATGGAAAAATAAAACCATATATTATAATTAAACGGTCAAGAAAAACAATACTATAATTACATAAATATTTTGAACATTTAATAAGAATTTAATTTAGGATAAAAAAATGTTTCTATATTTTCCTAACTTTGGAAAAGTCCAAAACAATAAGAAAATATTTTTTTTGAATTTTTATTTTTTCTACACTCGCAAACTGACAAGATAACACTAAATTAAAATTCAAAGTGCTAAATAAATAGTTTTAACTGAAAAAGTTCCCAAATTGTGACAAATTTTCACAAACAGAAATTAAAATAAGAAACATTTCATTTAAATTTCACGTTTCACTTAGCGAAATCACTATTTTTCGCCGATCAACACCACTCGAACTTATATAACTGACAAAAATTCGACGCTTAGGAGGCTTAAGTACTCTCGGTGCAATCGAATGTTTATTCAGTGTTCGCTGTCAAAATTTTTTTCCAGAGACTGCCCGTGAATATTTATTCAGGTCTCTACTGTCAATTCAGTTCTACACCTGCGCATTATAGTTTCTGGGAAGGGATTATTTGGCCAAAATTAAATTTGCCAATTCTGAGAAAATGCCCTATTGTTCATTTATATTGTAAGTAAGTACCAAATAATAATTATCTTAATATATTTCTTTGTTGATGCGCCCTTATGACCTGGTACGAATACCTGTTTAAGTACATTCGACAGAGTCTATTGTATGATCACGTCTTTTATATACTGATCTTGTTCTAACTGCATACAGTTCCATCAATAAAATTTTCGAATCTTTCTCATCACATTATCCACTAAATTGGGAGAACTTATATAATTGCGTGAAACTACACTCTTTAATAAATTAAAAACAGTTTTAGAACGTGTAAACTGTATTTGTAAAATTGACCAAAAAATACATCAGATCTATAACTAGTAATATAACTATAAAGATACTGTAAAAGGCAAATTATTTATAAAATAAATTGTAATCAGATCACACCTAAGAGAGAGCTCTGGAAGCACTAGGATAGCTTGACAGTTCACTAGTTTATTACGTTGGAGATTCCTGTAACAAGTTAAATTATGTATCAATATAGTTTATAATCGTTTCTGTTAAAATCTTATTTATCATTGAGATATTAAAAATATTTCTTTATTAGTAATATTGTCTCTTCACCTAGAGTGAAATCACTAGCTGACTTTCTTTAAATTTAACAATTAAGTATATTAAGTTTAGTAGAAAAAACAAATCAGAAATTAATAATAGATTACTTCTTGATTAATAGGCATAAGTGGAAATAAGTAAACGATGTAAAAGTTACAAGATCAGCTGAGATTGGTAGCGACCACTACCTAGTAATGATGAAAGAAGCGAAGAAAGAAAAATAGACAAAAGAAGAGAGTAAATGAGAAGATAAGGAGTTATAAATTAAAAGAAATAATAATTCGAAATAAATATCACGAACTATTGAATGAAAAGTTTAAAGAAACAAGGAAATAGAAGAAAAATTGGATTATTTCAAAAAACAGTGTTCGTTAGGCGGCTAAAGAAACTTGCGAAATGACGCAAATAACAAACAATATTAAGAAAAAGACGGAATGGTGGACCGAAGACAAGGAAAATTATAAAAGATAAAAAAGACAAATGGAAAAAATACTTGACTACAAAAAGTTATAAAGACTACTAAATATATAGAGAAAAACGAAAAGAAGTAAGAGAAAAAATCAAAAAAAGCAAAACAGGGGTATTGGTAAAAAATTAGTCATAAGATGAAAATTATAGGGAAACCCAAAAATTGTTTTATGGAACATTAAACCAAATGAGACAGAAAAAGGAATATAATATGATGAATATAAAGGACAAGGAGGGAAATATAATAACGGAAGAGGATAAGATAATGGGGAGATGGAGACAATATTTTGAAGAATGGACATATAGTGAAAGAGACAATATACCGGAGATGATAAAATATATGGGGAAAGAAGGTTCAAAACAGCTCAGCAGAACTGACAAGCAGTCAACAGAATTGACAAGTGATATAATATATCATAAGAAAATACAAAAAAAGAGATACGAGAAACTTCAGTAACTATCGAAGAATAACGCTTTTAACTATCCCAGGAAAAATACTAGCTAGAACAATAGAAAATAGACTAAGAAATAAGATTGAACAACACTAGAAGACGCCCAATGTGGATTTAGAAAGAACAGAAGCACACAAGATCTAATTTTCACAATAAGACAAGCAAGTGACAAATTTATAAATAAGGACAAACACATACATATTTGTTTCATAGATCTAGAGAAAGCCTTCAACAGAATCCGAAGAGAAGACATACGGAGAATTTTAACAAAGGGAGAAGTAGATAGAATAACCATAGAAATAATAAAAGCAATGTACATGGACAATATAAATATAGTACGAACAAATAATGAAGAGTCTAGAGAATTTGCTACAAGGGTCGGAGTAAAACAGGGCTGTATATTAAGTCATATTATATTTTCAGTAGTCCTGAATAAAATAATAAAAGAAGCAATGAAGAGGATAAAAAATTAACACTAAAGAAACAGCATCAAGAGCAGTTGTACCAAAAGCATTAACTATTAAAGAAATAGTATTACAATATTAAATGAATATAATCTGTTTTAACACCAATTAATATACATATTTTGTCCACTTAAAAACAAAGGAAAATTCAACTAAATTTAATTCCATTTATTTAAATTCTACTTATTTTTATTTTAATAATAATAAGGGTATGTAGAACACCCTACTTAAAGCATGTACATTGTACATATGTATGTAGATAAAGGTAAAAACATCTTTTTAGTGTTTCGTGAAACGGAACACTTATGGAATCACTTTGGTGTCCGTGCATCCGTCCGTCTGTCACAGGTGATTTTCTCTGAAACTATTCGACATAAAAATTTGATATTTGACACAGAGATAGAGTGTGGTGGCCCAATTATAGACGTAAAGTATAAAAAGTTGAATTTTGATTCTGGGGGTTAATTTCAGGGGATAAAGTGGGACATGGAATTTTTCCAAGGGCATCGTGTAGGGCAGTGGTTCCCAAATGGTGGTTCGCGGACCCCTAGGGGTCCGCAGGTTATTTTGCGGGGGTCCGACAACCTTTGCTTTGAAACACTTGATGCCCTTTTGCACGACGTACTTATGTGTGAACAAACTTTCTCTGAATGCATTCTGTTAAAATCCAAACAAAGAAATCGGCTGGATGTTGCTTCAGATCTAAGATTAAAAATTTCCGTTCAGATTTACTAAGAAGGTTTAAGATTTAGTACTGGTTTAAATTGAAATCGTCTAGTAGGTCAGTTATGTTTTGACAGGTTTTTGTCCTGTCATTGTTAGTAAGTCGATATTAAAATCTTATGAATTATTCTGTTATTTCACCGATTTGCTTGGTTTCCAAATCATTTTCATTTTGGAACGAGTTGCTGTAATGAAGTTAGTTCCATTTTTGTCAAAAGTACTTACTAAAATTGCCCTTTTCTTTACAAATTTGTGAGAAAGCTCAAAAATAAGTTTATAGCATAAAACTTAATTGTCTTACACTTGTCAGTTTAAAACTTTTGGTTGTCAAATTAGACCGCACTACGTTGGAGAATCTGGCTGTTCAAATCTTAGACCAGATTTAGAAAGAACTATGACAGGAAAAAACAGTATTTCATTCTTCTCATTAAAATCCAAAACTGATGATTGATTTATTTTTTCTGCTAGAAAAGAGAATATATTTTGTTCAGTTTAGTTCAGTTTTTCAGTTACTTTCATAGAATGCCGTTTTTATTGATAAATAGCATGCTGACTTTTGGTGCAAATTGCCAAGCCATCTTAAAGGCATTGAATAAATCGGCACTTTTGAAATAAATATATTTTTAACAAAGGTTGTTTCTTTTATTATTTTTGAAGCTGAGCTGTTCATAGGGGTCCGCATGTTACTAATTTCTAATTTTGGGGGTCCAGAATTTCGAGACATTTGGGAACCACTGGTGTAGGGTATCAAATGAAAGCTTATTAAAGCACGAATTCAACAACATATATATGATGTATTTTTTATGCATTTTTTTAAACATTTTTTGGGAAAACCCCTTAAAAATTGCTCGTGGGCTTACTGCAAAAACTGACCAAGTCAAGAAAAACGCTTTTGCACAAATCACGTTTAAAGTTTAGAAGCGTACATAAAATAAAGTTTTACTACTATGCAAACGCAATTTTTGCATGAAATGGATAATTTAATGTAAATTTAATTTAATTTTCTGGCATGTGTGCTTTTTTGACATATTTTGAAAAAATGTGACTTGGACACTTTTTGTTGTTAAAGACATTGAGTAAAAAGCACTTGGTCAAAGAAAAATTAGCAAATATAATTGGAAATAATTATTTATTCTTCTATACTAGTAAAACATTTAAACACAAAATAAAAGCAACTCCGAATCTATCTCTATATCACTCTCAAAACTTCCCGGTTCCGGTAAAGTTATATTTTTTTTCTTGTCCACGGGGGATCGAATATCATCGATAGTTTTTTTAAACTATCGATAGTTTTCCATAGCGGTGCCTTTCTTTAATACCGTCATGATAGTAAGTGTGTTTTTCTTACAACTTTTTTTTATTTAATTTTAAGATCATGAAAACCTGGATCATCAACATGTCGATGTAGTAGACACTCTAGAACAATATGCAAGTAACAATCTTCCGTCAACAAGTGGTGTCCAGATTACCTAAGATAAACATGAGAACGTACATAAACCTGATGAACATGAAATTGAAAATGAGGCTGACAGTAGCAATGAATATGTTCCATCAAATGAAGAAAGTTCTGATAGTGATGAACTTCATTAAAAAAAGACGTCGTTGGCCAAAATCGAAACCTGAAACATGGAAGAGAAATTTAACCAAGCAGCAAAGTCGTGCATGCCATATAATACTAAAAACAAAATACACCCACGAAAAGCTCCAAAGGAAGTCAATTGTGCCGGATGTAAATTGAAGTGTTCTACCAAAATTATTTTAGAACAAAGAGAGTTTATTTGCTCAAATTACTGGAAGCTTGACTACTGTCGACAAAAATACTTTATTTTGTCATGCGTTTTTAATTTCTTGCCTATAGTTCATAGGATCAGTGCGAAATCTGTTCGCGATTTAAAAACCATCCTTTTTGGGACTAAAAAATGCAATGTTGTAGTTAGTACAAAATGTTCTCCGATATGATATTTCCGAAACATGATTTTCTAATCTTTCCTGACATTGTTCAATGTATAATTGGTACATTTTGCTAATAGACAAATTCGAGTCTAAGTATAATCTATTGGTGCTTTTTCGGCAATAATGGGACTCCATAGTTGGAAAGCTTTCAATATGATTTTTAACTTTTTGTATCAGTTCGTCCGGAGTTTTATTGATTGCTGTTTTTTTGTCCCTTTTATCGGACAAATCAAAGAGTCCATTTTCATTAATACCCTTCAATGCACGATCTACTGGGCCATGACTGATACATAAAGTTTTCAAAAAAAAATATTTTATACATCTGAATGGTTTCTCCCTCCTTCGTCAGATGGTATTTGCGACTAGATTCTTTTCTGACACCTGTACCGCTACGAACTCTATGAACTATAGGCAAGAAATTAAAAACGCATGACAAAATAAAGTCTTTTTGTCGACAGTAGTCAAGCTTCCAGTAATTTGAGCAAATAAACTCTCTTTGTTCTAAAATAAATTTGGTAGAACACTTCAATTTACATCCGGCACAATTGACTTCCTTTGGAGCTTTTCGTGGGTGTATTTTGTTTTTAGTGTTATATGGCATGCACGACTTTGCTGCTTGGTTAAATTTCTCTTCCATGTTTCAGGTTTCGATTTTGTCCAACGACGTCTTTTTTTAATGAAGTTCATCACTATCAGAACTTTCTTCATTTGGTGGAACATATTCATTGCTACTATCAGCCTCATTTTCAATTTCATGTTCATCAGGTTTATGTACGTTCTCATGTTTATCTTCGTTAATCTGGACACCACTTGTTGACGGAAGACTGTTACTTGCATATTGTTCTAGAGTGTCTACTACATCTACATGTTGATGATCCAGGTTTTCATGATCTTAAAATTAAATAAAAAAAAGTTGTAAGAAAAACACACTAACTATCATGACGGTATTAAAGAAAGGCACCGCTATGGAAAACTATCGATAGTTTAAAAAAACTATCGATGCTATTCGATATTAGAAACTATCGATAGTTATCGATAGTTCTCGATCCCTACTCACTCATGTCTCATTTTATCTTTGGCACATTGCGACACCAGCAACTGTCCTCTGCTGCTCATTCTGGCTTATAATTTTATAATTGTATTTAAAAAATCAGCAAACAATCCACACACTGTTTCCTGACTAATTACACAGTAATAAAATTACAAATAGGATCTGATGACAGCAAGAAATGACCAAGTCGACTTGAGCTTTTTCAAGTGTATTTTTGCTGTCAGCAAAAAGTGTCTAAGTCGACTTGGGCATTTTTGCTTGTAACAAAAAACACTGTAACGTCAATGGTCATTAAGTGTAGGTTTCTATTAACAGTTTTGAGAGATATATATGACTTGGTCAATTTTTCTAGTAAAGCAGTTTACTTTAACTAGTGACTTGGTCATATTAACTTAAATCCTACAAATTTTGACTTGGTCACTTTTTGCAGTAAGCCCACGTGCTGTCATTATAACCAGAAGGATCACTCGGAAAAATCTGAAAAAATCATGACCATTAAGAATTAGGTGTAGATTTGAACCAAAATTATCACCATTGAAGAATTCTAGCGCGATCAATTGCTATAAACAATTTAATTGTTTATTTTCTTATAACTGCTAAACCATTGGTTTTAGAGAAAAAGTTGTTTAACAAAAATATTTCTTACGATGTAAGAAACAACTCTTGTCCTTGCACATTTTTCAAAATTTTTAATTTGGCTCCGCGCATACGCGATGTGATACAGCGGGCAGCGCGGCAGATGGGCGGAGATCTGGCGGCCGAGGTTTCCTCAGGTTAAGTGGAAGGGTGATGTTTTTGTGGCGGATTCATGCTAAAAAGAGATGTATAGAGGAAAGGAAACAAATTTAAAACACTTTTTTCTAAATCAAAGAACATACGCATTATTGTTAAACATTATATTCTTTTTTGTGGTGCCCTAACTCGAGACAGCATGTGTTTGATTACAGAGTACAGATACTTCAAAAGTCTTTTTTTTTGCAGAAAAACATGTGAATGTGCTGGTGTGTAGTTCCCCACAGTCCTTATGTGCCCATCGAAAGTATTTAACACACTTTGTCCATTCTCCTCCATTGTGATCTTCAGAAAAATGACCAGAACAAAATAAGCATTCTGCGTCACTTTCCCCACTTTCGTCGGAGGAATCGGCCAAAATAGGACTTTACGTTCTACCTGAGCTTGCGCTTGAGGAAGGTTTCCGATGTAAATGATTCAACCCTAGCTGCAGACATCCCTTCAGGCGTTCTCGTGGATAGTTCTGGATGTGTTCTCAATAATAAGCGGACCCACTTTTTTCAGCTGACTGACTATTAGAATTAAAGGGATGATTTATACCATTTCTAATAGCAAGTTGAAAAGCCAATCGCTTTATATCACGTGTCCTCAAACCAAAAAATCTTTCTTTCATGACCAGTGCGTATTTTACTAGCTCATTTTCAAGCTCAACTGTCTTTCGTCCGATGGATAAAGTAACAAGTTCCTCTGGCAGTTTATTAGGCTTAACGTATCTTTCATTTGTGCCCCTTGGTACACCATAACTCTTGGACTCCTTTAAATAACCCATTAGATTTTACTGCTGCAACAGCTTTAATCATACCTTCGGGGTTCCATTTCTTGGGTTTAGATTGTGATATCTGCAAAAAAAAATATTTGGATGTTCAACAGTCAACAGAAATGTGTATTTATAAGTTACTAAATATGTGGTTCCTAATTTGGGATACTCTCAAATTAGGCAAACCTCAGTGTCTTAAATTAGGAACTTCTTATATTACAGTTAAAGCCGCCATTTTTATATATAATAAAATAACGATGTTCTAATAAAATTAAGCAACAAGCTTATATTTTAAGGTTTTAATAGCAAATATTTAATCTCAACTTACCTTCGGTATTTTTTTTGCACTAGAACAATCAATTTAAAAATTTTCAACTACGGAAAGGACTTCTATGGTCCACCATTAATAAACAAATACCACGTGTACGTTAAAGCGCCTTCCACTGCGCTTACAGTTGGAAACAATCAGTCTTTGTCGTTTTTGACTAGATGGCGTGCCCTGTATAGTTAAAAATTATTAAATTATTAAAATTAGGCGCCTATCTCAAGTTTGGTTCCTTTCCTCTATTAATTGGGTGTTACGCCGCTCTACCGTTAAGAAAATTAATAAAATAATAAAAGTCACTGTCAGTAACTTTGTGACTAATTTTAATAAAAGTTTCTGACTCTAATCTATCACTAATATTCTGCCTAAAACCTAATTTGATACCGAAGAGTTTAGGCATAAATTTCGTATATCATTTTAAAATTATTTTTATAATAATTACTTGTTAATTTTTTTTTTTTTTAATTAGTTAGTTCGACTTTATTAGTTTTTTTATAACGAGAGAGATTAGGTCTCGAAACGTCAGAAAAATTGTTTTCATCAGATTAGGTTTTAGGCAGAATCTATAGTACATTAGTGATAGATAAGTGGTCAGGCGTCCTAAATTAAATTAAAATAATTAATTAAAAGTCACTGACAGGGAATAGACATTTTTTTCAGGATTTGTTTTATTTTTGTACTTTCAAACGCATTGACTTATTGTTTTTTTAAATATTAATGTGTTCTTAACGGAACAGTGACGTAACACCCAATTAACTACCTCTTTAGTTGTCCTAAAAATGTAACTATATTATCGAAAAACATAACATTCCTTAATGTTAATCCGATAAACTGACGTAATGTGCACGAAGGGTGTGCACAAATTAGAACCTTTTTATCTCCCTGCAATCCTTAATATATCTACTAACCCTTAAAATCGTCTCCACATCAACAACTTCATATACCATTTTTTCGGACTCGGCCATTTCTCGACTTCTAGCTTTGGCTATGGCTGTTCCAGAATATCTTTGGCTTTCGGCCGGCATCATCCAGTGGGAAACTGGCGATATCAGATCTGGATCCAGGCATTTAATATCGGTCTTTCCTGTCAGGAAACTTACAATAATGCCGATTGTTAGAACTGTGGAAACTCCGACCGGGGTGATCCAGAGATAAGAGAGGCGAAACAGCGGGAATATATGAGATTCGTCAGGATACTCCTATAAAAGGAAATATTGTATAAAATGTTTGAGATTTTTTTTCAATTTTGAATTCAAAATATTTCTAGCATTTTATTTAAAATTACAGCCCTTTACCCAAGTCAATTTAAAAATTAAAAGTACACGACGTTAACAAATTCGAAAACCACTAGTAATATAACACATATAATACATATAACATGTACACATGTGGTATGAGATAAAAACATTTTGATATCCCGTAGTTTTTGCTAATTATTACGCCGGCTCTAGGCACTGGGGCCAATGTTGGTACCAGCGTTGGCTCATATTCGTCATTCTGTTCATTAGAGGAGCCACACAGGTGCCACACTCAGTTATTTCTGCGCTGAGCCAACGTCAACATGTCGGACATAAAGTTTCTAACCATAGGTTTCCATAAAACTGGCTCTGCTGGATAGAGTTTCAAAAAATTGAGTACACTTTCATTAGGCCACACCACCTGGGGCGACATTATTTACGTGCACTATTCACACACTCATCCTGCAAAGTCGGTAGATAACGATTTACTGACGAAACGTCCAACTCCCCACCGTATGGCCGGCAACACGATTATTGGCGTCAATTCCTTTGATGTGGCGTCGAAAACGGACATAAGACGGATAACCTCCAACATTGGTGCTAACGTTGGCCCAAACATGGGACGAACGTTGGTCCCAGTGTGCGGAGCCGGCATGACAAGATGCCCTTGACGCATTTAGAAAATTGTTTGAGGAATCATGAAATTTGAATTTCGGAATTCCACAGCCAACTTGACTAAAAATAAAATATGGGCATAACTTCGTAATTCTGAATTGTAGGCCAATGGTGCATAGGAGCTTTTTCGTTCATAAATTGATTCTTCATCGTTTTGTTGGCAAATGTACATATACTAGGTATACTTTAAAAAGTGTATCTGTTTTTGCTAGGCTAAAGCCCAATCTATGTACGATATAATTTTTTGGGTACTATTTTTAGGCTTCTACGCCAACAGACGGACAGGCAGACATAGACCGGCAGGCCGAAAAAATTATAAAATTATATAATCTAGGGCTAGGGAACCAAAAAATGTAAAGATCCGGGCTTTACAAAAGAAATCGTCTGCTATAAAATTCGATCTTTAGGGAAATTTATCATTACCTAAGATGACTTAACAATGTATGTATATATTCACTCAAAGAAATCAACTTAATAAAAATCACTTCTATAATCTACAGGGTGAGTTTTATTAAAGTGTTACAAGGCAATATCTCGAAAACGGTTTAAAATATTTTCACGATATTTTAGTGAGTTAATAGGGAGATGGGGGACATATTTAAACATAATATGGACATTTACTTTCATTCTCCATGTTTAGGTGTACTGTACTTTAGAATTTTAAATGCGATCATGTACTTTTGCTTGGGTTTGCTTTGGTAAAATTCGAATCTACGTAAAAACTAGTTGTGTACGAACTTTTTTTTGATTTGATCTTTCGGTTACGGAATTATGGTTAATTAAATTTTGATTGAATTCAGAAAATAAATAAGTTTTAACAATAAATCAAGTTCACTTATTTCAGAATTATTATTTGTTTCCTTGGAAATGCGTTATTTTTACTTAAGTCAGTTGATAATCTCGGTTTATTGCTAGGTCCCCGGATTTGACCCCCCTTGACTTTTTCTTGTGGGGGTTTTATAAAGGACAAAGTGATGGCGACTGCACCTAAACTTTAGATGATATGAAAGATCGAATCCGCTTTGCCTGCTATTAGTGACACTGACACATGAAATGTTACAGCGGGTAAGAAATTCATAATGTAGAAAAAGCGTGAGAAAGTATTTGAAAGTTAAAGGGGGACAATTCGAACAACTTCTCAAGCATGACAGACGATAAATAAGTTCAAATTAAATAGTAAATATTTTTTTTATTTTATAACCTAATAAATCATATTTCCGCAACGGAAAGAGCAAATCAAAAAATAATTGACCACATAGGTAGTTTTTTACGTAGATTCGAATTTTATAAACAAAAGTAGGTACATCATACCATTTAAAACATTAAAGTTACCCCCCACCCCTCAAAATAGAAAGAGGGGGTAAGTTTTCAAAATATGTTTGAATATATCCCACCGTTGCCCTATTAACTAAGCAAAATTTCATAAAAATATTTTAAACCGTTTTCGAGATATCGCCTTGTAACACTTTAAAAAACTCACCCTGTATAGATAAACCTTAAGTAATTTATTAATTACTATAGTTTATCGATTATTTTTCAATAACCAGAAGTCACATATAACTGTGCAGTGGCTCAGTATAAAGTAATTTAATAACTTGTGACATTTTGACTTACCACAACTGTTGAATTTGCAGCAATGCCGTACTTTGCAACACAGCTTTCTATAGAAATATTCATTCGATGTGGTATGACTAATTTGGCTGCACTAACAAACTGGGTTCCAAAAGAGATCAAACCCGACATTACAAATCCACAGATGGCACCACAAATGGCGCCTTTCGAGTTTGCCCACGGCACTAACATCCCTAACGTAAACACTCCAAAGGTTGTACCAGCTGCAATCGCTGAGAGGGATGTAGCCATCTAAAAATTATTTTCAACGATTTAAGCTGCTCTGAGGTTAATTTTTAGTCTTAGCCTTAGGATCGCTTTTACAAATAGATCTAACCATAAATCATAGATTAATCGAAAATACTTTCATGTTGTGCAGTGGCAAAGAAGATTATAGCACGCCTATATAATCTTCTTTGACAGTGGTTACCTTAAAAATGACTAAACCTTAATTTAACCCTAACCTGAGGATAAGGTACTAGTTAAACTATACTCCCAGTGGGGCGCAAGCATGGGCCCATAGAAATTTTAAAGTTGTATTGCTACTTATGGAACCCATGCCAAGTTCAGGATTTTAATAGTTAACCTACTAGGAATATTTTGGCAAAGAAAGAAAATATTTTGTAATTTGCGAAAAAAAGTTAAATTTTTGCTTGGTCAAGTTCGCGTGCCACATTTTTTTTATTGATTATGGTTGTTCTAAGAAATGTACACTATTTCATACTGGACGAAATATCTAAACATGTTCTTGCGAAAACAGAACGATTTGTCATCTTAACTTACCAGTATCCTAGGCTTTTTTTTATTTATATCTTCTGTCCATTTGGACTGATATAGGAAAATGTTTCGAAAGCATCTTTTGAAAGCACTTTTTGTTGAAGATATAATTTTCTCGAAAACAGAACTTTTCCGATAATATAGGGTCTCGAAAACTAGTAATGTTTTCAATTTTTTTTCGTAACTTTTCAATATTTTTTAAACACTTTTCAAAACTACATTTTTTTTTAAGAAGCCATGTTTTTAGAAAGTACATTTTTTTAAACATTATTTCGAAAAAGACTTCCAATATTCATATTTAAACAAAAACAACACTTTTTGAAAGTAATTTACTGCAGAGTATCATAGTGGACACAAGGAAACGTAAACCTGACCGAACACAAAAACGGTTCGTTTAGGTTAGTTCAGGATATTTCTGTCATTCTTTCATTGACATTTTCTAAGCCAGTAAAGTTCATAATTTAAATTAAAAAAAAACTGTTTTCTAAAAAATACATTTTCATTAATTTTTGTAGATCCATTTCTGAGAAATCATCTTTCGAAGAAACTGTTTTTCAAAAAAATTGACTTAGTTTAACATCAAAAAAGATATTTGTTAGGAAAACAGAACAGGTGGTCATCTTAGCCTACAAGCGACAAGAGAAATTGATTAATATGAAAATGTAAATATTGTAGCATTTTATTATTTATGCCTTCTGCGCATTTGGACGGATATAGGAGTACTTACGAAAGTACAATTTTTCAATTTTTTTTAAAGCACTTTTCACAAATACATTTTTTCAGAGAACGTATTTTTCGAAATTAAATTTTTTTGGATATTAATTTTCTCAAGCAAAGGCTTTTCGAAAAAGTAATTTATGAGAAAGTAACGTACCCAACCTAAGAAAACCTGATCAAACCCAAAAAAGGTTTGTTTAGGTTTTTTAAAGGATTTTTTTTTCGTCATTTTTTCATAATGCAATTTTCTTTTCTAAGCACTGTTTTCGAAAACATATATTTTCGGAAAATGTACCTATTTTTTAAAAATTCTTTTTTTAATACATTTTTGAAAAAAATTACTTTCGAAATACGTGTTTTCAAGAAAATATTTTATAAAACCGTTTTCATACAAGCGTCATTGAAAAGGTTGTCAGGACATTTTTTTATGTACGTTCGAAGTACGTATGTGTTTTCTAGAAAATATTTTTGAAAAATTTCGTTAATCCGTTTTCGAAAAAATTACTTTCAAAAGAGTAGTTTTTTTGAAAAAATAAAAACTATTTGGTTATTTCTTTTCTATAGAAGCCAAAACGATCCAGCGCAAATGGTGTTGTAACATCGCAGTGAGATGTGTAAGGAATGTTTTTAAGAGCATGTAAATCAAAAATGCCACAAAATGATTGCATTTTTTATATGACATATTAATATTGATCTATTATTCATATTTTTGTGGTATAATTCATTTCCTTACAAGAGAGACCTTACATAGACGGCAAATGTTTGTTTTTGTTTATAATATTTTGTAGACTATGTGGGAATGGGTTAATGATTATGTTACAATATTTATTTTTATAAAATTCGCTATTGAATTCCTTTTTGTACAAGGCTTGGGGGGGGGGGGGGGGGGGATGTGGAGCTGCCCCCCCTAAATCTGCGCCCGCCTACTATGATCACATATTCTCCAATAAAAGGAAAATAATTTGGCGTCCCCCAAACCATTGCACCCCCCCCCCCGTAACGCACGGCACGCCCCTGGATTTAAACCAAATAAGTGTCAACAAATGTTATAGCCTTAAATAGGCGACTCTTTAGGTTTTTATTTTGCGCTTTCTTAAGCAAATTTTACTATGTAATTGTGCCCAATATCGTTAAAGAAATCAAATATTAAAAATATGGAGTTTCTTTTAAGGACGTTTGCAATATATTTCAGAAAATTATCAGCGATGAAGAAGAAGACATTTTTTAGAATTGTTGGTAGACCAAAACGACCATAAATACACCATGAAAAAATTAATCATATGGAATACTGGGACGACAAAGTATTTCTACAAAAATTTAGGTTCAGAGCGCCATCGTCAGTGGACTTGTTACATGGGCGAATACGCCTTTTGCTAGAGCACCCCACCAACAATATGTACGTACAGTTAGTTAAAATGAGAGTCATTCACCTGCTGAATTTTAAGACTTAAAACCGCTCTTCAAGGCTCCTTATAGTTTTGTTTTTTTTTTCAAGCTATAAACATATTTTAATTTTATGAAGAAGTAAAAAGATTAAAGTTAGGCACTCACTTTTTTAACGACCAAAGCTTTTTAGGCCAGATTCACTAAAAAGGTTTAAGGTTAAGTACTGGCTTAAATTAAGATCTTCCAGTTAATAAGTTAGTTTTTGACAAGTTTTTGTCCTGTCACAGTTAGTGTCATCATAGAAACTTACTAGTTTTTCTAATTTCAGCGATTTGCTTGGTTTCCAAACGATTTTTATTTTAAAAAGTGTTGCTAAAATGAATTTAGTCCTATTACCATATCCAGGAGCAGGCAAGTAATTTCTAGTGGGGTCCGAATTCTATCGAAAAATTTTATCGAGATCCAGAGAAAAAAAAAGAAAAACTTCTAATAAACCGCAGGTAATTTTTGTTTCTGAAAAAGGAACGTGGCTTATGAAAACTCATATTATTAGTTTTAAATTTTTATTTTTACTCTTAGAAATAATATAAGATGGATAGGTATTTGTTCTTACAAATTAATTAAGATTTTTTATATACCATGTAAGTACCTACATACTTAAAGTGGCCTTGTCTTTATAAGTTTTAAAAAAGACTTACAGATAAACTCATAGTACAAACGTTAGTTGTTTTATTCTTACACTTGTTAGTTTAAAATTTTTGGTTGTCAAATTAGACCAGGCTAGCGGTAGTGATATCTCGCCTTTTGTTTTTACTTTAATAAATAAATATCCATTCCTGAAGGCAATTTGTATATCTTTGTTAGTGTCACTTTAAAGATCTGTTACTTTAGAATTAGCAAAAAAAATCTTTTCTACTATATTAATGTTAAACAAGCAACTATCAAATAGTTTAAAAATGAGCAAGGGACAAAGTAAGACTTTCAAGTTTTGCCCTATTCTCTTTTTTATTGGAGCAATATTGTTATTAAAAATACAATACCAAATAAAAAATTTATTAGAAAATAGAGGGCAAGCAGATCCCATCAGTAGCGTAACCAGGGGAGTACACCACTAATTGAAAAAATCCACCGAATTGCATTATTCACCCCCCCCCCCCCAAGACTTATCAGACCCCCCCCCCAAGACAAAATCCCGCGTGCGCCCATGGATCCCATTAATTATTTGGAATAATAAGGAACTAACCTACAGCTAGCGCCCCAATACCAAGAAATTTTAATAAGTCTTATCAATTAGTTCACATAATATAAAACTTTGGCACTAAAACTTCCGCTATTGATTTAAGTCGTTTCGCATGTAAAAGAGAGTAGATTTCATTGAAGGACTGTTTAATTTTGTTTTCTTCATATGGCGTGAGTTAAACACGATTCCTATAGTAGGAAATAATAGGTTGTGAGAGTTAAAAAGAGTTTTTGTATTTCACCATTATGATTAGGTTTTTAAAAAATTCGCCCAGGCATCGTAAACTGCTTAGAAATTTTCATAATTTTTAGTGTACAAACGAACAGACCCCTACGGAGTATAAAGAGGTTTGTTTTGCAAACATATGAATTCCTATAAGTTTCATTTTGCCTTGAAGGAAGAGAAATATAATTTTTCTGATAACTCAGCACTAACGCAAGAAAGAAAATATGATCCCAACAGAGAAGTTAGGCACATACATATATTTAAAAAAATAAATAAGAAAATATTGTGAAATGAATATTTGCTGAAATGGTTTTTAAACTAGAAGTAAAACTGTGGTTTAAACCACAAAATAATCTACAGGTTAACTATATTTTGTAAAAGCGACCCTTAATTAAAAATGAGTATTATATTTTTGTATTCTTACAGCCAACACGCCTCCCATATGCTCCACAACGAATAAAAAACCAACAGCGACTAATCCTAAAACTAATACCACAGTTTTTACAACAATTGTTGCTGTTTTTTCTGATAGATCTTTTCGCATACATCCTTTTATAAAATCCTCCAGAAATACCTGAGCTGTTGAGTTTAACACAACCGAAAGGGAACTAAAATAAAAAGTAAAAAACTAGAATTACAAAATATTTAGAGCATTTCATTTTCCACAATAATTTTCTATTAATGTTTTGTCAAGAAAAGTAGTTCGACAATAGGCAATATGCATATAATCCAAATAGATAAATATGATTTTTTGTGTTCTCTACATAAATGAAATGTTTATGGCGGTTGATTTTAGCCATTTATTCTGATTTTTATTAAAAAATAAAGATTTTTATTACAAATTTTCATATAAAATTCAATACTTGCAAAACGTGATCCTATTGGTTGTTACACATCACATGATATTATGTAAATAAAAGGGAAGTGACTCCGCTGCCGGCGCCGGCAGCCGTCATGGATACCGGCGCCGGTAGCTATCATGGATGCCGGCGAGCCGAGCTGTTTGCCAGGGAAGTGGCTCCGATGCCGGCGCCGGCAGCCATTATGGATGCCGGCAGCATTAGAGAATTAGTGTGATGAGAATCAAAATACCTTAATTCAATAAAAAAAATTTAATTTATTATAGTGTAAACTTTCACGAAACTTAAATCTTCCTACAAAAATATAACAATTGTTATTATTCTGCGAATTTAAGGGTAGAAATAAGAAAAGTAAACCCATAAGTCTACCTTCAATACGAGTGTTCAATTTGTCTGATATCAATTTGATTGGAATTATTGTCTTCTATGGACATATTGCCATTTTTTGAGGTAGAAATAACTAGCAGAGCATATGGATCTGTAACTCTGTGTCTCTGTTTTGCTATAAAATTGAAATAAGCTTTGGATGAAGTATGATTGTGATTTCGTTCAATCCCAGGATGCATAGAAATTGTTTACACTCACTTACTTTCAAGAAAATGCTAGCCTGGCAGCCTTTTATACACGTGGAACACTTCCTTGTTGACTTTTTATTTTTTGTCTTGAATGGTCTTCCGCCTTTAACACAGGCTAACCTCAGATAATAGTATTTCTGCTATCTCGCAACTAAAATTCATTGTTTGTGGCTTTCTTGTATTCCACCAAAACATAATTAAAATTTTCATATGAAGAAAATTTATCACACACTCATATTTTATAGTTTTTACGCAACATTAAAACAACACAATGTTTACATATCATTTAAAATAACTATAATTATTTTAGGTTAACTATAATTATTTTAGGTTAGAACTGCCGGCATTCCGTTTTGGCTGTATCTGAACCGGCGCCGGCAGCCGAGAAATTGTACCCGGGTGCCGGCGCCGGTATCCATGCATCAATATTTTGGGAACGGCGCCGGCTGCGGAGTCACTTCCGTGGTCTACTATAAATTTGAGTGTTCATTTATTTTCTTGACTATAATTAGGAGACTTCGTGGATAAGGAACATTATTACATTTGATTTAAGAGATTGTTTAACAATGACCACAACGACAATCTGATAATTTGAAGACTAACAAATCCATTCTATTTTCTTTGCTGCTGACAGTTGATACCATTAATTTAGGAACAAGGACGAGATACCATTATTTACATTCTAGAGCGATCAGGGATTTCCCCAGCCAACTATATGGTCCCCCACTTACTTCCTGAGAATGGTTGTTGCCAGGGTTTCAGTTATGTGGCATATTTTCAGATTGATAAACTATACTAAAGTAACGCAATTACTGTAATCCTTAATACCACAGGCTAAAGTGTATGAAAAGATTTATTATTTGGGTGCCACGCCACTCTACTCTTAAGGAAAATTAATATTTTGAAAAAATAATAAAAGTCACTGCGTTTCAAAATACAAAAAACAAATTCTAAAAAAAGAAATGTTCTGTACACTGTCAGTGACTTTTATTATTTTTTAAAATATTAATTTTCTTTAAGGGTAGAGTGGCGTAACACCCTAATAATAAATCTTTTCAATATGAATCCGCCACAATCATATAGACATTATTTCTAAAGTACATGACTAAGGATTAATAAGATATACCAATGTACCATTATTTTTCGTTATAATAAATGTTTGATCCTAATTTATTTCCATTGCATGATGACGAAATTTAGAGTGAGAGCAGCAACGTCGCTAACTTATCAGAACACGTTCCTATCGCTTTATTCATTAATAAATTTAAAGATTTGTTAGGGCGTAATTTTGTGTGCATTGGCGTAACAAGGACATGTTTGGGGGGAGGAGGAGTCGGAGCAACATTTACACAAGGGGAATTTTTTAAAGTGTTACAAGGCGATATCTTGAAACCTGTTTAAAACATTTACATACAATTTTGGTGAGTTAATAGGGAAATGGGAGGACATATTTAAATATATTGTGACATTTCTTTATATTACAGGGTGGGGTTAATTTGGAATTTGGAAACGTAAAAAAATACGTGTGTACAATTTTTTTTATTTGCTGTTTCAGTTACGGAATTATGGTTAACTAATATGTGATTGAATTTAAAACATTAATTTTTCGAATAAATCAAGTTTACTTATTTTAGAATTATTCTTCGTTTCCATGGAAATGCGTTATTTTTACTTAAGTCAGTTGAGAATTTTGACGCTTATGTCTCAGTTTATTGCTTAATTAAACATGGTCACTGGATTTGACCCCCCCCCCCCTTCACTTTTTCTTATGGGGTTTTATAAACGACAAAGTGATGGCGACTGCACCTACAACTTTAGATGATATGAAGGACCGAATCCGCTTTGCCTGCTTATTAGTGAGACCTAAAATGTTATAGCGGGTACAAAATTCATTTGGAAAAAGAGTGAGAAAGTATTTGAAAGTTGGAAGGGGACATTTCGAACAACTTTGCAAGAATTACAGCCGATAAATAAGTAGATATTCAATGGTAAATATTTTTTTAAATTTTATAACCTAATAAATTATAAATTCGTAATCGAAAAAGCAAATCAGTCAATGACATTGCGTCACAAATGTAACCTTGGAACAAGCGTCGTACATCTGGTTATCAGCAAACAAAGAAACAGCTGATCGCGCTCAAGGCCAAGTTCTTGTTTTTGTAGGTCATACGCTCGTTCAAAGTCAATGTTAAGGTCATGTAACAAGCACGTGCACGCTCAAGGTCATTGTCTTAATAGAACACCTGCGTGATCAAGGTCAAGGGGGCGGGGGAGAATATCAACGTAAGTTTCCACTCTACTGAGGAAATAAATTGATGGTAATTACACCTAATAAAAATATATAGTTAATTAAGGCCGAATTTAATTTATTCCAGTGAAATCTCAAATCCCCATGAATACCTATCATCTGCACTGTTTTTACTTCACTTCCTAATACTGTTGGAACAGGCTCATTGAAAGCAATCAAAACATTGTCCATTTAAAATTCCAAAGTTATCCACCACCCCTCAAAATAGAGAGAGGGGGTAAAAGTAAAAAATAGGCTTAAATATGCCCCCCTATCTTCCTATTAACTCACCAAAATTTAATGATAATATTTTAAACCGTTTTAGAGATATCGCCTTGTAACATTTTACAAAACTCACCCTGTAAAGCACAACACCAATCACGGTCAAGTCATATTTTGTTTTTCTATATCTGTTACCTCTCTACCACCGCAGTGACGCAGCGAGGGAGGTTTTCAGAGTAAAACCCTTCTCTAAACGCTATTAACCAATTAACAAGATTTGTAAAAAATTACCAGAGAATAAAATTAAATTGGCATCATTACCTTCTACAACTGAAACATTGTCAATATTTTATTACATTCAATGTGTTAATACGATACTTTTATAAAATACTCTTATTTACTCTCGAACACCAGCACCCCCCCCCCCCCCCCTAATACAAAATCCTGACTGCGCTACTGGGCTGACGCGATGCTTTGTATTTTACAGTGCTAGAAGTGTAGCTAGAGTCCGACCAATAACAAAAAGGTACAATAAATGGCATCGACAGAAGTTGCGCAGTGGTTTGGTTCCGCTTGTCGCTTAGCGACGGCCTGGTGGACAACAAAACACAATAGGTACTTCATATATAAATCATTATTAATCTGCTCAAGTCTTAATAGCTCCGCTACTGACTTTGACGGCACACTTTCACGCATCGCCCAATACGTTGCTGTCCCTTTATGTTTTTGGTCGGAGTCTACTCGTAACTATCAAAAAATGAAAAAATTAGTTTTTTCGTTTATTATTAAAAAATATACAACGTACAACCACACCATTTCTAATAATTTAAATTTTAACTAATTGATAATAATTAGAAAAATACATAAATAAATTTAACCACCTCTAGCAAAAAATCATTTAAGTATGTTTAATGGAACCTGAGAGATTTTGATATCATTTTATCGTAAATGTTTGTGCTTGCAATATGCAAACAATCTTTTTTTGCGTGAAAAATTGAGGCTGGGGGAAAACGACAAGCTGGGGGCTGCCCCCCAGCCTCCCTTCTTACCTTCTTACGATAATGTTTGTATATACCATTCCAGGTAGGTCGGAATATACGTGTGTAGTGAAATTTTAAGAGATTTTTGGTTTTTCCTGAAAGGACTTTATCCATAAACTTTGAGAAATGATACGTCATTGCTAAATGTATGAAAAATGGATTATTTTCATCCGGAACTGTTTTTTCAGAGGTTTGCTTGGTGAAATACTTCTGTATTCTACAGGAAAGTTATTACGGTGGCGCGCGAAGACGGAATTATAGCGGTCGTTCTGTACCCTACACACGCACAATGTATGAAACAAAACAAATAAGAGCTGGTTATGAATGAACGGTTGCGTCTCCTCTTGCTGAAGGTCAATGGTTGATACATTTATGACGACTTATTATTTTGCCACAAATTCTGACTTTACCTCCCAGTAAACCACGGGACGGGAGTCGAGATACAGTCGGCACTGGTGGGATGTCGGCGGCACTTTTTGCCATTTTCTGACTGCATACGGTACGCGCATATTATTTCCATGCTATGAATTGCCAGCCTTTAACCCAAAGCATCACAGTCACGGACCCGGCACACCAGAAACGATACTTAAGTTTCGAATCGAACGCGGTTATGATTCTGGTAGCCTAGTTGCGAAAATCAGCTGACCCTTCTTCTTTTCATACTTGCTAGAGATGGCTTACCGCGAACATTCCGCTTGACTTTAAATTTCCCGCCATCTTTCCGACAATGAATTTGCGTGACCCAAGCATAGACTATTAGACTAAATAATACCTAGACGAACACTGCCGTGCAACGAAAAGCGGGTCTCCCTTGAGACATTTGGTGGGTTTACTGGTTTAAAAGTTTGTTTGTCTATTATTATATAAATATGTTTACTATTATATGTATCTTCATATTTATATAATGGTGGGCAAACAAGCTTTTAAACCATAAACCAGTAAACCCACCAAATGTCTCAAAGGAGACCGGCTTTTCGGTGTATTCGAATGTCTGTCTATATTCTTTATAGTCTTTGGTGATAGTGAGTTTCCGAATTTACAGGATGGTGCGACTCGACAACAAAGAACCGTTATTTCTTTTGGAAGCGTATAGACGTGTTGTATTTGGTGTTTTTTTGTGTGTTGTTCAGTTGATCGCCTATATATTTTTGGAATGTGTATTGTAGCATTTTCAGTGATGATCTCGTTTTTTATTGTTCCTTGTTTTGTATGTAAATATTTTTTTAAATAAATTTGTCCACTTCTTTATAATTATTATAGTTTAATATTTTTTTTCCTTATCTTCTGCCATTTTACTACTTTCCTAACTAAAAAAGTTATAAACTAGTTTAAAGTGATGAGATAAATTTACTATTTATACCCAACAAAAATGAGGAAGGTTTGTTAAACTGAAAACAGCTATTTAAATATTGGGAGCAGAGATGTTCAGCACGTTTTTATAAAGAACAAAATTAACTGTATATTCAAATGTAGGTATATAATTTAAGAGAGTTAACATTGTCTATACTAGAAACATTTTTACAGAAAAAAATAAGCCAAAATTTCTAAAAATAATTTCATTTTAGCCCGGCATACCCCAAGTTTAGGGACAAAAATTTTGAATTCATATTTAAAATGTCTTGTCTAGAATTGATATAAGAGCAAGTGCAAATTATTTTTCTGAATTTTCAGTGACTATTTTGCTGTAAAAGTCTTTCTAAAATGCCCAATGCGGACCATCTTAAATTTGTGTTAAAATCACGCATGCACTGCACCTAGCCCGTCTAGCCGTGGGCCATTGTACTTGGCTAATCCACCAGTGGACGGACAGCGGATATCTAACGGTACTGCGCCCTATACTGTAATGCCGCTCATGGCCCATGAGCGGCATTATATTCCATGGCCCCCCGCGGCAAAGAGGACATGCCCGGTCTACAACAAGATATATATTAACTGTTATGTTCTAGGCTTAAATAAGGTATTTCTTTTCGTTTATGTTACGCTATTCTTTGACAGTGGTATCTAAATCATAACCTAAACATTTTGTTCAATCTTTCGATTGGATTTATTATACCATAAAAGTAAATTGGCATATGAAGTAAGTTTGTTCGGTGCTCTTACAGTGGTATTTTTGCATATTGGCACAAATATCATTGTTTAATAGAAAGAATTTCACACAAATTACAGTATAATCAAGAAACGAAATCTACGCAAACATCTATTTACATCATGGATAAACGATTCCGGTTAAGTGTGGTGAGTATAGGCAACTTAATATACACTCAATGATAGGCTCTTCAATTTAATTTTTCTGCTCCTAATTTTTGACAAGCATGTGAATAATTGTTGTAAACAATACGATCGATCACGTGCCCGTCAAAAATTCCGAGCAAAAAGATAAAAGAAATTAAATTTAAGAACTTAGCATAAAACAGCGACGCGTGGTTTAGATATCATCTGACGTCACTTGAAGGCGCGCGAAAGAGACGGCTGTTTAAATTGGAACAACTTATACTGAACAGAAAAAAAATCAACTAAATTATTCTAGGAATTTTCTTCGGAATTTTATTTTTTTTTGGTTTTTAATGACCTGCTTCTAGGAATTATGCAATAAAAAAAAATATGCATATTGCCTATTATTGTCTGTCAAAATTACGGAGAAATCCTTAAAATTATTGTTGAACATTTACCCAAAAAATACACTCTCAATAAATTTCAAAGTAAGATACTAAACTAAATGGTCCCTTTCAGTAAACCAGAATTTCATAATTTGGAGTGCTGAGTGATAATTTTCAATGATAGTTTTTCATCATTTTTTCGATACACCTAATAAAACGGTGTAAAAATGTATTGCAACTTTAAATGGCTAACCTACTTTTAAGAGCAGACCTAGCTTAAGAGCAAAGTTCTATATATTTTTTGATTACGGCCCATATATCTGTTTGCCAAGTATATTTAGAAAAATACGTGATTAGATAAAAATCGATTTTATTTTGTCTTTTTCTAGTGGCAGAAGGGTAACTAGCATAATGTAGCTGGCTATTAAAAATAAATAAATAGAGAAATTTTTTATTACACCAGGTCAATTTTTCAAAACTGTAGCAAATTTTTGCATAGTCTTTTGTTTTTACTGAAAAAGTGTTGAAAAACTTTTAAAAAATCTAGAAGGTACCCAGTCCTTAATACTGACATTAAATCGGGTAATGTGACTTGAGGTTAATTCTTACGAGATGTTTAAATCTTAAAGTAAATTTAGAACCAAACGAGTAAATTTAAGGACTGCAAAACAATGCTTCCACCCAGTATCGTTCTTGTCTAAACAAGTAGTGACGTTGAAAGTTTATAGCATCCTTGCTTATTTACGAAATAGACGACAGTGCTCGAAAAAACGAACGGCGCACGTAGTATAGAATCAAACTATACCAATGCGTTTAAAAAAAATATATAGTTTTCTATATTTTAAGCGTAGTTTATAATAATTGTGGTTCATTTCTGTATACAGGGTGTTATTCACTGCACATATAGAAACTGGTAAATCCTGGTATGAATTCAGATTGGAGAAAAATATTTAAAAATGGCGCTTCCCAAGTTTCTCTAACCGACGGTACCCGCTACTTGCAAGAAACACATAGTACAAATAATTTGCCAATTCTATCAATATTCTTTTGTTACCTTTAAAGTAAAATCCCTTTACAATACACTTTTGAGAATATTTTTAGGTTAAAAAATACGCACTAACAGAACAGCCTTTAATGCAAAAAGAGCACTCGACCAATAATTAAAATTAAAAAAAGATAAACACAAAAAGATTCCATGCTTTTTTGTCGCTACCCACACTATTAAAAACGAAAACTAATGTTTTTGTTACTTTTAGAGTAAAATCTCTGTAAAATACTTTACAAAAGACAATAGAATAGGCTTGTTAGGTTTTACGTTAAACTTATACAGCACTAACAAAACCGTAGGTATAGCCATTAATGTAAAAAACGGTCCACTAACTAATTAAAACACAATGCCAGATTACTGGCCAGCTCGATATTTTGTTAAGAAATAATATATCGATTTGAAATTTTGGGAAGTCGTATAGTTGCTTTAGATACAGATTTTGAGTGCTCAAACATCCGGCTGTCCTTTCTGGTTCAACCAGAAATACACTCAACTTTGTTATTTTAACCGAAACACCCTGTATATTTTTTAAAATTTGGATTTTACGTAAAATTCTAAGTATAAAAGATGTATCATACCCCATACCCATCTTTAACAGTTTTCAAGAAAATGGCGTTTGAAAATTGTTGCATTAAGAAAATGTAGAAAGGATACACATAATTAATAATATCAGAGTAGTGCTTGAAGTAACAGTTTTATCCGGTTTTTATTTTAAAAAATAAGAAATTAGCCATAAATTAAATGTTCAAAGCGTTGACCGTTTTCTCTTAGACGAATTCTTTTTTGAAATTCTCTGATCACGTTGTTCATTTGTTGTAGGGTGAAAATATGACAAGTCTCTTGTATTCATAGCCATCTAGCCATTCAAGCGACAAATGATCTCCATATAGCCGCCGAGATGAAATTGAAAAGATTGAAATTTGGAATGCAGCTAAATTTTTAGCTGTCCATATCTCAAGAACTATCAACTTTAGACCTGGGATAGTGTATACAAAAATTATAGAGAAAAGTCAGATAAATTATAATTTAGAGTTTAAAGTAGGTCGTTCAATTGAAATTATTGAAGTAATTTGTGCCTGAATGTCATATTTTGTAGCACTTCCGGTTGCACCGAAAGTGAGATTGTCATGACACAAGCATACAAGGCCCCTAAAAATAAGTAAGAATAATATATTAAACTTTTCGCATATTCATTTGTTTTATATTAAAACAGTATAGTTTGCGGCTCTTTCGACATTTTGAAACGCCATTGTCTTGAAAACTGTTAATGATATGAGGAATGATACATGCTTTATCCTTAGAATTTTACGTAGAATCAAAATTTTAAAAAATATACAAGATGTTTAGTTTAAAATAACAAAGTTGACTGTATTTCCGGTTGAACCGGAAACGGTAGTCAGATGTTCGAGCACTCAAAATCTGCATCTAAAGCAACCATACGAGTTCCCAAAATTTCAAATCGATATATTATTTCTTAACAAAATAACGAGCTGGCGAGTAATGTCGTGGTCACCCGGTATATTAAACAACACAACTCTTGCCTAAATAAATTATTTGACATAATCGTTTCAACTACTTTTACCCAATGATCTACACTTTTACCCCTCACGTAGCAAAAGATATATAGGCAACCCAAAAAAACTATCAATATTTATTATTGCATAATAAAGCCCCCCACAGACTACGATGTTTTTCATCCGTTCGCATCGCTGTGATTCGAATCGGCGTGCCAAACTGATAGTCTATGGCCGAAAACGGTCCTGCCGAACCGTCCGTTCTAATATCTGTCCTATATTGAATTTCAACACGACGGTTCAAAACGCCGATGCGAACGGATGAAAAACATCGTAGTCTGTGGGGGCTTAACAGATAGGAAAAAAGTTGCGTGGAAATAATAGCAGCGTTGAGCAATTCAATCTTTTTATCGTTTTTTCGTCAATTTTGCAATTCGCATTTATATGAAACAAAAACAAACTTTCTGCGACTAGCGTTGAAATATCTGAATGTCTAAAACCCCTGTCTGGTTTTTGTTTATTTCAACATACTCTACTGCATAGGCGACAATACAAACACGCGTGGTGCATATTATGAATGTTATCAATATTTTTTCTTGAGATGTTAGTTTTAAATAATAATGTACTTTCTATTTGCTACCAAGAAAATGACCTTCGTCGATCCGTTGTTAACTAATATTTTGCTCAGTTTTATCGTTTGTGCCCTGATTACAGTGTTTCTTAAATTAGCCTAATGGGGTTAAAAACTAAATTAAATATAACACTAATAATATTTATGTATTTTGTAACGTTTGAGAGTGCAAGAAAGCGATTTAGATACATCTCAACTTTAGAAAAACTTATCAGTGGGATCATTTCAAAAAATCGGTAAGTTACGATAATTTTCTTGACAAAACGGCGAATAACAACTTTCTGAACGTGCTGTGTGTAACAGAATAATGTTTTTTTTTTGGACAAATGCTGTAATGAAAGAATTTTGGTTATAATTTAATATACTGTGTAGTTGTGCTCCATTAGGGTTATTCGTTTTAAGTTTTAACCATTTTTTAGCAGAAAGCTTAAGATAGTACTAGGAATAATGCTCATCTCATTAATAACGTAATATAGGGTAAGTCATAATTCTTTGTGCTGTTGGTATAACAAAGCCAGTTTCGTTCTGGTTACAATTTTAACCGATTTTACGAGTGGTCTATATTTTCCCTCGTATTTTCCTATATCTATTTAGTAAAAAAATTGCTATTAAATTAAAATGGACATGTTTGGTAAAATGCGTCTTTGGAATTAAAACTAATTTGGATTATTTTTGGTGTTCACTAAAACTGATGAAAAATGAGATATGATGAAAATATTTAAGTTTGGAAATGCCCCGGCTAGATCATTTGTTTTTTTCTGTATAATATTAGAGCCTATGGCGTCAGGCTCTTCAGAAGCGTCGGAAAGGGGCCGGTAGTGGGTCATTTTTTAAAATTAAAAAAAATGCGATCTGGGGGGGAAAAGTATTGGGTATGTCTGTAGACTACCCCAGGAGCCACCCATTCCAATATATGTAGTGAATTTCATAACACCCTGTATAAAACAAAATAAAAAAGTACAATTTTAAGTACACCCCAGATTTTTTTATCTAATTTAATGCCCAAGTACTAACGTCTGGCCGTCTGATAAGAAGGGAAGTGTAATCTAAAGTTGTGCTTAAAATATGGTCAGAATATTTTTTAATAAAACCTGCGTCTACAGAAAATATCTTAAGGTTTGTATTTAAATATGTCATAAGAATCACTGATCAATTTATCTAAAAAATAACATCGGATGCTTACATTGCCAATGAGTGACGGCTAGCGTCCGCTCTCGCGCAAGAGAGCAGGCGATCGACTAGCGCATTCATGTGCCATCGGCATTTTGCCGTCAGGTTCTGTCCTGTCAGCGTTAGTTATTCATGGTTTTGTTCAGACTCATCATAAGTGGTAGATTCCCAAGTAATTTTTGATAGGGAGAAAATCTAGAGTAGATTTTTAACATGTAATATTCGGGGATATATTTCGACAGATGTTTATTTCTACGTGCGAAATTGACGCAATTTCAAACGTAGAATAGAAACAGTGGGGAAAATAGGCCTAAAATGAGAACCGTAGGGCCTTAGGCATCGAAAAATAACACCTTGTTTACCAAATCGATGTGAAATTTTTAGTTTTGTAACAATAATTGATTAATTACAGATTTTATTAAAAGATTTTTTGCTGATACATTTTTCTCTTTGCAATACATTTTTTTTTTAATTCTACCAATTTTCTGTTTTATCCTCATCTGTTGATAAAATAGAAAGTCATATAATTTTAGCTAGTAAAATTAATATTTTAATATGAACTTTTTTAAATGATATATCTAACAAATAATTATAATCGATCCTCTACTTTTGGGGGTATAGTTTTACTTTGTATAAATTATATCTAAATCAAAATATAAAGTATGTGGTGTAGTGGAATAGGATATCCCATATTACAAACAAATCGAATGTCTCGTCTTATTTTCGGAGCACATCAGCCAAATGACCGTTTGTCATGTCGTATGGTTTACGTTAAGCAATATTATTAATCGTGATAATTAAAATTTCCATTTTATCCAAATATCCCATTCTAGGCACATTTTCCCTACTTTATAAATCGAAAGAATCGCTAATATAAAAATATTAAATTTAGGGAGATTTTCATGATCTATGACTTTACTTCTCATTTCGGTACTTCGGACTTCGGGTGGCGCCATCTCGTAAGGCACTTTTTGAGTTGAATAAATATTAAACATACAAAACACTTTTGCGATTATGTTACTTATAAGAAGACTGATATTGTCTTATTGTTTACTCAAAAAATACTAAACAAAATCACAAAGTTAGAGCGTCGAGAGGTCTCCTTTTCCTTGCTCTATATAATGAGCAAAATCAAAATTTTGTAAAGGAGCCCAATATAAAATTTAACTATCTGTTAATTTCAAAAAATTGACAGCTCTCACCATCAAGTAATGCCATTTTCCTTGGGAACAACTTTTAAGAGCAACTGTATTTCATACGTAGTAACGTAGTTCAGCTTACCTTAATCCCGCGCCAAAAACTCCAGCAATAAAAAGTCCAGGCACGCCTCTGAGGTGTCCGACAGTTTCGATAACATACAATGGTAATAACTGATCGTCGGATTTGATTCTATTGGAAGAAAGAGGGTCACATGTGGCATATGTTGCGTAAACTAACAATCCTGAGTAACAACATATCGATACGAATACAGATATACCAATTGTAAAGATAGCAACAGAGCTAAAAATGTAGATATTATTGGTGCAAAATATTTATAATATTTTAAATGTTAGAATAATTATTATTAGTATCTCATACTTTAATAGGCGCCGGTATTTCAAAACTTAGTGTGAGGGCAGTGGCGTATCCAGGTTTTTGCTGAGGGGGGGGGGGGCGACTCGAGTCGATCGTACCAAATTTTATAACGGATTAAAGAAATACGTAAAATAAATTAATGCCGTGATTAGGGCTCAGGAGGGGGGGGATCGAAACCCCTTCCGTCCCTCCCTTGAATCGGCGCCTGCGTGGGGGCTCATTGGCTCATTGGATGGAGGTGGATATAGGGGAATTGGCTCACTTAATTGGTTTTGAGTTTTTTAGAGACATCCCTGCATAATTTTTATTTAGTCAACCTGTTCATCTTGTACTATACAGTATGTCCACGGATGGGGTAGACAAGAGGCCAAATGGACCAAACAGTAAAAGATATGAAAAAGGGACATTCTTTATAAAAGTTTTTGCTTGCTTCAAAAGCAAGATCCATGATGCCAAAAATTTTTTTTTCATAGTACGGTGTCCTATGCAAAAAATACAGAAACGTAAAATTTGGTTAAAAGTAAAGTGTAAAGTTGTTTTAAATTATAAAGGCATTCTCAGCACAATGGGTGTTCTGCACATTATGCTGCAGACGTAAGGGATTGGCTCATTCGCAGATCTGGAAATCGATGGATGGACCGAAATGGTCCAATTTTGTGGCCCCTTTATGATATGTTTCTCGGGGGGCGCATTAAACAACTAACATATGAACGACCTATTGAAAATGACGAAGAAGTTTTAAAGCAGAGAATTTTATAAGCGATAGAATCAATTTCACTGGAAGAAGTAGTAATAAACTTTAGCCATTTTCGACGTCATTTAGAAAAATGCATACAATATGGAGAAGTTTTTAAGTTGCTGGGACACTTACCTTTAAGTTACACAAACACAAAAATCTTTGTCCATTAATTTTAACAAAAAGACGGGACACGTTTACGGGATAACTTTTTCGCCGTTAAATATTACGAATATTATCATGGCTAACACGCCGCTACAGGTTGTTTAACAGCACACATAAATTTAATATCACGTCTGGTGTTGGCAAGTGTCAACATGTAAGAGGCATGTTCGAAAATCGGCACCGTTCGCGCATTTTATTTTTAAACTGTATTTAGGTAACGAACACACTTTCGACCCTATTCACCCTCAAGACCCTATTCAACCCATTTTATGGCATTTTTCCTAAAAATAATGTTTAATGCGTGACATGACAACCCTGGAAGATTCATTTAAGAACTTATGTAAAAGAATTCGAATTATTTTTACTTCTTATATTTTTATGTGTCCTCTGCGTAAACTTTGTTTTGTTTTTATTTTAAATTTTAATTTAAATTGCATAGAATATGGAGAAGTTTTTAAAAAAATAAATATGATGTATCCTTAATTTTTTTCAAGTTTAGTAAAATAAGAAATATATTTCGAATATTACAGATATTATTTAATATTCTATTAGTAATTTTTTTAACCTGCAGAGTGTGTAATTTTGGATTATAAATATTCTTTGCTCTAAAGACAACATCTTTATTATTTTGAGAAAAACGTCATAGTTATCAAAGGTGTAATCAAATAAATAAGGTGACAATGTGACTTCAAAAGTGTAATTTAGGAATTTCAAATTTTTGCTTGAAAATCTGGAATAAGAATTGTTTTAAAATTTAAAATAACATTCTTATTTAACATTTTGAATTATCTAAAATTTTAAAAAAGACAACATTACTCTGAATCAAATTTTGTTTTCGTATTTTTTGCATACCCGGTACAAAAAAAAAATTTTGGCATCGTTGATCCCATTTTTAAAGCAAGCAAAAACTTTTATAAAGAATGACCTTTTTTCGTATCTTTCACTTTTTGGTCCAGTTGTCCTCTTGTCTTCCCCATCCGTGGACATACTGTAAATAATGCCAATATTGCCAATAATCCTAAAACCTAAAACTACAGCTTACGTGGGGAAGTCCCAGTTTGGCTACAATGTTGCCACTGTTAACGCCGCGGCGCAGCGTCGCCTTCTTAAATAATTTAGCAAAAGTTTTTGAAAAAGTCTTAAAAGATAGAATGGACAGTTTCCTAAATAAAAATAAAATATTATCTGACAAACAATTTGGATTTAAAAAAAAAAACTACAGAAGATGCGATATGTTATCTAACCAGTCAAGTATATCTCAATGAATAATAAGATGAGTAGTGCGTGTATATTTTTAGATTTAGCAAAAGCCTTTGATACAGTAAGCCATAAAATACTTTTAGAAAAATTAGAAAAAATTGGATTTTGTGGACATACATTAACTTTATTTGAAAACTATTTAAATAATAGAATACACCATGTAAAAATTGGAGAAAACATTAGTTTACCTAAAACATTTGATTATGGGGTTCCTCAAGGCACTGTCTTAGGACCATTATTATTTAACATATATCTAAATGACATATTTAACCTAAATTGTCAAGGAAAATTACATAGTTTTGCAGATGATACTGTAGTTTTTTATGAAGAAAAAAATTGGAATGTTTTAAAAACTACAATTGAAAAAGATTTTTTAAAAATAAGCACCTGGTTTGATAATAATTTATTAACTATAAATTATAAAAAAACAAAATATATACCATTTACTTCATATATAAATAATTCACATAATATTGGTAAACTGAAATTTAAAGATATCAGTATAGAAGAAACAGAAAGTATCAAATATCTTGGAATAATTATTGATAAAAATTTAAAATGGAATTTTCATAGTGAATATATAACTAAAAAATTAAGAATTCTTATACCAAAATTTAAACACTTAAAACAATTCTTAAATATTGATCAACTTGAAATATTATATTATTCATTGATACAGACACATTTAAATTATGGAATACTTGGCTGGGGAGGTATCAATAGAAATTATCTTCATAATATAGAAACAATACAAAAATATATTTTAAAAATTATTTATGGAAGAGATTATTTATATTCGTCTGACTTGTTATATAAAGAAAGCAAGAAAATGGATATCAGACAACTTTTTTCATATAATATGTTAATATATATTTTTAAAAATAAAAATAAAATTAACTATAATAATCACATTCATAACACTCGTAATAAAAATACAACCACATATAAAAACAGAGTTAACAAAAAAATTGGTCATAAAAATTTTATAAATATAATTCCATATATTTTTGATTTATTGCCAAAATCAATTAAAATAATTAAATCTTTAAATAAATATAAAAATGAAATTAAAAAATGGATATTATCAAATCCAAGACAAATAATACATAATATAATAAATAATTTATAAATACTTAATAAAAACCAACTAGATATTCATTATGATATATTGTAATTTCAATTCGGGATTATTAATAATCTAGTTGTGTCTGATATATTTATTATTATTACTATTATTGTAAATAAATTGTATAAAATTATTAATATTATATTTTGAGTCAACTCACAACAAGTGTATTACTTAGTGAGTCAAGTGTTTATATTGGCTTATTCAAAAAACTATATATATATATATATATATATATATATATATATATATATATATATATATATATATATATCTCAATTGTACATGTATCATATGAATTATTGAATAAACCTATTATTATTATTATTATTATTATTATTATTATAATTATATTTAATTTATGATATTTAATATTTCTGATAGTATCATAATTTTTTCGAAAACATATTTGGTTTATTTTTACTTAAAAAGTACCAAGAAGCTTTTTGCTAAATGGTCAAAAGGCCGAGGGGCTCCGCCCGCACGTTGAGTGGGTCCGCGGGAGTTTAAGCCCCGGGGCCCCACGGTTCCGGCGCCTATGCATAGTTTGGTCTAAGTACTGCATTATATTATAGATAATACCAATATCCTAATTGCTGTGACTTACATTTTAGATTGCTTTAAATTTGGTAAGGATAAATATCTTTGCACCATAGTTTGATTCACTGCATTAAATGAAGTCCAAAATGTAAAACCTCCTATAAGTACACTGAGGAAAGTGTATCTTTCATACATACTAGTATTTAAACTAAAAAAAATGTTATCTTTATCTTATAACTTTATTTCTAATAATAACTACCTACTTACTTTAAAAGATCTATTCGTCCACCTTTTCTATTTATGTCCAAGATATGTGCTATTGAATCAAAATTGGAGGTTCCTAGAATAATTACTACAAACACTGAAATAAACATTGCAACTACTTGCCATGTATCTGTCCATACTACAGCTTTGAGCCCACCCTAAAAACATATGATTTTAAATATTTTAATCATAGAAGTTAATATTAAATAAATCTGAAAAAGTCTTTGCACGGAACTTCTCTGGCGAAATAAAAATCGGTATAATAAAATTTGAAAATGCAAGACACTATTTCGTATTTCGTCAACCACAACCCGTTTTAAATTCAGGTTTTCGAATTAAAGCAACAACAAAAAATATTATTTCAAATTGCTCATCCAGTATGAAAGAGCACCTAATTTCATCAATGATAACCACCTACTTCTACAAAATAAAACTAATGAATTCTAATATTTGTTTCAGACACTGTTTCAATTAGAGCACAAAATTTATGTTTCTTAAGTTGCCCACCCTGGATCAGAAGAATCAAAGTGCCTTGATTTATATTAACACAAAAAGCCACGGCAGCATTTTCCACTTGGCGTCCATGTTGGCCAACTTAATTTCATTTTCACAAGCTTTTTCGGCTTTATAATTTTTAACAATAAAATTAAAAGTATATTAAGTATAGCTATCCTGCACGCAATTTTCAGTCAATTATTTAAAGTTTCAACGTGTATAATGTTTTTATTCAGAAGATTAATATATTAAAAGATTTATGGTGACATTTTTTTGTCACTAGGGCCTCAATATCCTTTGTACATAATGTTTTCCTAAAATAAATCATAAAATATCTTGAAACTTTTATTAATATTAAAAAATGCCTATGGAATATGAAGCTGTACTTAATATACTTATACTTTATATATATATATATATATATATATATATATATATATATATATATATATATATATATATATATATATATATATATATATATATATATATATATATATATATATAGGGTGATTCAAAAGTAAGCGGCATCCTTTCGGGGGCGTAATCCTTGCATAAAAATAAGGCAAGAAGTTCCTATTACTATGGCTCCGAAAAGGCTTCCTAAGGGAGCTACGCCCCTTTGAATAGGACACCTTAAAGACGATTTTTTCTCTATAACTTTAAAACCCTTTACAATTAAATTTTGAAAATTGGTGTACGATATAAACATTTGATGGTAAATAAGATTCTAAATTCAAAATTTTAAAATCTTATTCAGGGGCGTCACATGCGGGGGAGGGTGAGGGTAAAAACATCCCTTTTTCTTTTACTCTTTAGGTTAATATGATTTTTTTTGGAAATTGTAAAATTCTAGAGTTTTTTACGTAAAAAGGGTACTCTTAGTTTAATTCGATAGAGCGTACCATTTACGAGAAAATCGACTTTGAAAACTTTCTGGTAGTACGTTTATTCATAATAAAATTACTAGATACGCATTCAAAACGAAGTTCAGTGCCTAATTTAGCTTGTCGTGGCGCTAATGGTAATAGTTTTGAACATTTTCTCTAAATTGCTAAATAAAATGTTAGTAAAAAAATGTGTTTGTTTTTTCTATGGTAATGCAGATTAATTTTCATCAATAAACATATGCATCAGAAAATTTTCAAAGTCGATTTTCTCGTAAATGGTACGCTCTATCGAATTGACCTAAGAGTACCTTTTTTACGTAAAAAACTCTAGAATTTTATAATTTCCAAACAAAAGCATAACAACCTAAAGAGTAAAAGAAAAAGGGATGTTTTTACCCTCATCCTCCCCCGCATGTGACGCCCCTGAATAAAATTTTAAAGTTTTGAATTTAGAATCTTATTTACCATCAAATGTTTATACTGTACACCAATTTTCAAAATTTAATTGTAAAGGGTTTTAAAGTTATAGAGAAAAAATCGTCTTTAAGGTGTCCTATTCAAAGGGGCGTAGCTCCCTTAGGAAGCATTTTCGGACACATATTAATAGAAACTTTTTGCCTTATTTTTATGCAAGGATTACGCCCCTGAAAGGATGCCGCTTACTTTTGAATCACCCTGTATATATATATATATATATATATATATATATATATATATATATATATATATATATATATATATATATATATATATATATATATATATATATATATATATATATACACTAATGGACAAAACTAAGGAAACTTTTTAAATATCTATTTTTCTATATTTTCTTTAAAGTAAATGTATTTTTTTGATAATAATATATGTTTAAGGTGATAAAGCAGACATAGTAGCATATATTTAATATAACTTTTAATGTAAACAAAAAAATTATTGTATTCTATAGAAAAAACGTTGGACAAAACTAAAGAAACTATCATAAATGTAGCAATAAACCGAAAAAAAATTAATAAAAGCATTAAACAAATTAATAATGTGTGGAATACCCATTATTTCTAATAACTTCTTCACACCTTTTGGGCATTGAATCAAGAAGAGTACTGATTTTGGACATATCCATTTTTCTCCATACTTCTTGAATAGCTTGCTTTAGATTATCTTTATTTGTAATATTTTGTTTTCTAAGCTGGACTTTTAACTCATTCCACAAGTTTTCGATTGGGTTAAGATCTGGGCTTTGCGCTGGCCAGTCCAAAACAGTGATCTTTTGCTCCTTTAGCCACTTAGTAACTATTGCTGCTTTGTGCTTTGGATCATTATCGTGCTGGAATGTCCAACTAACTGGCAGATTTTCATCACAAAATGGCTCCATTACATTTTTCAATATATTTAAATAAAGGAATCTGTCCATTTTTTCTTCAATAAAATAAATTGGACCCATTTTATAACCACAAAAACATCCCCACAATAGAATAGAACCTCCGCCATGCTTTAGTGTGGGTAAAGTGTACTTTGGGTCATACCTTTTACCAATTGGACGCCTCACCCATATTATACCATCCGATCCAAATAGATTTATTTTAGTCTCATCACAAAATAGAACCTTTTTCCAAAACGTGCGATCACAATGTAAATATTTATTCGCAAACTCAAGTCGGGCTTTTCTATTTTTCTGAGAAATGAATGGAGTTTTTGCTGGCCGTCTGCTGGGAAGGCCAATTTCATTACAGCGTCTTTGTACAGTCTTATAACTTAAATTTTCCACTCCCAATTGGCTTAGAATACCCCTTGCCGACATGAATGGATTTGCCCCTGCAATCATTTTTATTCGCCTATCTAATTGTTTGCTTGTTTTTCTTGGTCTACCACCAGAACGTCTACTAGTAATTACATTTCCTCTTGTCCTATACCTTTTTAAAACTTTGGATACAACAGATTTGTGAAGAGAAAAATTTTTGGAAATATCCTTCTATTTCATGCCTTTTGAATAAGCTTCAACAATTTTTGACTGCAAGTCTTTGGATAAATATCATCCGGCAGGCATTATCGACACCCTCCTGTATAAAACACTACGAAATAACGAAATATGCAGTGCAAGACTCAAATTTCAACTGATAATAAATTATGTTCAAACGTGGTTTCTTTAGTTTTGTCCCAGTAAAAAATCTTAAACCAACAAATAAATATTTATCAGTGAGATTAGCAAAAAACAGTAACATACAAACTGACGACTATTTCTTTGTCAACAAGGCAATGTATACTGGAGTGATACACAGGGTTCAATTAAATTAATTTTTAAATTTTTACAAAGTTTCTTTAGTTTTGTCCATTAGTGTATATATATATATATATATATATATATATATATATATATATATATATATATATATATATATATATATATATATATATATTGAGGTTTGGGTTTTGTTAGTCCTGGATAAAAATTAAAAATTGTACGTTGGTCTTTACATACTTTTTATTTGTTAAATTTTGACGTTTCGGTCCTTTTCTTTAGACCTTCTTCAGAAATATTTATATGTTGCTAAAAAATAGCTCATGTCAATTTTTTTTCTCTTGTCATTACATAAATACTACTTAAAAATACGCACAGAAAACACAGGCATACCTTGAAGGAAAATCATTGGCAAGTTTCTCCGAACATTCCACAAATTGCCTCATGTATTGGTTTAATTTAAAAAACAAAGAATTTTAAAAGTAAAACACACATATATTCTTTTAAAATATTGCAACTTGGACAACAACACATAAGTTAAAACTGGCGGAATGATATTGTTGTTAGACTGGTGAAACGAAATTTTTGTTTTTGCTACTTCCTTTTTTAGCATTTTTTGTTGGTGTTGGTTTTTTACCTTTTGTGAAAGTAGGGAGAATATGTTTATAAGTTAATTGGTGTTATTTAATTATATTATGGTAAATTTTGCTTAGATTTTTTGTATCCGTTTTTGAATTTATGTTTTTTGAGTTTTTTTGAATTTCAATCATTTCATAAAATTCTCTTTTTTTTGTGTGGGTTTCAGTCCGTAAGATTTTTACGTTTTCGAAATCGAAAGTGTGTTGCTTTTCTACACTATGGTTGGTTAGAGCTGTTTTATTTTTTTTATCGTACTTGTGACTGTTAAGACGATTTTTTAAATATTGACTAGTTTGACCTATATAAACACTGTCGCAGTCTTTACACGGTATTTGATAGACTACGTGACTTTTTTTGTGTTTTGGAATTTTCGATTTAAGGGTGCTAAAGTTTCTTTTCTTTAGAAGGTTATACCCTTTGTGGGCGACTTCAATATTATGTTTACTAAAAGTTTTTTTTATTTTTTCTGATAAACCTGGGATATATGGTAGGGAGAGAAAGTTTTTGTTTTTTGAGTTGTTGTTGTTAGGTTGGTTTTTGTTGTAAAAAATGTGTATTCTTTTCTTAAAAATATTGTTTATTAGCCTTTCAGGATAATTGTTTAATTTAGATCAATAGAACAAATACTAATAAAAAACAACAAAAAATCTTTCTAAATAAAGTTAAAAAAACAAAATCATTTCTTCAACAGAATAAAAACCTAAAAGTTTTAAAAACTGATAAATCAAACAAAACAGTAATAATGCTTGACCAAGATTATGATAAGAAAATGAGCAAGCTCTTACAAGACAATACCACCTATAAAGAATTAAAAAATGACCCCACTAATACATATCAAAAAAACAACAACAATCTCGTCACTCGATGGGAAAACCAAATGTACATTTCACCAGATACAGCCAAACAACTCAAAATTCAAAACGCGCTACCACCTAGAATTTACGGGTTACCAAAACTTCATAAACAGGGAATCCCTCTTAGACCGATAGTATCATGTATCCAGTCACCTTTTGAAAAACTTTCAAAATTCCTAAAAAACATCTTACAAAATATAATAAATCATAATAATTATTACATAAAAGATTCCCTAGATTTTAAAGACAAAATAAAAAATGTAAATTTACCAAATGACTATACCCTAGTATCATTAGATGTCATATCTCTATACACAAACATACCCACTGCATTAACGAAAGAAATAATTATAAAAAAGTGGGACGAAATAAAGAAATTCACCGATATTCCATTAGATGAATTTCTGCATGCGGTTGAATTAACATTAAGCTCCACATATTTTTTATATGAAAACAAATTTTATAAACAAATTGAAGGTTGTGCAATAGGCGCCTCAATATCCAGCGTAATAGCCCAACTTGTAATGGAAGACCTCGAAGAAAACATTCTCAATAAATTGAACTACCAAATCCCCTTTTTCTTTAGGTATGTCGATGACTGCATTGTAGCAGTACCTAAAAATAAAACTCAAGACATACTAGACCAATTTAATAGTTACCACAAGAAACTTCAATTTACAATAGAGCTAGAAAAACAAAACAAAATCAACTTTTTAGATATAACCTTACATCATAAAAATAACCATATAAAAACAGAATGGTACACAAAAGAGACATGGTCATCTAGATACGTAAACTTTAACTCACAGCACCCACTTTCCCAAAAAAAATCAGTAATCATTGGTCTTGCAGACCGAGCAATTAAACTGTCTAGCACCGAATATCGAGAAAGTGCCATAAAAAAAGCAAAACAGGCACTTAAATTAAACAATTATCCTGAAAGGCTAATAAACAATATTTTTAAGAAAAGAATACACATTTTTTACAACAAAAACCAACCTAACAACAACTCAAAAAACAAAAACTTTCTCTCCCTACCATATATCATATATCCCAGGTTTATCAGAAAAAATAAAAAAATCTTTTAGTAAACATAATATTGAAGTCGCCCGCAAAGGATATAACCTTCTAAAGAAAAGAAACTTTAGCACCCTTAAATCAAAAATTCCAAAAACAAAAAAAGTCACGTAGTCTATCAAATACCGTGTAAAGACTGCGACAGTGTTTATATAGGTCAAACTAGTCAATATTTAAAAAATCGTCTTAACAGTCACAAGTACGATAAAACAAATAAATAAAACAGCTCTAACCAACCATAGTGTAGAAAAGCAACACACTTTCGATTTCGAAAACGTAAAAATCTTACGGACTGAAACCCACACAAAAAAAAGAGAATTTTATGAAATGATTGAAATTCAAAAAAACTCAAAAAACATAAATTCAAAAACGGATACAAAAAATCTAAGCAAAATTTACCATAACATAATTAAATAACACCAATTAACTTATAAACATATTCTCCCTACTTTCACAAAAGGTAAAAAACCAACACCAACAAAAAATGCTAAAAAAGGAAGTAGCAAAAACAAAAATTTCGTTTCACCAGTCTAACAATAATATCATTCCGCCAGTTTTAACTTATATGTTGTTGTCCAAGTTGCAATATTTTAAAAGAATGTGTGTGTTTTACTTTTAAAATTCTGTGTTTTTTAAATTAAACCAATACATGAGGCAATTTGTGGAATGTTTGGAGAAACTTGCCAATGATTTTCCTTCAAGGTATGCCTGTGTTTTCTGTGCGTATTTTTAAGTAGTATTTATGTAATGACAAGAGAAAAAAATTTTGACATGAGCTATTTTTTTAGCAACATATAAATATTTCTGGTAATTATTGATATTACTGTAAACAGCGAATTTTTTCATGAAATTTTGCACAGACCCTAATTTTGGGTCGTAGAACACGAATCCGAAGTCAGTTTTTGGCGGTCTCGAATGGTTTTTCCGCAAAAAATTTTTTTAACTTTTAGGTTACCTTTTTTTATAGATTCCTTTAAGTTTCGACACTTTCACTTAAACATATCTGTAAACTTATAATTTTTATTTTATTTCGTCACACAAAACACCACATTTAGCCAAAAATAGCTAAGAAAATTGCTTTTTCCTATATAAAATTCCATTGTATTTGGTAGTAGACGCCATTACGTTCCCAGCTGTCAAATGTCCGGCGTTGCCAGGTTTACTTATTTTTCAAGACAAAGTTGTAAATTAGGAATAATAAAAAGTTGGCGGGAAAATGCGAAAATGAACCAAATTTAACCAAAAGGGCAAAAAGATGACCCCAACCAACACCCTGGGGCACCGATCCCTCTTCGCCTGCGAGGAAAGAGACTGGTCAGGGCCCCTAACCAGGTGCTAACCCTGTTCCGACCTTAGGGTGCCCTCCGATCCACCGTTCGTATCAAAAACTTTTCTAAGTCGGTGAATTAGGTGACAGATCTAATATTTTCGATATAACGGTGGTATAACGGTGAATCGGAGGGCACCCTAAGGTCGGAGCAGGGTTAGCACCTGGTTAGGGGCCCTGACCAGTCTCTTTCCTCGCAGGCGAAGAGGGATCCGTGCCCCAGGGTGTTGGTTGGGGTCATCTTTTTGCCCTTTTGGTTAAATTTGGTTCAAATCTCCGCCAGGAATAATAATAATAAACGTGGCAACGCCGGAAAATTGACAGCTGGCAAAATAATGACGTCTAGAGCGATAAAATGGAATTTTCTATAGGAAAAAGCAATTTTCTTAGCTATTTTAGCCTAAATGTGGTGTTTTGTGTGACGAAATAAAATAAAAATTATAAGTTTACAGATATGTTTAAGTGAAAGTGTCGAAACTTAAAGGAATCTATAAAAAAAGGTAACCTAAAATTTAACCTAAAAGTTTTGCAAAAAAAAATTTTTTTTGGAAAAACCATACGAGACCGCCAAAAGCTGACTTCGGATTCGTGTTCTACGACCCAAAATTAGGGTCTGTGCAAAATTTCATGAAAAAATTCGCTGTTTACAGTAATATCAATAATTACCATATTTCTGAAGAAGGTCTAAAGAAATGGACCGAAACGTCAAAATTTAACAAATAAAAAGTATGTAAAGACCAACGTACAATTTTTAATTTTTATCCGGGACTAACAAAACCCAAGAATAAATAAAAAAATAAATAATATATATATATACAGTGACCGGCAAAAAGTTGGACACATATGGGAAAATTTTTTATTATTGGAATATTGAAAAAACTTTTTATGCCGATTGTCTCTGCATGATGGGTAACCTAAAAATTCATTTTGACATTTGTTACGTGATTACTCGTTTGCCGGCAAAATTGAAAAAAATATATATTGTCATGGAAAAGGTGACAAGATATTGAAAAAAGTTATTAGAAAAAAGTGTTTAGATTTTAATTTTATACTCCTTGGCAAAGTCTGGAGCCAAAATTTAAAAAAAAAATATTTTACATTTTTTGAAAAAAAATGTACAATATTAGTTTCATATTCCCATGAATTTAATAAAAATGTGTTAAATGATCGAAAACCAAGGTAATATATTATCTCAACATTTTTGTTATTACTTAAAAGTTTTATTTGATAAAATTTAAAATTTAGCTTTTTTCCATGTACTTGGGTGTGGCCAGGCCCTGTATCTGGCAACCATATTTACCATTTATAGTTACTTCTGGAACAATATGCTTACGAAAGACCGTTTGCTCTAATTTTGAAGAAATTTTAACGTGTTTACCAAAATGGTTGCCAGATACAGGGCCTGGCCACACCCAAGTACATGGAAAAAAGCTAAATTTTAAATTTTATCAAATAAAACTTTTAAGTAATAACAAAAATGTTGAGATAATAGGTTATTACCTTGGTTTTCGATCATTTAACACAATTTTAGTAAATTCATGGGAATATGAAACTAATATTGTACATTTTTTTGTCAAAAAATGTAAAATATTTTTTTTTTAATTTTGGCTCCAGACTTTGCCGAGGGGTATAAAATTAAAATCTAAACACTTTTTTCTAATATCTTTTTTCAATATCTTGTCATCTAATACCAGTTTTCCATGACAATATATATTTTTTTCAATTTTGCCGGCAAACGAGTAATCACGTAACAAATGTCAAAATGAATTTTTAGGTTACCCATCATGCAGAGACAATCGGCATAAAAAGTTTTTTCAATATTCCAATAATAAAAAATTTTCCCATATGTGTCCAACTTTTTGCCGGTCACTGTATATATATATATATATATATATATATATATATATATATATATATATATATATATATATATATATACTTATTGTTAAAAAAAATTTTAAAGCCGAAAAACCATGTCAAAATGAAATTAAGTTGGCCAACATGGACGCCACGTGGAAAATTTCACCTTAACCGTACACAAAATATTATTTTTGTAAAATCAATCATTCTTAAGTTACAATAACAAAAAATAGAATATAATTTTTTAAACGCGCTTAAACTGGCAATTTCACCGGAGGGTAGCCAGTTTCGAACCAGTTTGAATCCTCATTTATATGTAAAATTTCTATTCAGTTCTTAGGTTTTTGCTCCAATAAATCGACGGGCAGATACACGGACCAACAGGCAGTACGACGGCAACGAAAAAGCACGTTTTTCGTGATCTAAACAGTGGTGGCCCGTGGGGGGAGCTCTGGGGCGCCGCTCTCCCTGACAAATTCGAAAGGCCAAAGAAATAAAATGTATTATAACAACAATAACATTTCTCCAAGATAACCTAGATTTATGAAATATATTCTAAAAAAATACAGAAAATCAAGTCTAAGACGAGGCACGTTCTAAAGCATGGTGCCGGCGCCCGTACTAATTTGCATCACTTAACGGTAAAACGTTGAAATGGGCTCCAAATACTCCGCCGCAAGATCGGTCCTAAAACTCACAGCGGTCGCCAAGGCAACCTCCAAGCGGCAGCGAAAGGTCAGGCGGTAGTATGCAAAATTTACAACAGGCTTTGGGCTCAGTTTAGTCTGCCCACGTCCGGTGCTGTTTATTTTTTCGTTTCGTTTTGTTCATGTTTTGCGGCAATCTAGTTTGTTAGACAACTTCTTATTAGTTTTACTAGACATTAGACTGGAAAAGTGTATATGGTGAAAGTGAGGGAAATCAAAAACCTTATATTTAGCTCTTTGAATTTAAATGAAAAACATGGTGTCGGTCCAACTCCAGAATTGAATATAGTGCAAGAGCAGCGACAATACAAAAACAACAATGCTTTTAAGAGTAAGTTTGACAAATATATTTACAGCAAAACTGTTTGGATTTATGGTTGCGAGAAAGAAAACATGTTTTTCTGTTTTGTATGTCTGCTTTTTGGAGGGGATATAATTGGTCAAAAAATGGGGTGAACGATTTAAAGCACCTTTCTATAAAAATACGCAAACACTAACAGTGCCAAGCATCTAAATACATAATATTGTCAGCTTTCAGCTTTTAGGAAAGACTAATATTGCTACCATGGATTTATTAAGAAAGGATTCGATGTCCGTATACTGTGAGCGTATCGAACGTGAAGCCTTATATTTGTTGTGCGTTATGAAAACATTTCCCCTAGGGGTAGAGTCTACGAACTTTAAGGAAATACGTAATTGAATCAAGAATGGTAGTAGAAAGAGATAAAATAGCATTGGAGTGTAGGAGCTCAGAAGTGTTCCTGTCTCTGCTGGTTGCTTAGGAAAAACGTCTGAACACTCGGTTACACGTACGTCTTTGTCTAATGAACTAGAAAAGAAAAAGTGCGACTTATAGATTTATAAATGACTCGGAGCGACTTTAAATAAACCTTTAGAAATTATATAACCTATAAATAATAAAACCTTTTTAACTTAAATTTATTATTATTTACCAGAAAAATTAAATATTTTAGGGCTTTTATTACTTTTAGTAAATCTTGTGATGCTTCTCACGAATTTTTTGCACAAAAATACAAGGTAAAATAAGATGTGGCCAATGTTTACAAATTGTGTTTACAGTGTCGTTTAGAATGGTTTGTTTTGGCTTCAAAGAATGTTAAATCATCCCGTATCCATTCTTAATAAATCCATGATTGCTACGTTTATAAGTAGAGCTTATGCGGATGAAATTCGTAAGCACAATGAAACTGTAACAAAAAAACCGACTCGTACTCTAAAAAATAATAGACAAATTGAAGCTTTTCGGAATGTGCAATCTTGCCCTCCGAGGTTACGACGAGACAAGAACTCCTCAAATAGACTATAGGTACTATTATATAAAAAAATAAAAACAAAATACCCTCTATTTAATAGAGGGTAATTTTAGAACTAGTTAATTTTTTAGCAAACGCTGATAGTGCCATTAATAGCCATATTCATGAAGCCACGGTGTTTAAAGGCACATCAAAAATGATCCAGAATGAAATTTGGCAATGTATGTTCGAGATATGTTGTGAACATATTCTCAGAGAAATTCAAGAATCTGAATATCGGGCAATTATGGCTGACCATACAGATGAATCAACTCAAACTCAGACTGTAATTGTATTACGTTATGAACTGAACAGAAAAATATCTGAGCGGTTTTGAGTATTTGCAAATCCGAAGAGTCGATGATGCATTTTAGAACAAATTTCGCCGATGCTAATAGATTGCTCAGAAAAACTGATTTGTCAAACATATGATGGAGCTGCTGTTATGCGAGGTCATTTAATTGGCGTTAACGTGAGAGTTAGGGAACAGTTCAAAAATGCACACTTTGTATATTACTACGCTCATCAGCTCAATAACATACTAGAACAAGCTGTTTCAAGTATCAGTAGTAAGTGCGCGCATTTTTTCACAAATTTAAATTGCATATCAACTTTTTTTCTCAATCACCAGACAGGATGGCAGCTCTTCAACATGTTTCTGACAAACGCATTCCAAGAGCTTTTCAAACAAGATGGAATTTTCACTCTCGTATTGTACAGTGTGTTTATAACAATAAAGATGACCTCATTGAATGCTTTGAAAATATAATTTCAAGACATCCAAAATCCTACAACGCTGAAACAGTGACTCAAGCGGCTGGATTTATTAAGTGGCTAGAAGATGACTTATTTCTGTTTTGGTTAAATTTTTTTTTAAAAGTCATCCCTCATGTTGATATTTTATTTAGCCAGCTACAAAAAATTGAAACAAACGTTATGAAAGTCCAGAAATGCGTCGATAATTTTGAAAAAGAAACTGCACTAATTAGACATAATTTACCACCCATAACAAATGAACCAGTAAATATAGAAGTTCCAAAAAACGACGTAGACTTAATCAAGAAAATATTAACGTGTCTGTAAGAGAAGTGTGTGATATAATTACTTCAGAAGTGAGAAATCGGTTTTCTTTCAAGAATAATTTATGTTTGCAAAATTGTTTTTAAAGGATAATTATGACGAATATAAAAACTTTGGAAGATATCAACCAATTTTGTGAAGCATATCCTATCATAGATAAGGAAATTTTGAAAATGGAACTAAGTGTATTTTACTCCAGGGAAGAAATAACGGAACAAAATTCCAGTGCAATACAAAGTTTTTTTGGGTGTTTGCAAACATTAAACTTTATCACATCTTTTGGTTTACACAGTGCTTTTGGTGAAATTGTCAAAGTTTTAACAATTTTGGTTACTATTCCAATGACATCTGTTTTTCGACATTGAAATTAATTAAAACGTGTCTAAGAAATACTATGGGTGAAGAGAGACTGACAGCACTTGCAATGCTCTCAGTTGAAAAGTGAATGGTGCGAGAAATACCAAACTTTAATAAAAAAAGTTACTGAAAAGTTTATTTCCGACAAAAATAGAAGAATGGACTTTCACTTCAAAAAATAATGTTGGTAAGACTTAATCAATTATTGTTTTAAGTTATATTTGTGGAGTTTTTAATGATTTGCGTCTAATTTTTTGAGCCCTCCCTGATATACATACATACAAGGCAACCGCCGCCACTGGATCTAAAGGCATCAAAACGTGAATCTCGAGAGGTAATTTTTTCACGAATACAATACTTATTCTAGGAAGAAACGAAGAAAGATGGGATACTTAAATGCAGATAACGATAGACAGATTCATTTATATAACCAAGCAGTAGCAATTATTTTTTTTATAAAAACATATTATGTATATTTAGACAGAAGCTACTTTAGGTCCATGAATTATGAACTGCCTAATCAAACTTACCAATAAAGTATAAAAGATACAAATGATAGTAACTATGGTTCCAATTACATGTATATTAACTCCAGTGACTAAAAAATACAGATAAAAATTTATCATTTTATAACCCAGCAATAAACGTTTTTACCTTGATTAAACGCAAGGGAAGGCACATAAATTATTATCGGCAAAAACATGATCTAAAAAAATCAAAATCAATTAATAGATAATACATAACTAAATTGTAAATCACTTACCTCATCAAACACAAAAAATACGGATGCTGCGGTACGTACTACTCTGTTAAATCTCATCTCCAGGTACTTAGAAAAATAAAATAGAAATATGAGGCATAAGTATATTTTATACATATTAGTCTTTTTTAAATATTAAGAACTTCACACTAACGAAGTACAATAATTATGAACTGTGAAAGAAGCATAATTTGAAGCTGTATGACTCACACTTAAATAGCTCGGTCATAAAGCTTCAAATTGATTGTCAGTTTAAAGTTATTCCCATTTTTGTTTATTCGTATGTCGGTCGTAAGAATATTTTAGTTAACTATAGGACTACCAAGGTATCAATAATTTAATTTAATAAAATACTTAATTATGTTAATGCGCATGCGCATGTTACGTGCGCATAATGTGAAATAGTAAGGCAACCACTTAATTGTCTCTTTTACCAAGTATGAAAACCTCTCTTTAGCAGCGCACCAAGCAAGGTGTTGTAATTCCGAAGCCCTCCAATACATAATTTTTTCCTTTTTTACACCTCACCCCCACTGTTAATTTTTCAGTAAGTATAACTGTTCAGTCCCTCCAAGCCAAAATCCAGTAAACAATTTTCCAACAAGAATAGTTTAGTTCCCTCCAAGCCAAAATTCTGTTTACGCCTATGGCTCTCGTTATAAATGATATTAACTGACAAAAAGAATCATCCGTCCTGATAAAAAAAAACAATATGAAGCTAGATTTTACCTCGTATGAAGAATTGACTTGCAATTTGCAAAATACTGGTACATAGATTTCAGCTACTGCCAAACCACTGAACCATATTGATACCACTATCAAGGCATACTGGGTTCCAAAGTTGTAAATTTCTGCTGGACTGCCGAGAATGGTAACACCGGAGACATAACTAAAATTTTGAAATGTACCTTTAAGAATAATTATGAACCTAGAGTACGCACGAGCTGACTGATTCTGTGCACTGACCTCTTTTAAAAACAACATTTTATTAGACATTTGTAGAGAGGAATACTTTTATGCCAATGTCATCGTCATTAGTTTAAACTTTCAAAAAGTGAAGTCATATTCTATAAATAATTCTTTGACTTCTAAAGTCTTGATTTTGACTATCAGAGCTTTGAAATCCATAACGTATTTATAATTTAATAACAAAATAATTAAAGACCATATTAATGGCAAATCTTTGTTAAGGCAGCAGCGCCTAATTTTATAGAAAATATACAGGGTTGTTCATGGTGAGCATTCGATAAGAAGATATTAAAATTTTAAGCAGAATTCAAAAATTTAATAATATATAAAGTGTTTTACCTAAAATTCGTAAGTTGTTGTGGTGGAGCTGGCAACGTTGCATTTTAAAAAATATTGACAGGCTAGAATACGGTCTCCTATGCCTCAGACCGAGATTTTATGAAGATATCCGTATTAGTTCCTAAGGTCTTCTATATAACAGGCCACTCACCGTAAATATTTAATTAATTAATATAATGTGATTTTCTGATCACTGTGATCAATATATTAAATTCAAACCACATTTTTAAAAATGTGATGTTAAAAACCTCTCGATGTATTTATTTCCTTCGCTCATTATAAATGCATAAGAATTCAGTTATCCCTCCTTTTATTCCTGTAACATTCTGTCAAAATAAACCTGTTTTGAATGTTAGTGAAATCTTCTTGTTTACATTTAATAATAATTACCGCAGATTAAGAAAACTGATGAAAAATATATGTATATCTGATGTGGTACTATCTCGGAAGTTTCCATAAAATACAACTCATTATACATTTAAAATGTACGTCTATATTTAAAACTATATACATACGTACCTCGCAATAAGTGATAGAGCGACAGGCAACGGCCTTAAGTTTCTGTTCCCCGTCAGGTATTCCCGAAGCGTTTGTCCCTGCTCACTTTTACAATATTTACCTCTGCATCCATAATAGAGACCCGTCAGGGTAGACAAAATCAACATGGCACCGAATACGGCGTAATCGACTGTATTGAAATGATACAGGTCCATTTGGGGGAGCGGACGGCATAGACAATTGCAGAGTTGAAGGTAAGGGACAGCCTAAAAATACTCTAACTTTTTATTTAAAATGGCTAAATTACTATCTTTAATTTTTATTATAGATTGTAATTTGTAAGCTGAAGGTACATATATGCTCTATATTGTATTTTACCGGTCGCAGCAGCTTCAAACTGGCGGAAATAGGTAAAACATGGTGCCTTGCCATCGAATGTAGGTGGTTATATTAAAGCTGTTGACGGGCCACTTTCTACTTTCATCGCGGGAGAGCGATTTAACAGAACTTTGGAAAATTATATTATAATTCAAGTCAATGAATTACAATATCGCAAAGTAACTGGGACAAATGCAGTCCGCCATTTTTACTCGCTTATCGCTCTGCAGTTCACGAAACAGCCGAGAAAACGCCTGCTAGCATACCTAATTTTCGGGAAAGAATTAAACCTTCCTATTGATCTACTTATTGGATGTGTTGAAGAAACATCAGAAAACTCCGCAAGTCAGCTTTGCCAGAGCTTTAGAGATTTTGTTTAATCTAACTATTCTTAAAGCTTGATTTGTCTGTGGATCGCGTAATCCTTCAATAAAACTACTTACTGCCAGCTCTTGTTTAATCACTTCAGGATACGATGGATATGTCAGGTCCATATCCAGCACAATATCTGCTCATACCCTTGCAGACTCTCAGTGTATTTTTGCCTCCGTGCTTGGAGTTGTGTGTTATAAATTTCTTGTAAGTGACAAAAATAAAATAAAGAGAGTGTTCAAGAGTATGAAGCAGATGCACAATATCTGCTTCATACTCTTGAACACTCTCTTTATTGTATTTTTGTCACTTACAAGAAATTTAATTAAGATATTGTGCGGCTTATAAATCTGATTTATCCATCGTATCCTGAAGAGATTAAACAAGAGCTGGCAGTAAGTAGAGAAATTATGAAACAAGAACTTAAGGATAACCAAGAAAGCACGAAACAAGAACTCAAGGACAGTAAAAATGATATGAAAGAAGAAATAAAAAATCCAAGAAGAAATGGAGCAGAGTCAAGAAAATATAAGAACACAATTATTATTTGAAATAAAACTTACCAAAGAAGAAATGACTGAAGTAGATTAGAAAATTTAGGAAGTACAAGAACAAATGGCAAAAGGAATGGCTGAAGTAGCTCAGAAGATTCAGCGAGTACAAGAAAATGTTTAAGGTCAGGTGCAGCAACTGCGGTTTCAAGTTGAAAGTTTAGCTAGCACAGGTGTAATGAAAGTAAAAAGGGGCTCATCAACAGCTGTAATTAAACTATCTACATTCGATGGCAAAGCACCATGGTTTACCTATTTCCCCGAATTTGATGCTGCTGCGACCGGTACCATTGGTGTCAGAACTGTGGGATTGCCCGTGGACATAAGAAGTCAAGAAGCAAATACGAAAGAACAATTAAAAACCATTATCAACCAGTGAACCAGTTGATTTTCATTTCAGTCTAGTCTTAGACACGCATTTTGTTTGTTGTGTTGCGACAGTGACAGTGAAAAGAAGGTTAATAAAGATTAGAAAACTGGAAGTTTATTTAGTATTTCGGCCGTCCGGTAGAGAAAAAGTAGCCTTGTTGAAGTCAAGTGTACGAGGCTTGGCTATATCCAAAATATTATTTTCTATGCCTTAGAGCGCACTATTTTTAATTCGTTGAGACAGTACTGTACTAGTGCAGTGATATTCATATTACTGTACCAATTCTGTCATAAAAAGTTTACATTACATTAACATTTAGGTACACATATTTATATCGTAAACGTATCGGTAATCTCGTCTTTGTTTAACTTGTTTGACAGATATTTAATTTATCGATTTATTTAAATCGTTAATTTATACATACGTCAAGTACAATAAAAGTAAAATTTATTTCGTACAATAAGTATGTATAAATAAGCGCTTGCACAAAAATGTGTAACGTAAAAGCATGTAACTCTTGTGGCAAATGCGTCTTTATCGTACTCCTGGACTGTAAAATCTCATCTAAAGCTCATTAGCAAGTTTTGTGAGATAGAAACGTACTTACCATACTTCCTACATAATATAGTATTATCATTAGGTGTGTTTCTTTTGTGTAATACAAGGGCAAGAGAAATTAGTTTTTTTAAGTACTCACCCTGTATATATTTTGTCGCAAGGGTAGCGCTTCAAGCCAGGATAAAACTTCATCTATTGAAAAATTTAATTTTTTTGTTTTTCAAGTAGTTTTTGAATTTTCGCGCCGTTCAGGCAATTTTTTTTTAAGTAAGGCGGCATTTTTCACGGGGCGCCCATGTTGACCAACTTAATTTCATTTTGACATGGTTGTTTGGCTTTAAAATTTTTAGCAATAACATTATAGCTAGTGATTGCAATCCCGCAGTGTTTTAAATCCCGCAGGGCATTTGCGGGATTGGTTCTAATCCCGCGGGATCCCGCGGGATCCCGCATAGGTTTTTTAATTTAATAAAATTCGATAAATTAATGTTTATTTAATTAATTATTATTGAACCAACTTTAATTTTTTATAATAAAAATCAACAAATAACCGTATTTCAGTTAAAAAATTATATAATTTAAAGTCTATCATCTCTTAACTATGCTACTATGACTATAAATCAGTCAAATTTCTTATCAACTAAAGTAACAAGTAACTTTGGGCAAATGAACTTCAAATAGGTTTTTTAATTTTAAAAAATTCGATAAATTAACGTTCATTTAATTAATTAATTATTACCAACTTTAGTTTTTCATTGTAAAAATCAAAAATTAACAGTATATCAGTCACAAAAAGTATGTAATTTAAAGCCTAGCCTCTCTTAACTATACTAGTATGACTATAAATCAGTCAAATTTCTTATCAGTTAAAGTAACAAGTAACTTTGGGCAAATGAACTTCAAATGTTAATACGCGGGATCCCGCATAGGTTTTTTAATTTTATAAAATTCGATAAATTAACGTTTATTTAATTAATTATTAAACCAAATTCAATTTTTTATTATAAATATCAAACATTAACAGTATTTCAGTCAACAAAATTATGTATTTTAAAGTCGAGCCTCTCTTAACTATACTACTATGACTATAAATCAGTCAAATTTCTTATCAATTAAATTAACAAGTAACTTTGGGCAAATGAACTTTAACAGCCAGATTCTCCAACGCTAGTCCGGTCTAATTTGTCAACCAAAAGTTTTAAACTGGCAAGTGTAAGAATAAGACAACTATTTTTATGCTATCAGCTTATAGGTGGGGAGCCGGTGACACTGAAAGTCCCGTCATCGCGGAATCAAAATTTTTTTATGTAAATTGATAGTTAATAGTCATATGAAGAAAATGAGCTCGGTACGCCGGGATTCATTAAGCCGAAAGTAGGTACGCCGGGATTCATTAAGTCGAAAGTACTTTTTAAAAAATTAATTATTATAAAAAAGCAAAAATGTTTTACCATTATCACGGATCTCAATGAATTATATCACATTCGATAGGAAATTTTGTACTTAAACAGAAAAAAATTGGCTTACCAGCTTTATTTGGCCGAAAGAGTCTGGCGTACCTATTTGAAAGGTGTGAGAGGGGGTAAAATTTTACCGTTACCATGTGAAAACTTTTTGTTTTAATTCTACTCGTTTCGATGTGATGTTCAAAAATATCTTGGTACGCCTGCCCTAAAACTGCCGGAAGTATCTAGTATACCACTTTTATTGCATAGGCTCGATTCACATCAATTATACAGGGTGTTTTCTAATTGAATGTCAATATTTAAGGGGGCGATTTTTGGGTCCATTCTAAAAAGAAAACTTCATATGAACGTATGTCCTGAATGTCTTAACTTTTGAGATACAGGGTGGTAAAGTTTTCAAAAATAAATAGTTTTTTATTAATATCTGTAATACCACTTTAAATATTTTAATTAAATTTGGCATACGTGTACAATGTATCAAGAGGCATTATTTAGTGTACCACAATTTTTTTTCTTTCCACCAGTGGCGTTCGTACGGAATTTCACCTGCCTATTTTAGCAGACATTGATGGTACGCCACTGATTTATCGTAAAATTAAAATTATTCCTGAAAGCCCCAATCATTTCTAAGCAAATTTGATCTCTTGAATTTTTTCAATCCGATGCACAGTTTTCGCTTAAAAAATTAAAAACCTTTTCTCTGCATGATCATAACAATATCGTTAATATGACAATATCACCATGCAGAGAAATAGATTTTATTTTTTAGATCAAATTTGCTTAGAAATGAATAAGAATCTCAAAAATTAACTTCCTTATTCATTTCTAAGCAAATTTGATCTAAAAAATAAAATCTATTTCTCTGCATGGTGATATTGTCATATTAACGATATTGTTATGATCATGCAGAGAAAAGGTTTTTATTTTTTTAAGCGAAAACCGTGCATCGGATTGACAAAATTCAAAAGTTCAAATTTGCTTAGAAATGATTGCGGATTTCAGGAATAATTTTAATTTTACGAGAAATCAGTGGCGTACCATCAATGTCTGCCAAAATAGGCAGGTGAAATTCCGTACTAACGCCACTGGTGGAAAGAAAAAAAATTGTGGTACACTAAATAATGCCTCTTGATACATAGTACATGTGTGCCAAATTTAATTAAAATATCTAAAGTGGTATTACAGATATTAATAAAAAACTATTTATTTTTGAAAATCTTACCACCCTGTATCTCAAAAGTTAAGACGTTTAGGACATACGTTCATATGAAGTTTTCTTTTTAGAAGGGACCCAAAAATCGCCCCCCTTAAATATTGACATTCAATTAGAAAACACTCTGTATAATTGATGTGAATCGAGCCTATGCAATAAAAGTGGTATGCTAGATACTTCCGGCAGTTTTTGGCCAGGCGTACCAAGATATTTTTGAACATCACATCGAAACGAGTAGAATTTAAAAAAAAAGTTTTCACATGGTAACGGTAAAATTTTACCCCCTCTCACACCTCTCAAATAGGTACGCCAGACTCTTTCGGCCAAATAAAGCTGGTAAGCCAATTTTTTTTCTGTTTAATTACAAAATTTCTTAGCGAATGTGATATAATTCATTGAGATTCGTGATAATGGTAAAACATTTTTGCTTTTTTATAATAATTAATTTTTTAAAAAGTACTTTCGGCTTAATGAATCCCGGCGTACCTACTTTCGGCTTAATGAATCCCGGCGTACCGAGCTCATTTTCTTCGTATGACTATTAACTATCAATTTACATAAAATAATTTTGATTCCGCGATGACGGGACTTTCAGTGTCACCGGCTCCCCACCTATTATTTCTGAGCTTTTTCGCAAATTTATAAAGAAAAGGGCCATGTAAGTTTAGTACGTACTTGTGATAATAATAGAACTAAATTCATTCTGGCAACCTGTTCCAAGATGAAAATCATTTGGAACCAAGCAAACTGCTGAAATATCAAGATAATTCATAAATTTTTTGTGACGCGTTATTACCAATGATAGAACAAAAACCTGTCAAAACACAACTGATCCACTAGAAGATCTTAATTTAAACCAGTACTAAATCTTAAAACTTCTTAGTGAATCTGAACGTAAATGTTTATTATTTTTCTACCTGAGATAATAAATCTTACGAGTTTTTATAGTAAATCACATTAGTTTGATGGTAAGGTAAGTAAGATACTTATAATACCTAAGCAGTCTCATTAATTTTCATATTATAATACCACGGATATTTGGCAGATACACGTTTTCGTGTTATTTTTTAAGAGTCTCCGGCTTTTTCATGGCTATGCGGATCCGCAGCGGATCCGCACAGCTGGTGCGGGATCCCGCAAGCCGTTAAATGATGCGGGATCCCGCGGGATTGCGGGATCCCACTTTGCGGGATTGCAATCCCTAATTATAGCTTCATATTCTAAAGGTATTTTTAACGTATTATTAAAAGTTTCAAGATATTTTATGATTTATTTTAGGAAAACAATATGTAAAAAGAATATTGATGCCCAAGTGACAAAAAAATGTCACCATAGATATTTTAACATATTGATCTTCTGAATGAAATCATTATACACGTTGAAACTTTAAATTATTGACTGAAAATTGCTTGCAAGATCAAGATATGAAGAATTGCTTGCAAGATATGAAGCTATTAATATACTTATAATGTTATTTTAAAAATTTTTAAGCCGAAAACCATGTCAAAATGAAATTAAGTTAGCCAAGATGGATGCTACGTGGAAAATGCCGCCTTAACGTCAAATTAATGCAACAACAAAAAGCTACTTAAATGCCTCAGATAAGTGCTTCGATTACGACAAAAATAGACAGATTTTTTTTAAGTTGCTCAACCTTGGCTTGTGTTGTTGAATTATAACAACATAAAATAGAAATTAATTTTTTTTTAATACTCACACTGTACCTACATATTTTATTGTAAGCCGTGTAGCCGGTGAAGATCTAAGGAAATCTTCAGGGGTGATTTTTTTACGAATACAAAACTTCCTCTGGCGAGGGAAGTAAAAAGTAATTAAGTAAGATATAAAGAGATAAAACTCGCATTAAATTAGAGTTTGTTGTTTTTTATTATTATTATTTTATCAAAGACATCGCACGTAGACTTCAAGCCTAAGTACTAATGTACCGTGAGCGTCTGAAGAAAAGGGATATGTAGTCTATTGACACCGGATTTAAAGGATTGGAGGTTGGGACGGGAAGGGAAAACATCTGAAGGCAATCTGTTCCATAATCTGGAGACCCTAGGTATGAATGAGCGAGAGAAGTGGTCTTGTTCTAGGCTTTTGTAACTGGGCAGTAAAGGGATGCATACGTAACGCACCTCTTGTTGTTCTGTTAGGAACAGTCAAGGGGGGAATAATACCAGGTAGTACTTCAGAGCAAAATCCGTGGAAGTACCGGTAGAAAAGGGATAAATCCCCAACAGCGCGGCGATGAGCGCGAGTTTTCTTGTGAGAAATTGATGAGTCGAATTGAGTAGAATCAAGGTTGTTAAGTGTCGAAGGTGATGCTGCTCCCCAGATGTGGGAGCAGTACTCTAGGTTAAGTCTTATTTGGGAAACATAGAGAGTGTATAAGATAGAAGGGAAGAAATATTTTCTGGCTCGAAAGAGGAAACCAAGCTTTTTAGCTGCCGATGTGGCTACTGAAGTAATATGTTTATGCCAGCTGAGATCATGTTCGAAAGCGATGCCAACAAGATCGAACCTTTAAATGTTCTGTAGGGCTTGGACATTCATGTGGATGGGGTATGCGTTGTCAGATTTTTTTCGTGATGGGAGCAAGACTGGGTTTTGGAGGCGTTGAACTGAACAAGGTTCTTAGCACCCCAGTCTATGATTAATTGAAGATCTTGGGAAAGGGATAGGTGCATAGATCTGCATCTGTTATCCAGCTCTTGATTCGAGACTTGTCTGGAAAAATAAATATTGGAGTGAAGAGTACTATCGGCAGCATAACTGTGGATGGGATTGGTAGTTGAAGAGAGGAGATCATTAATGGGAAGAAGAAATAGGATTGGTGCTAGGATTGAACCTTGGGGACGCCAGCACTGATAGGATGGAAGTTAGATGAGTGACCGTAGAGGAAGCTACCGATCCAGATACATAGTTTGCTAGGAAGATCGTAAGAAGGCAGTTTGTTGAGGAGTGCGGCATGCCATACTTGATCAGAGGCCTTGGAAACATCATGGGAAACAATCTGAGATTATCGCCATGAAATTCGAGAGACTTATTCCAGTTATGTGTGACAAAGCTAAGGAAATCAGCTGTGGATTTTTGGTGACGAAATTCGTACTGTCTGTCATGGATAATTTTGTGTTTTTCTAGATATTTTAAAATTTGCAAGTTGATCGCTTTCTCCGTAACTTTGCTGACAACAGAGAGAAGAGAGAGGGACAGGCTGCACACGAGCAGTCTTCCAGCTATCTGGGAAGATACTCTTGTCAGAGATATTGTTGAAGAGATCTGGAAAAGACAAGTTAAGATGGGTGCAAGTTCTGGAGCGCATTTTTTTTTATAACAATTGCTGGTATGCCATCCAGACCGGAAGACTTTTTGGTGTCAAGGGATAGAAGAATTTTTTAAACTTGTTTGACCCAAGTATTATGTCGAGCATTTTGTGGGGTACAGGCGTAGCGATTGGAAGGGTGAAACCGGCGGAAGGGCTCAGGGTGGAATTGGCAGCGGTTATAAAATTTGGAAAAGATATTTTAACAGCCTTCCCCCTAACGAAACCTGGTAAACACCTTATACTTCACATGATTTTCTAACTCTAAAATAAACTAAGGAATCAAATAATGTTAATTTTTTGGATATACCTAAGGATTCCCCTGTGTAGCTGTTGGTTGTCAAAAAAAAGTTGTACGTATTAACAGGTTATGCACACTGCAACCGCCACTACTAGCACCTAGACTGTCTTACTACGTATGTACATATTCTTCGAGACAATCAACTAAACGCATGGTCGTAAAATATGTATGTATAATAGAATACAAATTAAAAAATTTTAACTAGTAAAAAATTAATTATTACCACTTACCTACACTGCTTACATATATAAAATCTTATTTATTAAATCTGGCAAAAAATACAGTTGTTTTTGTTTCGCAATAATTATGTACTGTTAACGTGGGTTAAATATAACCTGATAGTTCTCGATATGATACATTAAAATAAAATGATGATAATTAATTTTGGTTTCTAAATTTTTATATGAATTTATTAATTTATGTCGCATTAGTCCCATGTATGCACTTAAAAAATTGTACGGTTAAATACTAAGATTGCAGGATTGGACTCTACAAAAATTGTTGTTGCTTGACCTGGTTGACTCCTTTGTCAAGTATTAACAAATTTTTGCACATCGTTTGACAAATTGCTGTCGTTTAAGCTGTTCCAATAAAAAAATAAAATTGTAAGACTTCTGTCTACTTTTTCGAGAACTTGTAACAGCTACCTAATGCAGATAAAAAACACAATTTTTAAGCTATTTTTCAATAATAATACTAGAACTAGCACTAGCCACGTATTTTGTAGGCCGTGTCGTGAATACATAGTGAAAGTTTTGTCGGATCTTCCAAACCACAACTGATTTTGAAAGAACCTCGTATAAAGAAGATATATCATAAACATTATTTGAAGTTGGTTCGATTTTTTAAGAGATATATGAAAATGAAATTTTGCAATATAAAAATACATTTATTGCGAGTATACCTAATTAGGACTGGACCGATACCGATACCTAGTATCGGATATCAGCCGACACATACTAATTGCCGATACCAAAAAAGTCAGATACAAAAGTATCAGATTTCAAATACTCAATACTCGGCTGTCGTCGTCCGCCTCCGCTGCCATTCTCGAGTGGCTATCGATAATAAAATGAAATGAAATATATTACCAGTCAAATTGAGCTACATTTAAAAAAAGAAATGTCACAGCAACTTGTCACATACGTCAAAGCAACTAAAATTAGCTAAAATAGTAAATTACATAATACAAATATCCTGCTTACAACATAAAGTAAAGAGAGCAACAATCTTGGCAACAAGACACATAAAGTTACATTTATATAAGTTTAACTATGCTAAATCTCCAGCTTATCTAAAAAATATTCATCTACAGGGTAGGTACTTAGTATGCATTACGGACCAATAGTTCTTTTATCTTGGCGAAAAATAATTTTTATGATTTTACTTCTTTAAGTAGAGTAGAAATACTCAAATGACTTCTGATCAACACTTCTACACAACTCAAAATACTCAAATGACTTCTGATCAACACTTCTACACAACTACTTCTTTTAGTAGAGTAGAAATACTCAAATGACTTCTGATCAACAGTGAGTCGACTGTAAGTTGTTCCAAAAGATTATTATTGATTAATCGATAGTTATAAACAAATTTGTGCACCCTATCTATGCGTATTTAGTTATCGTGAAGGAGAAATGTCTGAAAACATTTTAATAGAAATACGGAAAAAGAATCTTCAGCCATTGTTGAAAATCTTACTTTCGTAGAGGCCAAGACAAATGATCGTTTAACACTTCAGATTTGTCCAAACATCTTAAAAGATGTGGATAATGCTGGTAATTTTTTTTTACTTTTTTAATTATATGTTTTGTTTTAATTTTAAGCATTATTATTACTAATGTTGGTTTTGAAAATAAAATTTGTATTATTTGAATTTTAGATCCTTTCATTCAGAAACTTTCTGATACAGTATCGGTATGGGCTAGAGAGGTAGATACAGTATCGGTATCTGAAACGTGATATCGGCCCAGCCCTATACCTAATTATGAACTAAAATATTTTTCACTCTGAGATTTTCGTTTATAAATAACATTTACTGCTTCTCTCCTCAAAGACCCACAATAGTCTGCTAGAATGACAGGATTCCACTTGCCCTGGTATAACGCCGTTTCATCCCATAAATGGCTTAATGAAACCATTCTCCATGTTTGTCACTGACATCACTCATGTTTGGTGGAAAAAATCTAAATGCGAGTGCATCATGTGAACTTTTATTGACATCTTGCAACCCGCTTGTCTGAATGCCTCCAACATGTCTTCCACTAATATTTTGTAATTGCCAGCCTTTTCGTTTCCCAAAAAATTATTAAAAACTGCAACCATTGATCTCCACGCCCTTTTTTCGACCACGTTTAATTTATCCTCAAAATAACATCCTTCATTACTTCGTTGATTTGACGACCAATAATATTCTTTCTTTTATTTTAGCCTTACTTAATTTAGGAAACTTTGCTCGGAGGTATCCTTCTTCTTCGCGATTCATCCCCTTCACAAAGTTTTTTTTTATCCAACCTAACTTAATGTGAAGAGGAGGTATATGAATATTTTGTTGATTTACCCAACGAAGTCTCTCTATGTATTGAGTCCCTGGTTGAAAAGATGTTCTTGGCAGCCAATCTTTTTTAACATAATGATTTACTTTATCGCCACTATTCCATAAACAAAGGAAGCAGCAATATTTTGTAAACCCTTGCTGCATCCCGATAGGTATCGCAATTACTCTAAAATCAGTACAAATGCTCCACAAATACTGATTGTAGTTAATTTTTTCCAAGTAAATAGGGTCTCGTGGACGTAGATGACAACAATTCAGCATCTTCAGTGGTCTCCCTAGGGCTTTCTAGACTATAACTTTCTATATATTGGTGAGACGAGGTTGCTAGGATCTGAGGGACCGGATGGTTTTCATCGTGTGGTCGAGGCATTCGTGCTGCTGATGTCTCCACATATTCAATAGGTAGGTACTCTTTCTTTTACCCACATTTAGGTTGTGTGCTTTATTTTTACAAAATTAGCAATCATTGTCATCAGCTTGCTCTGTCCATATCATTGGTACACTAATTGGCAAACTCTGCCGCAGGTGCGCTTTCCACGCACGTAAGTATTTAGCACAAAATCTACAAAATACATGTGGAACCCATGACTTGTCTAGATGCCGTACAGGAATTTCGAAGTAGAGTTGATATATTTCGCAAAGATTCTGAGAAATACCTTTTCTTTATCCAAGGGAGTAAACATACCACAAACGTTAGAAAAGTTATCGGGATTACTGGTACACCGAGTGGACATTATGATATTGTCAGCGGCGTAGCAAGGGTGGGGCGGCGGGGGCGGTCCGCCCCGGGTACCACACCAAGGGGGGTGACATCAGTGGGCTTGAGCTCATGCCATGGAAAATGTGGTCATAAAAATCAGTAAAAAACAAAAATTTATTCTTTCTCATTATTATAATCTAAAACAAAGCTAATCTTTATAAATTTCATATTCCCAATCGCAAGTATTTTTAAATTTCTGTGAACAAACCAGGGCTGTCTTTTCATCTTTCAAACATTTCCTTGCATTCTTCATGTTGGTATTGTTATATTGTACCGTTATTTATGATTACGGGTAAAGAAAGCCGAAGGGTATTAAATTTGTTCTTAGAAAAACACGTCATGTTAGGGAAGAATCGCTTGAAATCTACATCGGACGCCAAAGGTCATAAATTAAAGGCAAAGTGGTGACCTGAACGCTTTTTTATGTAACAATGGTCAAAATGCTCCTATTGACAGGACTCTATACTCGATTTGAAATTGGTTGATAGTAATAAAGCATTAAAATCCGTCAAACACGTACACAGAGTGGTCCACCTAAATTGCCAAGTTTTAAATAGTATATACATTGAAAGTCTAGACCCTTTTGCATTTATTAAACTTTCCATTCCTATAGATCTGATAAGGGCGTCGAATACAAAGCTTAACCCGAGGCTCGAACAATAAGCGGTAGTATTCTACCTGTGATGTTTTGCACTCATGCACGTGCTTTCGGGTGGGTTTAAGTTTATATTAAACACAATAATTATATAATTTAGTGAACATTCGGATGTGTGGCATAATTTGTTACCCTTGTATTTGAATAAATATAATACTAATAACAATAAAGCAACTAATAAACAAGTAAATTTGGAAAAATGTTTCTATTTGAAATTCTATAAAATTTATAGTAAGTCATTACAGTTCTTCGCTTTAAATTAATCATCATCAGAAAATGAAATATCTGAGGGACTGTCTTCTTCCCCTAAATTGATAATAAGTGGTTCGACCGTTTTCTCCAGTAAACTATCCAATTGCCACATTTTTTCCTCCTCCTTTAGTACATGCTCTATACATCTTTGCCACTTCCCCGCGTTGACTTCTTGAAGCGCTTCTTCAAAGAGTTTTTGAACATCACTCATTTTATAAGTGGTATTTTGTCTAGCCACATAACCTTTCACATGAGCCCATACCAGTTCGATCGGATTTAATTCGCAATGGTAGGGGGGGAGCCGAAGCACTATTATATTTTGTTTTTTGGCCATTTCGTCAACAACATATTTTTGAAACCGATGTTTATGGGTGTTTACAATTGATAGCAACTCCTTTTTAACCATATTGTCCTCAAATTGTATTTGTTTCTCCACAAGCCACTCGATAATTTTTGCTTTTCGCCAAGCAGTTGTAGGCATCTTCTCCAATCTTCTGGAGTGATACGGAGCGTTATCTAACACAATGACGGAGCCAGGTGGAATCAGCTCTATCATTTGTTCGAAATACTCCTCAAAAACATCAGCATTCATATCCTCGTGGTAATCGCCTGTACGAACTGATTGGAATGATAATAGTCCACCTTCTAAAAATCCATTGGAGCTACCGATGTGAGTTATAATTAATCGTTTTCCTTTTCCAGAGGGCGGATTTATTCCTGTTGATAGACCGTCTAAAAATGCTTGCCGGTGAGAAGTCACATTTTTGTCTGTCCATATTTTTCCAACTGTGTAGCCTTCGTTCAGCCATGTTTCGTCCAAATAGAAAATTGTTTTGTTTTCATTGCGAAATTTTCTTATTTTTCTCAAATAATTACGTCTCCAACATACTATTTCATCTTTTTCGAGCAAATGAGACTTCCGACTATGTTTTTCCCATCTAAAATTCATTTCTCTTAGAACTTTCCATAGTTTATCTCTCTTGATTGCAGGAAAGTCTTCTTTTACTGCCCCTAAAACTCTATCCAAAGTAGGGATCTCCTTATTGAAATAGAATGAATGCACCTTTCGTCTTATGATGGCCTTTTCGTCCTCATCGATCGGTATTGTTCGCCTTCCTGGAGATGGTTTTGGTGGCGTCACGGTTCCTGTCTTTTCTTCCCGCATCAGCCTGTAGATGGTTGCTTTTCCAATACCTGTCATCTTTGAACAAAGTTCCACTGCAGAATCGATACTTATTGCACTTTTTTGATATCTAAGTGCATTAAATACATTAAGCACAATAATCTTTTCACTAATGCTTAGCGCTGATTTCGCAGCTCGCTTAACTGGAATAAATCCTGAAAGACTCTCCATTTTCAAAAATTACCCAAATGTGTGTCCTAGAATACTCGCATTAGGTTTGTTCGCTCTTAAAATGACTCACAGTTTTATACCAATAAGTAGAGGTACCTAATTTTTCGTAACTACCTGAAAAGTAACATTGTGTATTAATTGTTCCCGGAATTCTCGGCATAATTATTTTTACCTGTTATGACAATAATGATTACTAAATTATTCGGATAAGTAAATAGGGTTCAAACCGGCACGTCAGGTAGGTGCGCCTATGGAATCGGCTGCTAAAAATGATTTATTACTATCAACCAATTTCAAATCGAGTATAAATTTATTGAATAGAATGAATGTAGATATTTTATGTATATTCAGATAGATGCACGTTGTTGGGTTACAGGAGATTGATTAAGTCATGTAACTTTTAGTGTTTCCTTGTTGACTGTTGAGATGTTTTTGTACATTTACTCTTGTTGCCTGTTTAATATAAATTTTTATGTCGGCTACCTATTGTTAACTATTTGAAGATTTGTTATATTGTAAAAATGGGGATTCCCCGTAAATTTAATAAATAAAGAAATAAATAAATTATTCTTTGAATATACTGTTATTTTAAAAGTATTGGTTTTCAATGGTCATCCCTGACTTAGGGTTGCCAGATCCAATATCTTCAAAATCGGGTTATCAGCGTCTGAAGGCTGCTTAGAAATCGGGACTTGGGTCAAAAAATCGGCATGCTATTTTTTAATATATGAATAATATATGAAATAATATTTATTTAATAAATGAACTGAAAAGCATACATTAAGCAAACATATAAACTTTTAATGAAAATCAAACGTAAAAAATATAGTATATGCTTTAAAAACCATACATCTTAATAAGAACAGTCAGTACCGCTTAAACTAAAACTAAATTTTAAAAATCGAGACACGTCGCCGATTTGAAGTGTGTAGGGACGCAGGACATACCCTTTGAAATCGGGACTGTCCCGATAAAATTGGGACGTCTGGCAACCCTATCCCGGCCAAATATTTTAATTAATAAAATAGTATTTTTTAGTTTTATATTTGTGGCGTCAGTGTTTAGTGTGCCTAGTGATTGTAAAAATGCGATACTTACAATGAAAATAAAAGAAAATTGTTCCCTACTTGTGAAGAACCTTAGCAAAAACTGGATTGCTTTAAATTTTTTGGAGTTTATAATCGAATAGAATCGAAGATTTTTTTAATTGTAGGGCTCTATTAATTATTTTAAACAAATTGTCCATTCTAAATTTTTCCTATTTAAAAATCCAGAAGTATCAACAAAAATGTGAAAAAATAGTTTTTTGATAAAATAGAAATTTTGTCGCCAAAAGTAGATAATCCAAATGGGTTAGTTTGGGCGTGGCACCCAAAAAATTTTCGCCTGCGGCGTATTTTTTGACCCTTTGTACCCTACCATGGGGTGATACCGTTGATACCCGCCCCGGGTGTCAGTCACCCTAGCTAGGCCGCTGGATATTGTTATAAGCGCTTTTAGCACAGTTTTAACACCAACCAATAACTAAAACAAGTTATTTTAGTTTTCCTATTTTATACACCGCCAGCTCTCAATCTTTACAATGAGAATCACGGCTTTTACGACTATTTCCAGGAAATACATTCCTAAAGTAAGAAAACTCCATATTTGCGAAGACGTAGGTAGGCTTGCTGTTTAGAAATTTTCTAGGGAATGCAAACCAACTGGGAGTTACTAATAGTGCTAAAATATATTCAGGTAAGGGAGCTCTATAATAATACTATTTATTGTTATCTCGGAGGCAAAATATGTGTTAATCAGTGTTCTAATCATCTTACAATTTGCAGGCCATGCAGTAACAGTTTTGGACCACCTAGGTTAATTCCTTGTTACCGTCCATAATATTTTTTTTTGTAGACTCCAATCATACAATTTTAGTATTTAACCATTCAGATGTTTTTACCTTTAGGTCATTTAATTATAATATTTTAACAATTAGTAAGTTATTCAGGACTGTATTGCTGTATGTACATTTTTCTTTGTACTGGTAGGTACCATAACAAACCTCACAATGAACAAATGGTTATGACAACAGAAACGGTCCCAAATATTATTGTAGGTACTCAGTGGCGGATTAACCACTGCATTAGGTACACTATGCTATAGACTAGGGCGTCCCGAAATGGCACCATGTTTTATCAAAAAGTTCATCTTTGACATGTTTAGTTTTTAATATACCTATTAAGTTGTAATTTTGTGACAGAATTCACATCTTGTTCCTTGTGAATTAAGTACCTACTCGTTTTTTCCTTTTACTGTGATATTAGAAAAACCAAAGCAAAATTAAAATTAGTATCCCCCTGTATCTGAACTTACGTTAATAAGAACTTTTTTTATTATTGTTTAAAGAATTACACGTAAAATTTTGTCGGTGAATACTCTGATTCATAAAAAGTCTTTTGTTACAGGAAGAAAGCGTAATTGAGAAAAAATATAATTATCAGGCGCGGCTCGTCCATAAGGTCATTTGGTCAATGATCAACCTAAATTTATTGTCAGTGATCTACCTAATAATTTATTTTTTAAAACCAAAAATAATCTTTTCTTTCAAAAAAGTGCAAGTTCCATGCGAAAACCCCAAGAAAGAATCAAGCCAAGCTTGCTCCGGACTAGGCGGATTTTAAATTGACCTCATATGGACTATATGAAATGCATTAAAGGTAAGATAGAAACAAACATACGCGCTTTAGGAAGTTAAAAGAGACAAAATTTGTCGACGGCCCACCAATAATATGGCGCTGTTGTCGCAAATTCTGGCTCTCTAATTGAAATCTGAAATCAAAAATTCAACTTTTTATACTTCACGTCTATAATTGGGCCACCACACTTTATCTGTGGTAAATTTCAAATTTTTACGTGGAATAATTTCAGAGAAAATCGCCTATGATTGACGGACGGACAGACGGACGGACACCGAAGTGATTCCATAAGTGTTCCGTTTCACGGGACACACTAAAAATCAATACAAGCTAATAGAGTGTGATTGGTGACTTCACAAAAATCCAAAATGGTCTGCGAACAGAAATGAATAACAGAATATCTGCCGGTGAAACCAATTTGGCTATTCGTTACAAGTAGATATGGGGATGCTTATATCGCAACGGTAAAGAAGCTACAACAAAATAACATAATATCAAAAAACGATTAATCTGTTACTTCCAAAACGCAAGACAAAGATATTAGAATATTAGAATAAGTAAGAAATAAAAATTATAAATAATAATAATTGATTTCATGAGTTAATTTTTGAAAGTTTATTTTTTGATCGTTCATTTTTATTTGGTTCTTATTATTTTCAATTGATGTTTGGATTTTATTAACAAAAAGGTTTATTCGCTGGTAGGTAGGTGCTTAAAATTTTTATTTGATATTTATTCTGTGCTACACCGAATTCAAATTCATTTTTCTCTAAAACAGTTGGTTCTAGCGACATTAATAAAGTAGGTATACCTGTGTTGTTATGTTGTTAAGCAAAAAAGGTAAGGGAATAATAAGAATTTCCATTCGGAAATTGTTGTGCACTGAAGCACAAAAAAGTTGCGGCGCTTTAAAACGGCATGTAATGCCATATGTGGCGAACCCTACAAAATACAGAAAATTTGAGAACGGATTTGCTTAACCAAATTTTGTGAATTTAGTTATTATCTTTCAAAACATATGAATAACAATGTAAAATACAGGTTTAACTTTAACACCCTGTATCTGTCGTAATATCAGCTTTTGTCCTAAGATAAGTAAGGTTAAATCGGCTTAAACTAAGCCAGGGAAGCCACTGATGCTAAGATATAGGGCAATGGGCGCCCGCAGACTATTTTCTCAGAGGGGGACAAAATGAAAAAAATAATTTTACAGATTTTATTTGTAGTGATTTATGCAAATACACTAAAAATTAAAAATAAAGAAAAATTGCATTGTGCAAGCTAACAAGCTATACTTGCACAATTAGTGTTCCGTGCCATTAGCCCGCCACTTAACCTGAGCAAACCTTGACCGCCCAATCTCCGCCCATCTCCCGTGATACCCGCCGCCGACAGCATCAACGTCGTAACACATCGCGTATGCGCGGGGATGAGTGGGGAGCGTTTCGACTGAGCCAAATTAAAAATTTTGAAAAACGTGTAAGAACAAAAGTTGTTCTTTACGTCATGAGAAATATTTTTGGTCGAAAAACTTTTTCTCTAAAACCAAAGGTTCAGCAGTTATAAGGAAATAAACAATTAAATTGTTTATAATAATTTGATTGCGCCAGAATTTTGGCTCAATCTACACCTAATTCTCAATGTTCATGATTTTTTCAGATTTTTCTGAGCTTTTCTTTTGGTGATGAGGGTGGGGGACAGAAACTTTTAGGCGTTTTTCCCGAAAAATGTACGCATAAAAAATACATCATATTGTTAAATTCGTCCTTCAATAAGCTTTCATTTTTTTTCCATTTCCCAATTTACTCCCTAAAATTAACCCCCAGAATCAAAATTCAACTTTTTATATTTCACGTCTATAATTGGGTCACCACGCTCTACTTCTGTGCTAAATTTCAAATTTTTACGTCCAATAGTTTCAGAGAAAACGGCTTTTGACAGACGGGTGGACGGACACCGAGATGATTCCGTTTTGCTAATTTTAGCACGGAACACTAAAAAGAACATATTAAAAACTTCTTCATAAAATAAACATGCAGGCTGCAGACAATTTATAGTAATTTGATTACTGTGCCGGTTGCATTGAGTTAGGACTGGGTTTAAATAATATTTCACCCAACCTGAGCAAAAAGGTGGTCAGGTTTGCTCAGTTTTCATTGATATAGATATATATGTATCTATATCAATGAAAACTGAGCAAACCTGACCACCTTTTTGATCAGGTTTGCTTGGGTTGGTATACACCTTTTTGTTCAGATATGGTTGCATGCATCAGCATGCAGGTGTTGGATTACTGATCAATAGGATTTTGCTTAGGTCTGATGTAGGTTAAACTAGGGTTGCCATCTCTAAAATTTAAAAACCAGGACACGGTTACATAAAAATCCGGACAAAATCCGGACGGCGAAGATATTTCAAAAATCACTTGTAATAAAAAAATGTGAGACTATTTATGAATATATATATATATATATATATATATATATATATATATATATATATATATATATATATATATATATATATATATATATATATATATATATATATATATATATATATATATATATATATATATATATATATATATATATATATATATATATATATATATATATATATATATATATATATATATATATATATATATATATATATATATATATATATATATATATATATATATATATATATATATATATGTATAGATATATATATATATTTCGTTTTGTTCGTTAATTTTGGTGTGAGACTGAAATTATCAAAAAACTTCATAAAGTCTAAAGTATGTGACAAATGTAAAACCAATATGCGGCCGTGAAGAAATTCGCGAATTAATTCATGAATTTTTTCGCGAAGAACTTGTTGATGTAATACCCGCTTAAAGGAACTATTTCAAAACAAGCAAAAAGCTAGTTGACAGTTTAAAAAAATAGTTATTATCCTAACAAGTGCGGAAAGAGTCACTTTCCCGCAAGCGACTGCCGTTACCCGAACGACGCGAAGCGGAGTTCGGGTAAGCAGTCGAGTGCGGGAAAGTGCCTTTCCGCATGAGTTAGGATCAAATTTTTTTCTACTAGCGTTAAAAAAACCAACATCATTTTTACAAAGTTTATTATTTTTTAATAAACAAAAAATAACAGGTATATAATGTTTACTTATTACTTATTATATATATTTATCGTAAAAGTACAATTGGATGCACTGTGTAAATTAATTGCTGAAGCTAGAGAGGTTGAAGTTGACTGATTCTGCATAGTGGAAGTTTGAAGAGACAGAGGTGTTGAACTTTCATGGACGCTACTGGGACCCGGTGCAATATCTAGGGACGTGGATGTTTCTAAGATGCAACTGGAAGTCATTGGACATTTCGGAGAAATATGCCAAAAAGACCTCTTCTTTCAGCGACTTTACTTTTTTTGATTCGCACCAATTCATAAAATGTTGGTATTGTTTTTCATATCTTGATTTCGATTTCTCTGGCAGTAACTCCAAATTTGCCAGACTTGCAGCTTCCAAGATATCTTCTGGAAGCTCTTCGTAAGAAGAATCCATCGGGAATACTGTTTTGGGTAGATTAAACGTGTAGATATCTAAAAAGAATCACTGCGTGTCTGCTGGCGTTTACAAATGATGTTAAATTGTGACTTTGACAATTTAATAAAATTGTTTGAGTGATGGTTGGCATGCCAACTTCTATGTACAGGGTTTTTTGAGTAAGTATTTTTAAATTTACTATTTTTGCAACAAACAGTGAAAAATTAGTGTTTCGCTGATATATCTCACTTGATTTTATTGGAAATGACTCTAAGACTTCATAATAATATTATTCATACATCACCAAAATTTTATTTCAATATAAAACATTAAAAAATATTTTCCCGCACTCAGTGCGGGAAAAATTTTCCCGCACGGTGCGGGAAAAATTTTCCCGCACGGTGCGGGAAACTTAGTCTTTCAGAGACAAAATGAGTGCGGGAAAACGGTGAATTGCGCACGCTAGTAGAAAAAGATTATAACAGGCGGATAAGAGCGTAACCCTATAATAAGTTCTTATTCCAGATCTTGATCGAGCGGATTCACTATAAGTTTCTATGTTTAGAACCGGTCTAATTTGACAATTGGCGGTTTAGATTGGCAAGTAAGGGATTGTTGTATGATGCAAGTAGGTTTTGTGTTATACATACGTACCTTTTTGGGATTTCTAAAGTTTTGCATATTTTTAATTACAAGTAATATTTATTTAGTTAAAGCTTACTGAAGATTTTGAAACCATTCTTTTTAGTGTTCCGTGGTATATATATATATATATATATATATATATATATATATATATATATATATATATATATATATATATATATATATATATATATATATATATATATATATATATATATATATATATATATATATATATAAACAAATATTTAATCTTTGAATGGACTTCAGTTGAGAGTCCAAACAAGTGTGATATGTTATTAATTCCTTCGATAGCTGTAGTTTTTTTACAGGACTAAATTTTTACAGTTGCGAATTTTTTTGTCTATGTTTTGGAGGAATAAGAAAGGTAAGTTTGTTAATTGAGAAAAGTAAGGTTCATTTCTACAAAAACTATATGCTTTCTGACCACGATTTTTTATGGTCTGACGTGAGTATTAAAAGAAAATCATTGAAAAATACTGCATAAAAAAAGCAGACGGTAAGCAAGGGCCCAAAGGGTTACAGTGTCCGGGTGAACTTGTAATAAAGACGCATAATTTTCCTTTTTTTTCTAGTGTCTGCCAACCGTCTGCCTTTTTTTGTATGTATTATTTTTTAATGACTTTCTTTTAATCACATGGCAGACAATATAAAATCGTCCCAAAACACAGTTTCTGCACAAATGAAAATTCAATTTTCATTTGGGCTTCACCCGGGCCGGCGTCAAACCTCACTTTTCTTCATTAACAAACTTACACTTATCAGTCCTCCAAAAGGAAGAACAAAAAAAATCGCAACCTAAAACATGTCGCTATCCCATGATCTATTTGTAAAAATCATATGTCATGGTCTCAAGTTGCAGTCTATTTCATTCTTTCGTCCATTGGGCAGCGATTAGAGAGAATATCCTTTCGACATTTGCATTGTGTGTTGTTAGCTCATAAAAGAACTGGCATATTTTTCCTAATTCAGAATAGGCTTCTGAGGACTTGCAGGACCAAAAATATTTAACCCACTTCTTGTGAGAGAGCAAATTATTTTCGACTGCAAATTCATTATTTTCAAAATAATTTTTTAAGGTCGTCAATTGGTTGAAAAGTTGTGAATCCTCAGTTTCTGCTCCTTCTGTTAAAAGGTAGGGAACTAAGGGAATAATATCAGTTTCCCACTTAAGTGTCTAGGCTTTTGAGATTTAACCAATTAGCGAACCTAGCAAAAATCCAGACCAGTTATCAAAACCCGCCCGGACGTCCCCGGAAGCCCCTAAAACCCGAACAAGTCCGGGGAAATCCGGACGGATGGCAACCCTAGTTAAACTTAAAAAATGTTGTTGACTAAGTTGGACAGAATAGTAACTTTAGTTTGTTATGGTTAGCTTTTTTTATTATTATTAATTTACAACTTTTTCATAAAAAAATAAGTAAACGTGGCAACACCGGACACAGAAATATTGTTCACAGGTAGGAAAATAATGGCGGCTAATAGCGAGTTAAAATGGAATTTTCTATCGAAAAAAACAATTTTCTTATCTATTTTTGCCTAAATGTGGTGTTTTGTGTGACGAAAAATAATAAAAATTTTAAGTTTACAGATATATGTTGAAGTGAAAGTGTCGAAACTTAAAGGACTCTATAGAAAAAGCTAACCTAAAAGTTAAACATTTTTTTTGAAAAACCATACAAGACCGACAAAAACTGACTTCGGATTCGTGTTCTACGACCCAAAATTAGGGTCTGTGCAAAATTTCATGAAAAAATTCGCTGTTTCCATTAATCCGAATAATTACCGAATTATTGTATATTTACATATTTTCTTATATTTATGTACCTACATCTCAATTTGATAAAAAAAAATATATATATATGAGGAGCGTTCATTCAAAAAGGGACACGTCCACATTTTTTCAAAACACGTTTTATATCAATTTTCAGCTCATTTTTGTCATCTCTATCGACCCACCTCTTTAAATCGTTTCAAAATATTACAGGTCCCTGTGAAATTCCCATATGAAAGTAATAGGTGAGGAGCGGTGACACTGAAAGTACCGTCATCGCGGAATCAAAATTTTTTTATGTAAATTGATAGTTAATAGTCATACGAACAAAATTAGCTCGGTACGCCGGGATTCATTAAGCCGAAAGTATTTTTAAAACAATTAATTATTATAAAAAAGCAAAAATGTTTTTTTACCCAGGGTGTTTTCTAATTGAATGTCAATATTTAAGGGGCGATTTTTGGGTCCATTCTAAAAAGAAAACTTCATATGAACGTATGTCCGAAACGTCTTAACTTTTGAGATACAGGGTGGTAAAGTTTTCAAAAATAAATAGTTTTTTATTAAAATCTGTAATACCACTTTAGATATTTTAATTAAATTTGGCATACATGTACTATGTATCAAGAGGCATTATTTAGTGTACCACAATTTTTTTTTCTTTAAAGCAGTGGCGTTCGTACGGAATTTCACCTGCCTATTTTGGCAGATATTGATGGTACGCCACTGATTTCTCGTAAAATTAAAATCATTCCTGAAATTCCCAATCATTTCTAAGCAAATTTGATCTCTTGCATTTTTTCAATCCGATGCACGGTTTTCGCTTAAAAAAATAAAAACATTTTCTCTGCATGATCATAACAATATCGTTCATATAGCAGAGAAAAGGTTTTTATTTTTTTAAGCGAAAACCGTGCATCGGATTGAAAAAATGCAAGAGATCAAATTTGCTTAGAAATGATTGGGAATTTCAGGAATGATTTTAATTTTACGAGAAATCAGTGGCGTACCATCATTATCTGCCAAAATAGGCAGGTGAAATTCCGTACGAACGCCACTGGTTTAAAGAAAAAAAAATTGTGGTACACTAAATAATGCCTCTTGATACATAGTACATGTATGCCAAATTTAATTAAAATATCTAAAGTGGTATTACAGATTTTAATAAAAAACTATTTATTTTTGAAAACTTTACCACCCTGTATCTCAAAAGTTAAGACGTTTAGGACATACGTTCATATGAAGTTTTCTTTTTAGAATGGACCCAAAAATCGCCCCTTAAATATTGACATTCAATTAGAAAACACCCTGGGTAAAAAAACATGTTTGCTTTTTTATAATAATTAATTGTTTTAAAAATACTTTCGGCTTAATGAATCCCGGCGTACCGAGCTCATTTTGTTCGTATGACTATTAACTATCAATTTACATAAAAAAATTTTGATTCCGCGATGACGGTACTTTCAGTGTCACCGGCTCCCGACCTATAAGATATTTGAACAAAACGAGACATGTCCAATACTACTAACTTTGATGTTTTACTTCTGGGTCGATATTTAACTCCTGTCGAGTTAATAAAACCTAACTTAAATCAACCAGCTTAGTGTTAACCTTCAAGCAGAACGAGTTTTTCAAGAAAATTTTAAAAGATAGGTAATGTACCAGAAGAAGCTGGAACATGACATGATATAGAAACGTGCGATTGCTTAGAAAGTGATAATGAACTACACATTTACAACATACATTAAGCTTACTTATTTGTTGTACTTCTCTTTAATAAAAATTTAATACGTAAACATTGACTGAACACTATTTACTAGGGTTGCCACCTGTCCTTTTCTGGAAAGGACAGTCCTTTTTTAAAGGGTTTTGCCCTTTCGTCTTTTTTTAACTTAAAATGTCCTTTCCAAAGCCCAAGCTGATTTTCAGACGACCCTGCTGGCGCATTTTTGCAATTAAACTAATTTTTAAAATTAAAAGTCGATTTCAAATCTTTACGTGATATCCTGAGACTGCTGAGAGCATTATTCGTCGTTCGCGTCGATGAACATTGCGTGCGTTTCGCCTGAAGTTCATCAAACCCATCATCGAAAAGAAGAGAGAAAAGAAAAAAACATAACCACAACCTATAACCGAAGAGCGAATTTTTCTATTTTTGATATTAGATGGCGCAATGAAGAAAACAGGTGCATAGTTGATTTAAATAAAGCTGAATTTTTGATTTTACCATTAATTTAAAGAAGAACGAATTATCATACGATAAAGAATGACAACAAAACGTTATAAGCTGCAACATCAAAAGAAAAATATAGAATTAAGTTCGAAAAATAGATTTCTATTTTTTTTAAATACACATATTTTATGTATATTACTTTTCCCAAAAGCAAACCCAAAGTTACAGTTTTTTATAAAATGGTGAAACCGCATTTTCAGATTTTCTATTGTCCTTTTTTCCCATTCTGAAAAGGTGGCAACCCTACTATTTACCCTAAAGACAAACAACAAAATGGATTTAAAGTTCAGAAAAAATGAGACATATAAAGAGTTAGTTCAAGCAAAAGGGGACATGTCCAACTTTTTTTTTCGATTTTTCTCTTAAACAATAAACTATAGTCAAAAAAATTATTTGGAAATCTATTTTTAATCAGAAAACAAAACATGTTTTATCCTGTTTAGAATTATAGTTTTAACGGTCTCAACGTCAAACGTTTTTTACGTTTATCTCAAAGTCATTTTAAGTGGACATGCCCCTTTTTGAATGAACGCTCCTCATATATTATATAAAAATTTGAGCTATTTAAAAATTTCTGAGTATATCTAGATTCGCGAGCAAATTTCCGAACACACTTTAACCAGAAGAAAAACTGTCTGGTATCAAAAGCCTCAATGACCGAAAAAAAGAAGAAATCTGTTCGGTTTCTTACCTTGGCTCGTTGTGTCTTTGTCTGATTAATATAAAAGTACCCTCTCATTCTCTTGCTAAATGGATCGTAATTAAAAGCTAATGGCGTGGTATTTGACGGTTCCAAATCCGCAAAAGAAGCGGCTAGAACTGCAAACTGCCATTTTCGGTGTTCCTTGTCTTGCACCGGTAAACTTTAATTTCCTTTGCATGTAGATCAGCCACATAACCCAGTGGATAGAGCATCCGCTTATTGTCCGAGATGTGTTGGTTCGAATCCCGGCTCGGCCGCATCTTTTTTTATTTTTAACGGTGGATCGGAGGGCACCCTAAGGTCGGAACAGGGTTAGCACCTGGTTAGGGGCCCTGACCAGTCTCTTTCCTCGCAAGCGAAGAGGGATCGGTGCGAAAAAAATCCACTATTTTAAAATCTTCGAGCTACCGCACATATGGCCACGTCGGTTTGTTTGCAGTTCTAGCCGCTCCTATCCGCAAATGACACACGTCAAATTGTCAAAATAAACGTCAGTGTTAGACGTTTGATAAATTTTTGGGAAATTGTTTTTTATCTAATTGGAAGCAATTTACAGTGTAATGGGATGAATGGAATGATTTTCTAAAAATCTGTGTGTTTAGCTTTACTTACGTATTGTAAATCAAATTATAAGTATGTCAGATTCGGTGCCATCTCCACAACATCCGGAACCCTCAACATCGACCGTGACCTTGGTTGAAACTACTGACGAACAGGTAAAATTTATAAATACTTGATCTGTATTAAACTTTACGCAGATTTGTTTTTGACCCGCGGTGAAACATGTTGCGTCGAATAACTTTCAGACTTTCCAACCTTTTACCACAAAATGTAAACCAAAAAGCGTTGCGAAAATCAATACACCTCACTAATGTAGTGCAAAATAGTTCCCCTTTGGAAGGCATACGGATTTTGGACATGTCGAGAATAGTTGCTGGACCATATTGCACTATGATTCTAGGAGATTTGGGGGCAGAAATTATTAAAATTGAAAAACCAGGATCAGGAGATGAATGTAGACACTGGGGACCTCCATTTATTGGTGATTCCAAAACCTCTTGCTACTTTGTCACTTTTAATCGCAATAAGAAAAGTGTTTGTGTTAACATTCAATCAAAGGAAGGTCGAGACATCCTTTATTCCTTGGCTAAAATTTCAGATGTTTTACTAGAAAATTATGTTCCTGGTAAACTGGAAGAATTAAAATTAGGCTATAAAGACTTCAAAAAAATAGCTCCACATCTAATTTATTGCTCTGTAACAGGATTTGGATCAGAAGGTCCCTATAGTAATCGGCCAGGGTATGATGTTATAGCTGCTTCAGTAGGTGGTCTACTACACATCACAGGTCCAAGAGGTGGAGAGCCTTGTAAAGTTGGAGTAGCTTTAACTGATATATCTACAGGTACTTATATTTAGGTTTTTAATAATTTATAGATAAATTATGTAGATACCTATCCAAACTATTATTCTCCATTCTTAAATACAAGCTTAAATAGATGTTATGTTAAGTGTTAAAGCAAAGGTCATATAAAGTATTAGGATTTAAGTTTTCGACTTCAGATTTTGATTGTATGAATATCTGAATTATGTTAATTTCTTAATTTCTCTTCTGTTAGGCCTGTATGCTCATGGTGCTATAATGGCTGCTCTTATTCAACGCTCCAAAACAGGCAAAGGACAAAAAATAGACTGTGATCTCCTATCCACCCAGCTGTCAACTCTGATAAATATAGGTTCAAACTATCTAAATGCAGGAAAGGAAGCTAGTCGTTGGGGTACAGCACATGAGAGTTTAGTTCCTTATGAAGCATTTCCCACCAAAGATGGTTATTTTACTATAGGTACAGGATCCGAGAAACAATTTATAGAGTTTTGTAACAGGATTGGAAGGGAAGATTTATCTAAAAACCTCAAATTTCAATCTAATAAGGTGCGAGTGGAAAATCGAGATGAATTATTAAACATTATAAGAGGAATATTTATGACAAAAACCAATAGTGAGTGGGGAAAAATTATGGAAAATAGTTCTTTCCCCAATGGCCGAGTCAACAACATACATGCAGCATTTAATGATCCACATGTACAACATATTGGCTTAGTTAAAACATTGGAACATCCAGAAGCTGGTAAAATAAAAGTTGTAGGCCCTCCAGTAAAATACAGTGAAGGAGGTAATGAGGTTCGGAGTGTTCCTCCTTCTTTGGGACAGCATACTGATGAAGTTTTGAGTAGTTTATTAGGATATTCTAAAGAACAAATTCAAAATTTAAAAAATGGAAAAATTGTTGCCTAAATCTTTTATAACAATTCTGTTTGGCTTGGGTTATTGTGTTTATGTGTCATTTGGAATATGGTTGACTAATTATAATTTTGATTTGGCAAAGTGTAGGTACTTAAGGCTTTTAAATAAATTCAGTAATATTTTTTATATTAGTAAATAAAATAAGTTTATATTAAGTACCTAAATAGAATAATTACTGTTTTACTCAGTTTGACTGTGAAAAAAGTTCTGTTTCTATTATTCTATTTGTATTTGATGGAACAGTTTGTTCCTCTGAGCATCAGAATAGATGTTATTTACCTCCTTGTCAAAAGTATTTTTTAGGTGTTTGGTTTGTTAAGTTATCATATAATTATCTTATCAACATACACTCAAGGTTTCCATTTTACTGAAAACATTTTTTTAAACTTTGTTCCCCTTGAGATATTTGACTCGACAAACATAAAACATCAAAGATGCTTCAACGTCAGTGTTGCATTATTGGTAGTTGACTGTTTTTCTCTTCAAATAACTAGGAAAGATGTTTATTTAAAAACCGAGGAATATAACAATAACATCTTGTGTGATTCTAAAAGAATTTTGCTTAATTTACTTGTTTTTTTTTTTGTAGGCTTTATTAGAACTTTATACTTACCTAACATAGGTAAATACATTTGCAAGGTATGTAAGACTGATGTAAATATATATTTTCTTATCTAATCTTTCTAAAACTGTTAAAATGTTAATATCACAAATCCTACTTTTATATTTCCTACTATTTATATATCCTTATCTTTTTAGTTGATATTTGTATTACATAATAAAAATAAGAACTTATATAAAATACCATTGTGCTAAAACAAAGTTATACATTTATTCTTGATAGGTAGATATCCATATTGAGATAAGCTATTGATATGTTACAATTAGCGCGTTCGGCAATGCAATCTTTTCCATCGTTTTGCTCGGAATTATTGACAGGCACGTGATCGGCCGCACTGTTTACAATAATATGTCATGTGACCGGCAAAAATTCCGAGCAAAACGATGGAAAAGATGGCATTGCCGAACGCGCTAAATGGTTGACAATGTTGACATATTATCTTTCAAATAAAATATTAAAAGTTATAATTTGATTTCAATGCTTGGTGAACCCTGTGAGATGTCGTCCCGACATAATGTCATAAATGGGGTTAAATATTTAAAAAAATAATGCAGTTCAAAAGAAATAAAATCTTATATAAAAAACACTTTAAAAAGAAGCTTTTAATATTTAGATGTACTAAAACGGCAAAAATAAGTATAGTGTTTTCATTGGGGCAATGCTGAATACTATTTATAAGTGGACGTAGTTCGCGTGGGTAGGTCCTAATAAAAGTAGTATCGAAGTTATCACTGAAACAGATATAATATATTATGTTAAATCTATTGTCTTAAAAGCTTGTCGCGCTCGAAAAGTTCACACATTCTGAGTTTAAAATGACGTCGTATTCTACTCGTCAAACACTTTTATTTGATACCCATGTCAAGGCGATTGTGAAGAAAAAGGTAATCCGCCATCTTGGGGCGTCCGTCATGTTGGATTTAGAACAATATTAGATATACTATATTTCGTTGTCACCGGACTTATACACTTGCAAAATTTCAAAGCTATAGCTTAATTCGAACTAGTCGAAATTTTGATGGCAATATTTGACCTAAACATACTATCATATATACAAACATATATCAAACTAACAGGTGAAGTTAAATAAAATAAGTAAAATCTTATGTAAAAAATACTTTTAAAAAACAAGCTTTAATTATTTAGATGTACTAAAACGAAAAAAGTAAGTGTAGTTTTTTGATTGTGGCAATGGTGAATGCTATTTATAAGTGGAAGTAAGTCGCGTGGGCGGATCGTAATAAAAGTATTATCAAAGTTATCACTGAAACAGATATATTATGTTAAATTTATTGTCCTAAAAGCTTGTCGCGCGCAAAAAGTTCGTACACGCGTTAATTTTGTTTGACAGAAATTGTAAGTACCTAAGTGTATATTTTTTTTCCTATTCACGCGACAAGCTTTTAAGGCAATAAATTTAACATAATAATCGGTTTCAGTGATAACTTTGGTTCTACTTTTTTTATTAGGATTTTAGGATCCACCCACGCGAACTACGTCCACTTATAAATAGCATTAAACATTGCCCCAATGAAAAAAGCTATACTTATTTTTTTCGTTTTAATACATCTAAATAATAAAAGCTTGTTTTTAAAAAGTATTTTTTACATAAGATTTTATTTTCAAATTTTTAGTTACGTCTTAACCCATGGATTTCTGATAATGCATCATTATTACAAGGCCTTTTACCTGTTATCGTATTCTATTCGTCAAACCCTTTCATTTGATATATACCCATATCAAGGGGATTGTAAAGAAAAAGGTAATCCGCCATCTTGTGGCCCCCGCCATATTGGGTTTAAAATGACGTCACGTAGCTTATCGTATTCTACTCGTCAAACACTTTTATTTGATACCCATATCAAGGGGGGTTATTGTAAAGAAAAAGGTAATTCGCCATCTTGTGGCGTCCGCCATATTGGGTTTAGAATAACGTCACATATCTTATTGTATTCTAGTCATCAAACCTATTTATTTGATACCCATGTCAAGGAGGTTTTGAAGAAAAAGATAATCCGCCAGCTTGTGGCGTATATTTCGTTTAGAATGACGTTATATAGCTTATTGTATTGTATGTAACCCTTTCATTTGATGTCCATATCAAGGGGATTGTGAAGAAAAAGGTTATCCGTCATCTTGTGGCGTCCGCCATATTATATTATCGTATTCTACTCGTCAAACCCTTTCATTTGATACCCATGTCAAGGGGGTTGTGAAAAAAAAGTAATCCGCCTTCTTGTGGCGTTCGCCATATTGGGTTTAAAATGACGTCACATAATTTATCGTATTCTACTCATCAAACCCTTTTATTTGATACCCATATCAGGGGGATTGTGAAGAAAAGGGTAATCCGCCATCTTGGGGCGTCCGCCATATTTGATTTAGGCCAATATTAAGTATACTATATTGCACTGTCACCGGACTTATACACGAGTGCAAAATTTCAAAACTAGCTTAATTAGAATTAGAACTAGTCGAAATTTTGATTACAATATTTGCCCTAAACATTAACATCCATACATAAAAACAAACTATCAGATGAAGTTAAATAAAAGGTTGTAAAAAGAAGCCAGTTTAGAGTTGAACATACAAGGTTCTTGGGCCAAGAAATGAAAAAGCTGAATTTAAATTTTATATATACGATGCATCTTTTTTGGCATAGGTGAGTTTCATAGTCAGATTATGTTAATTTGTCAAATTTGCCAAAACAGCTCCAAAAAATGTATTTGAAGTTGTGACAATAAAGTCTTAAATATCAGAAAATGTGTGTCATTTTTACTTCATACCAAAAGGTAAAATACAATAATACAAAGGGTCTGAAAAATAAAATTATATTGTTTTTCAAAATATAAATGCATTATTTAGGTACTTTTTGGAGGTTTTGTGGATAATTGGGAAATTAACAAAATCTCAAGACTGAAATTTATCTATGTCAAATTTTATCTCTATATTCCTAATAGAACTGGACCTAACATGCGGTTAAAAATTTAACCTGTAATAGTTATTTATGATATAAGTGTTAAAAGTACAATTTTACGACACGAATTTGAAAGTTTGCAGAATGAGCGAATTCTGCAATTCAAATGAGTGCCTTAAAAGTACTTTTAACACAAATATCATACAAATTTTTGTCTACAAACGCCAATAAAAAACAAAAACACAATTACAATTTTTAGAAAGTTTAACATATTGGAAACACATAGTTTTAAGTAGCATCGTAGATATAATATAAAATTATGAAGTTGACATTTGTCAAAAAATCTAACAACCATTGTTGGCGTCGTAGTTGCCATAGTATTACTTTTAACACTAGTGCCATAAAGTAACATTTTTAAGGCCTCTGCGGTGTGTTAAAAAATGCATTTTTAACACACCTGCTTAAACATTCTGCTTTTAAAGAAATGCACTGTAATGTATGCCATTAATAAATTAATGTTTTAAATTATCATACCTAGACTAGATAACACATTTTGATTTCTTGAAGAAGCAAATTGATCATGTTACAGTTTTGCTCATTTAGAAAAATAAATAGATTTTTATAGTAAGAAGTTAATTTTAAATTGGGTTTGATATATTCCCGGACACAACGATACGGCATGTTTGTAAAAAATTAAATTAATAGGTTTTAAAAAATATTCATTAACATCAAGAGCGAAGTTAATAACACTTACGTCATAATTCATAAATTCATAATGCGTCGGGATATGATGTATCTTAAGTGGGGCTTTTAATTCATATAATATGTATAAACCTTTTTTATAATATGCTTCTGTCTGTAATAGTATCCAGTAATAATCCAGTACTGTATGTAACATTTTTCCAGGATCAAGCTGTTCCCAGAGTTACTGTTAAATTGAAAAAACCTAAAGCTACAAGGAAAGTCAAGTGGAGCACAGAAACTGTGGATAATGAAAATTTAGGAAGAAAGAAGTCTAAATGTGAGTTTTTAATTTTAAGAATTGATACTTTTGAAACTTCATGGAATGTATTCTACTTACAAGTTTGCTTTACTCCTTTAGGACCATTAAAGATCATTGCTTTCTCTACATTGGTCCTCGACCTCTTTTGATAGGATGGATTTATGAAGAAAGTTAAGATCTTTAAGGTCCTGGTACTTGGTGTTGAACACTCATGATGTTTTTTCAACATTTTTCAATAAAAATTTAAAAAAATTATCTAGTGCAAGCTATACTTGCACAATTAGTTAGGGATGTAACGGGTACCCGGTCTACCCGGCCAAATCCGGGTACCCGGCCGGTTAGGCCGGATACCCGGTTTTGCCGGGTATCAGGTTACCCGGCCGGGTACCCGGTTTTTTTTATTTTGTTTTCTGTTTTTGGTAAAATAAAACACAAAAGAACTGAAAAAACAAACAGATTTTAAAAGGTTATAACAATAAACTTTGTTAAAACATTTAATAACTAAAATCAATTAATGGCAAATTGTGATGAAGATAAACTAACATTTAATTTCACCATTCTCAGAGGATAGTCGGTTTCGGGTTTCTTCATAAATATTACCCGCTTCTGAAAACAACCGTTCACTAAATATTATTGAGGCAGGTGCTGAAAGACACTTTTTAGCACGCTATGCTAGATTAGTAAATCTCTCTGAATTTATTTTCCACCACGAAAATGGGCCTGATTGTCTATCAATTAACGGCAACGCCAAACATGAACTTATTTCTAGGGATGTAAAGGGTACCCGGCCAAAACCGGGTACCCGGCAGGGTACCCGGTGTTGCCGGGTCTTAATTGACCGGGTACCCGGTTTGGCCGGATCCTAAAAAGGGCTACCCGTTACATCCCTACAATTAGTGTTCCGGGCCATCAGCCCCCCACTTATTAATAGTAATGCGCTCGCGTTTCGACTGAAAAACTTTTAAGGACAAACGTTATCTATTATATCTTCCTTACATTGTGAGAAACATTTTTTGTCAGAAATCTTTCTCTCTAAAACCAATGATTTAGGAGTTATATGGAAATAAACATTTAAATTGTTCATAACAATTGATCGCGCTATAATTTTTCAATCTTGATAATTTTAACTCAGTCTACACTACTCAATGTTCGTGATTTTTTTCAGATTTTTCGCGATCTTTTTAGTGAGAAGGGTGGGAGACAGCAATAATAGTAATGCACTCACGTTTCGACTGAGCCAACTTAAAAATTTTGAAAAACTTGTAAAGACAAAAGTTGTTCCTTACATTGTGAAAAATATTTTTTGTCAAGAAACTTTTTCTGTAAAACCAATGGTTCAGCAGCTATAAGGAAATAAACAATTAAATTGTTTATAACAATTGATTGCGCTAGAATTTTTCAATTCTCATAATTTTGGCTCAATCTAGCATAGTTCTCAATATTCATGATTTTTCTCAGATTTTTCTGAGCGATCCTTTTGGTGATAAGGGTGGAGACAGCAATTTTTAAGCGTTTTTTCCTACAAAAAAAAATGAATAAAAAAATACATCATATTATTGTTGAATTCGTACTTCAATAAGCTTTCATTTGACAGACGACGCCCTTGAATTTTTTTTTCAATTTCCCAATTTACCCCCTGAAATTAACCCCCAGAATCAAAATTCAACTTTTTATACTTCACGTCTATAATTGGGTCACCACACTCTATCTCTGTGCTAAATTTCAAATTTTTACGTCGAATAGTTATAGAGAAAATCGCCTGTGACAAGACACAGGGCCGGACACCGATTTAATAATTATTCCGTTTCACGGAACACTACAAATGGTATAATACTTTGTTGCCACTTTGAAGAGCATATACTGTTCAATCACAAAATTCTCTTTATTTTTGAATTGCAGGCCGTATTATATCTGCGAAGAGTATTTAAAAAAATACCTACGTGATTCAGGAAAAATTCTAAATTTTATTTTGTCTTTCTAGTAGCAGAAGAGTATGCAGCCCACTGTTTAGAAAAAGGGGACTTTTCTATTAAACTAGGTCTACTTTTTAAAACGGTGGAAAGTTTGTACATAATATTTTTGTTTTTACTGAGAAAATGTTGAAAAACTTTAAAAAACAAAACCCGGCCCTTAACGGATTTAAAGGAGTTAAGTAATCTTTAATGTATTCATTGACCCTTTAAACTTTCACTCTTTATTATACCTACACCTAAACCATTAATTTCACTCCCACTATCAGTAATGCAGTAAACACACACAATACTGTGTACAAAATTAGTCGATTCCATGGACAAACCTTCAAACAATTTTAAATTCTGTTCACAATATTTTTTTGTAGTTATGGGTATGCTTGTGAACTACCATAAAATACTTAAAAAAAGAGTGACTCCGGTCCCAGCTTAGGGATTCTAAATACCCCAACTAAGGGTCCATATATATATATATATATATATATATATATATATATATATATATATATATATATATATATATATATATATATATATCCATATTGTATATATATTAAAAAATGGACTCTAAAATTATATACAGTATCTAATAATGTAAATAAAATGATGTCATTATTAAGGCGTGTTGTTTTTCACACTACAAATTAGAACAAAAAAACTATTGTTTTTTGGAAAACTGCTTTTGCTAAACAAAGTTTGAGCCCCAAAAGTAAAAATACTGATTTTTTTATCAAATAGATAATTTAAAGCATTAACAAATAGACTGAAAAGTAATTATATAATTGTACAACCTAATTTTAATATAATTTTCTGTTTTGAAGTCGTAATAAAAAAAAAATATGTAATTTTCTTTTATTAATTTATCCGTTTGATTTATTTATAACAAGTTTTGGCTGCCCATTGCAGACTCACATCGCTGCACTAGTCTTTAAACCAGGATTGCTTATGGATCCAGATTCACTGATATCCTTGTAAATGATTAAGGTACCCTGCGCCGGGATTGCTTTAGTTCCCGGCTGCGCCGGTAGCCTTTTGACAAAAGGGTTCGGGCGCTGGAACTGATTATAGGTCCCGGCCGGTGCGTCGGGATCCAACTTTTGTCCCTGAACCGGGACTGAAAGCCACTGCCTTAAAATAACGAAATTTCCTTATAGTGAAAAATGCCATTGTTCTTAGGGTTTCTAACCTCTAAAAATTTAATATCACATTAACACTATCTTATATAATCAGAATCAACCAAACTAATAATGTAAAGTAATTGACCTTTCAAATATGTTGTTTTTGCAGGTTGTTGTATATATAACAAGCCTAAAAAATTTGGAGAAAGTTCATCCTCAGATTCTTCTGATGATGAATGTGAACATTGCCAAGGCCACGTAGAGAAAAAGAGATCTCGACATCATCATACGGAGGCCACAAGGACTGAAGATAGTTGTGTAACTGAGACTGTGAGTGGGGAACCACATAATCAAAACTTTGGTGAACCTGACCAGCCCCCTTTAAAATAAAAACTAAGAAGTTTTACAGTTCTGTATTATTAAGTGTAATTTTTTATTTTTTAAGTATTTATTAATATAGTTTACCTTAAACGTTGTACGAAATTTCATTGCTTTTTTATAGAGTATATTATATAATGCAAAGAAGAAGCCAGTTTAAAACATACAATAATATCAGTTTTGATCAGTTTTTGGTTCATTACCTTTGTAGCGCACTGTGGTCCGAAAAATTATAAAATCGGAAATAAATGGTATTTTTCAATGCTGTTATAAAAGCACCATATTTTTCAGCTAGTTTAGGAAAATATCCACCTACATTTACCTAGAATTTTAGGTCATTATATCAACATTTGGGTCGGCAACAGAAACGCAAACTCGTGGTAGTTTAATGTCTATGCTTGACCATGATAGAATTGTAGTTTCCGTGCAAGTTTTGTGATTAACCTGTAATTGTCTAAAAGTGTTCTACATGATGTATTTTTGTACCAGAAATATCTTGAAGGTAAATACTTTATATTGGAATAGTAACGATATTTGGATCAGCTTACATTTATTAGATAACATGTATCTTATGGATTAGTGTCCCATAGTATTATTTTTAAGCGATAACCAAACTTGTTGATCTATAAAAAAAAAAACAGGAGACCCCACCGCGAAAAATATAGAGATGTACCCTAAGGTATGCAGTATATTAAAAGAAGTTTTGCCACCATCTGCCACTCTTGCAGAAATGGAGCTTTTTGTAAGCGACTGTCAGATTAGTAGGAATAGGAAAATTTTCGCATTTTCTGCTATGTTAAGTGTTAAAGTTGACATTTTAAAGAGAGTAAATTACTATATGGAGAGCTTTTATTAATTAAACGTTTTTTTATCAAAATTTCTATTTTAATCCTCGTTATGAAGTAATATATATAAATCTCGGAAAAGTATTTTATTTATATATGTATCTACCACAATATTATCGTAAAAAGGCCTCTCAAAAGCCAGTTATTGGGACTATATTTTTTAAAATATTTTGTCAGATGTTCTTGTACCAAGATACACCAAATAAAAAAATAATTCTAATTCTTTCCGTTTTTTCCAAAATTCGGACCACAGTGTAGCGGTGCGAAAGTACTCCACCCAGTTCTTGAAGCTTATAATATCTATATTATAAGCTATTTTTTTTAATTTTGCCTATTCGAGAAAAACAAGTTTGTTTCCGAGTAAAGTAATTTTCGGACATAAACAGTAGAGTTCTGGAAATGGGCCCATGAAAAAGACCAATTAGCCAAAGGTAATGCGCTAGGGTTGACATCTCCTGACGTGACTCGTGGCGGGGTACACTACCTGCGAACCATGATACAATAAGTAGAAGGTATGATACCAAACCGTGTCAAATTCGTCCGGGTTCGCGTATGACGTCACGCCGTGAGTTATTGTTGAAATTTGTAACGCGCAATATAGAGTTACGTTAGTTAAAGGCGATTTTATATAAATTCTATTGGCAATATACTTTGCCTCCTGCTTATAATATAAATTTTAAAGTATATGATTTAAAATAATCATCTAAATTTTGTAAATAAAGGGATAAATTAATTTAAAATAATAGATATCCGTAAATTGCCTACCAATTGCGTTCTATGTATTTATTTACGTGAAAAGAAAAGGTAAATAAATTTATAAAATAAAACTATGCCTAATAATTAGGATAATAATTTTTATTTAGAGGCATATTCTTATTAAAATATGTATATACCTACAGTCTTCCGAAAATATGTTATAAATAAGAATTTTGTTTGTTCCTATAATTTGTAAAATATTTTTTGCGTTGAATAACATCTGTATGTTTGTGACGGAAACATGTTTTTTAGGATAGCTTTTTTTTGGTTTTTACATTTTAATTAGTAAATTATTAAAAATTATTGTATTTTTGTATTCTTCGATTTTTCAAATTTAAAAATATCTTAAAATGCCAAAAATTATTCTAAACAAGACAAACATCTAAATTTATGAAATTAGGTAAACCAAGAAATTATTTTTTAAGAAAATAGCCTTCTTTGTCGTATTTTCTAGATTAAAGTCTGGTGATTCGTTACCATGGAGATTTTTGGCAATTGTTTGTCACAGTAAACTTTTCTATTGAAGCGAGTTTGTAAAAACATTAAACACATTTGACATTCATGGCATTCGTGCTTTAAACTACCTTCATAATCACTTTCGTTGAAATGTCTAGAACAGATTCTAGCATTTTTCACATTACACTTATCTTCTCGTTTGCACAGACGCTTCCAAACACTTTGTGTTTCTTTGTCTTTGGGGAAGCTAAAAACTTTAATATCGGGCATAAAGCCCTTGAATCGATTGTCCACATCACAATCATACACAACACCCCTCATTTTCACTTTTAAACTCTTAAAAGTGATATAAAAACACCAAAAAATAACACAACGCGATCTTAACAAAGGCGTACATGGCCATGCCTACCTGCGCGGTATCATATCTTCTTTTATTTATGTATTATGCCAGGGAACTAGTAGATCAGTTGTGATTGTCTATCCGTGCGGCGTAGACTGTCGTGGTTGTTGTCAAAGAAAAGTGTAAGTCATCCCCTAAGGTAAGGTACGCCCTTTTTTTTCAAGCCGTCGGATAAATTTAAAATTCAAGAAGTTTCACCCTTTGCGCGTCTTCAGCGCAAAGCTAAAAATTAAACGTTATGTTTTAATGTTATTAATATCTTTATATAATTATTTATCAAAAGATTTTGAGTTAAATTTGCAATTGGTCGTTCGATTAACGTACAATTTTTGAAAAATTCTAAACCGAGCAGCGCTAACGGAAGCGCAATTTTTCTGAAGAACGGAACACCAACCATAGTGTTTCATGAAGAAAAGATTACTGTTTTGTTTACGTCGACAGCTTTTTGAAAGATGGCGCCTTTATGAAGTTTTTTTAGTATCCCGTCGAAGAAAAATTGGTTCTGTCATCTGGCAACACTGGCGAGAAGTGGAGTTTGTACCTTTAAAAAGTGACCCGACTCGTAGGTCACACGTTAAAGATACAAACAACCGTTTTCGAGATATCGCCTTGTAACACTTTAAAAAATTCACCTTGTATATAGTTATATCGTTTGTGGTAAAACTGATAATTTCTCGGAAACGCCCACCTCCCCTAATAGTAATCCAAGGGTCGCCACTGCCCCGTGGTACTGTACATAATGTACAATTCACTAAAAGGATTTTAGACTTAGGGCCACTTTTACACGTTAGGGTAAACCACAATCTTAAGTTTACCCTACAGAAAGTGGTCAGTTTAACTGTTAAATAGAAGTCAATTAAACTAAAGATTGCGGTTTAAACTGTACTTGTGAAATCCAGCCTTAATAGTACTGGTTCAAATTTAAATCTAGTTGAGCAGGTAGGTTTTAACCCGTTTTGGTCGTGTCAATATTAATAAGTCATTAATGAGTTAAGAATTATTGTTTGTAAACTTGGTTGTTATATCGCGCCAGGACCCAGGCCTTTCAGGGACCTCTTGAGCGTTGAAAAAAATTTTGAAGTATCGTTACAGCTTAAAGGAAAACATAAAGATAATTCCGATTCATCTACCCAGCAGTTGTTATCATTTCACCAGTATGGTGAACTAAAACTTAGTTATATTATCTCTGGAAACGATTTGCTAGAATCATTCAAACACAAGCTTTACAGAATTTATACTGGAAGTTTTTTTGTTTTTAACAATACCGGTAATATAGTTACCTCTGCAGAGCATTCGTTGTCTGTATTAAAATTAATAAAAACCTCCCTGAGAAACGCAATGACCAAAGGTAGGTATCCTTACTAGTACCGATATCAATTAAAAATTAAATAGTTCGATCATTAAATCCAACTAATATACCAGAAGTATTTGGAAAGAAGAAATCTCGGAAAGTTTATTTTTGATTTTTTTCTGTGGTTTTCATCAGATTTTAATGTTGGTTTCATGAATGAAAGTAGTGCTTTAAATAAATAACAACAAATGTTCGAGTGGTTTATTTATACTATTCTATGTATTGTTAATAAATGTCTCATTATAGTAAAGGGCTCAATCGACCAAAAATAAAAGTCCGATGGCGCCCACTGATACGTTGTTACGGTACCGGTTAGGGTATTTGTCACCAATATACTTTAACGATAGAAACTTATTAAAAAAAAAACTAAGTAAAGGAAAATGCAGTTTATGATCACAGTGTTTTATTTTGCAAAAAAATTGCTATATATTAGTAACGATATGCTTTAAACAGTTTGTACAAAATATACCTGCAAAATAACTGCATGGTTGAGTAAAAATTATTATATCTGTTTTGTTAGAATATAGAACTCGAGAAATAAAACTTGGTAACAGTAACAATATTTAAACAGCTTATGCATAAACAAGATTTAAATTATATTAACGCATAGCTCGTCACAATATTTTAAATTTTAACAAAACATTATGCTTGTATATGCCCTCAATATAATAATTTGAACAAAACAATGCATTTTTCACCGAAGTATAGTTTTATATATGTAAGTAAAACAAAGCACACACAATATGTATCAACCGAAGAAATAAAGCCTACACAGCAAAAATATAATTTAAAAAAATCAGTATGGTGTATAATATCAAATTGGATTACAAAGAATAAAAACCAGATACAATACATTCTACTGAGGTTTTTTACCATAATAAAATGATTGATAAATAGGAACGTTTAGCGTCCGTAATAAATAAAATAACGAAAGCCTTGATGGCTTCGCGGATTTAAAATACAGTGTGTTCCGTTCTTGCACTAAATGACGGGGAGTTCAAAACTAGTGGACAACCTTGGATCAAGTTGGATAGACAGTGAGTTTTCGCCTTCATTCGGAGTATTGGGGCTCGTAACACTGCCCCTGCAGAAACCGTAGCGAATATGCGGTATCGCCATCTTATAGAAGTTACTGTAATACAAGAACCGTTCACACCTATAAAGTAAAAATAATGCCGATATTATTTGTATTTATGGCAGAAACTCAGAAGACAAGAATCAAGAAAAGGAGTAATGCGTATTCACTATCGTCACCGAAGTTTCGTACCTCATTCCAAAAATCCCCACGATTTTCCTTTTTATGTTTTCTAAGTTGTTGACGTCATAAATGCAAATGGCAGGTTTACTTTTACTTTATAAATGTGGACGGTTCTTGTCAGTAACTCTTATAGATGGCAATACCGTATATTCGCAAATCGTTTCTTAAGAAAAGACGCGGGATTACCGTTGGGTGAGGGTTGCAGCAAAGGTTACGGCAGTCTGAGGTCGTCCATTAGTTGTTTGGGTTTTATTAGTTGTTGGTCGCGCCCCGAACTTTAAAATGCAAAATGGAACCAAGACATTTTTCAAAAAAAAAGGTAAATCAAAAAATGAAGATAAATTATTTCTAAAGGTGGAAATTACATATTATAATGCCGAAAAAAACTATAAGACAATTTCTATTATTGTATCTTATTATTTCACTAAAAAAACTTTACACCTCATTTTCTCAACATTTGCTTTTTGTCGCTTGGTTCTTTTTTGCATAACTGTGTCCAATTATATTTGACAAAAAGTTCTTTACCACGACGTCGTTAATCACAGAATATTTAAAGTCAATCAATTGTCAAATGTATTGAATCAGGTTTTCTTTACATTATGCAAATATTAATTGTCTAACGTTTTGTACAAAGACGGTAGGTAAAAATATGAAAACGTTTATAATTATTGTTGTTCTTATAAAATTGTATAAGCACCATATAACAATAATAAATACTTGTATGTCCTATACTCCTAAACTTGCAACTTAGAAATATAATCGCCGAAGCTTAGAGAAAAAATAAATAAAAAAATAGTGATCTGGGTCCAAATATAAAGATATGGCTAGGATAACTTGCATAAGGTATACTTTTTTTGCTTATGGCATGGTCAATGTCGTTTCACTTTGTGAGAGTAATTTTTAATAGTTTTATTAACTCGTGGACGCGATCATAGCTGGGTTCTGGCATGCATTTCTATATTATACGTACAACAAGAATACAAATATGTGAATGCTGAATCAGCTTATCGGGCGTGCTCTGTGTGCGGTTTTTTACTGCTGAAACAGGATTAAACCTGATGGATTATTTCATTTATAGACCTTCAATATTGTGTTATTGCAGTCATATTTTTCTTCCATCAAAACTTTCGCTTGTCTAAGAGGAAGACTCGGTGTATTAGGGTAGCGGGATAACTTAATAAGGACATCACATGTATAGCGAGTGTTTACCATGAGCCAAGTCAAGAATAAATGACTGATATTCCATAAATAGTAAAATTTCTATCATAATCTAGAGATTTTATTTCGCTAGATCAAAGTGGTTAACATTCGTCCATTGATACAATCCTTTTAAAGATTTCAAAGTTATTAAATAATAGGTTACTATTTATTTGCTTCCATTAGAATTATTATTAATTGTAAAACTGAAAGAATGGCATGTTAACAGGAATAAATAATTTTTTAAACTATACACGAAATTCAGTCCTATAAAATTTTCTCCCGAGCTATTAGCATGTTGTCGTTTTGGCGGCAGTGTCATAGCATAATATGTATGTTCCATTTGGTCATCGTGTGAAGGTTTTGACTGGGAACGATTGGAGTATGTAGTCTAACTTTTTCTGTTTTAGGTTATTCTTAGGGAATTAGGCCAAGTATTTACAGGATGGTTCAAAAGTAACAGTACACAGAACAACAGTGCATTTCTGACATCGAAATATTGTGCTTTAGCTAAACTTGTTACATAGAAAAGCTGATATTAAAAGAGACACAAGGTGTTAAAGGGAGATTATCATCGATGTTTTAAAAAGTTTTTGACACATTGCCTTACGAATCGGTATAGAGCTATTTTTAAGGTTAAAAAATATAATTCGTTCTCAATTTTTTTGTATTAGATTCATTTATTCTTTAAAAACGCAAACTATTTTTTGCGAATATGGCACTTCAAATGAGAAAAATATTATTCCCTTGCCTTCTTTAAATAAAAAGGGTGTACTAATTGGATGACGCTAAAGTTAATCGTTCGAAATATTTGCCACTTTAACGCTAGATGCTCAGAATTAATTTTTGCATCTATTATTTATTATAGTGTCGGTTTGGTCTGGTGAATACTGTTGATAAATCGTATGTTTAGATATTATGTATCATCGCTACTAAATACCAAAAACGTATTTTGTACCTGAAATTTGCCTCTACAACTTTATCAACAAACGTCTATTTTAAATAAAAAAGAACACTGCATCCAATGTTAAAATGGTAATATTCGAAAACGGTTGTCTTTAGCGTCATTCAAAAATAGAATATGTTCGCGAGATCCCGTGTGTAAGCTCAACGGGCTCAACGGGAATGAATGTCCACTAAAACATCAATGCAAACATCACGTGACCTGTAGTTCACGGTGGATCGGCGGAGTCTCGCGAAAATATCCTACTAGTATACTTTTATTTTTGGCTGAGAGTAAATATTTTCAAAATCCCTACGTCTAGTCCTAAAAAAGTAAAGCATTTTTAACGCATGAACCGCCCGCTACCCGCTACAAGAAAATTTGGAGCGGATTATTTGTTCTCACTCAGAACCCTTAATATCACTTTTTAAAATAATAAGCAAACCTGAAGTTAATAAAACAAAAAAAAACACCACCAATAATAAAAAAAAATATGTCCGAGGCCGAAAATCCACCTTAATTACTTTTTTCTTTGTCTAATTACACATACATACATATATACAAAATTGAAGCTTGCAAAAGATGTTTTGATTCTGATAACTGATTCAATTATATGTAATAGTGCTGAAAATGACATGTACTTACATATATCACGTAAGATTTTCTTCAAAGAGTTTAAAATAAATATATTTTTATTTTTTATAATTATAAAATTAATACAAAGATTGGAAAAAAATATATGTACACGTTTATTAAGCTAATGTAACATCGAGCAGTAGTCTGCAATCATTGGCACAACCCATCGTCCTTGATAACGTCGCTGCATTCCCTTTATCTTGGTGGAAGCGTTTATCTTGTTCTTCGCGAACTTCATCAAGATATTCCGAAATATAGTTTAAGTGCGAATCAAGAAAATGCCTTCCAACATTTTGTAAAAAATTTAGAAGTAAGAGAGGCAAAACAGACGATATTTTCAGTATTGTTATTTTTCAACTATCACAATCAGCACAGACCTGTGTTAATATTAAGTAAGCAAATTTTTTATTACATACCTGTGACAAGAATAATATTGATTCAGGTCTACGATAATTTTTGATGTCTGACAAATAACAGCTGATTCTAAGTAATTTCACCCCTCTGACGGAGAAAATAATGCCTGTTACGCCCCCTTGCGTCCAGATTTTTCACAAAATGTTGTAAGATTGTCATATTTTGGGGTATATTAATAGTTCATTTTCTTTTTTCATACTTCAACTATGTTCCGGAATCTTGATGTAGTTATAGAAGTCATGATGAATACTTTCACCAATATATAAAGGGTAATGGAGCGACGTTATCACGAACGATGGAGTCTGTCAATGATGCTGGATGCTGCAACTTGATTTGCTCCATAAACGTTACAGTAGAGATTCGATGAAAGTTTCTAGACAAAATGAACACGATTCATTTCCAGGAAACAGGAAAAATATGAATTTTTTATTTTTCGAATTATAAAAAAAATTTGTATTCATTTATTTTAAACTTTGTACGAAAATCTTACGTGATACATACAAATACATGCCATTTTTGCAATCACCACTATAACTAAATCAGCTATCAGAATTGAAACATCTTTTACCAGCTTCAATTTTCTAGACCTGTGTTATTGTACTTTCTCTTGACGCGGTGTCTTAGTTTCAGCGTTTTTAAAGTATTATTCTTATTAATAAAGATAGAGGAATGCAGTTTCCACGGCACTGACGAAATAGGCTGCACACAAATTTTCTCAGCTCTCAAAAGAGGAATACAAATCTTCAATTTTTGGCCACTCCTCAACACTATATATAACTTATCAAAAGAATAAAGGATTCTTGCAAGGTTTTTTACGTAGAATCGATTACCTCCATTTTTTACCCAAGTAACATTTTAATGAGACATCCTGTGTTATTATCAGTTACGAATCAGTTCGTCCTTTTTCTGAGAAATATTAACAGTAAATATCTAAAAATTAGTACCACTGCAACAAAAATAAGTCACGCTGACTGATCAAATAGAAGTATTATGAATTAAAAACCAAGTACTTTCAATGGGTCCGTTGCACACTTTTTTTTATTGACTTCTTGGAATTTATGGTTAAAATGAAGACCAAAAATATTTATTTGGATTTTTCTGGGAAAGGGGAAATGCTCTAAAAATCGAGTTAAAAGGTTTGTTCTTTTGTGCTGCACGAAACTGCACTAACTAATAAGAGCTAAAAGTGGACTGTATATAATTTTGGTTGGGGAGATGAGAAAGAGAATGGTTTTTAAAAGCAGTTTGACAAACGGCGATAGCATGAGACAAATACAATATGGCCTACCTTGACGTCGAAATCACTTTAACTGTTTCTTCATGGTCGCCACCTGGTTGATCCCATGTGCTGGGTTGGGTTGGGTTGGGTTTTTAGTTAGCCTATGTATATAATATGCGACTCTTGCAGAGTTCATACGTAGAAAATAGTCCCAAAATATGCCAAATCAACTAGGACTGCAATTTGACCGGTCAACTTTTTGGTTATGTGGGTACATACAGGAAGTAAAAAGACGTAAAATATGCCCTTATATTTATATATAGTGCCATATACTCATTCTACCAGAAATATTCAAGAATTTGCATGATTTTTAGGGTAGTAAATTTATCAAAACCAAATATTAACCCAAAACACTAATTTACTTACCATCATTTCTAGTCGCCCGGAGTTCTCGAATTAAATATTTCTCATCAAAATGTTTAATGCATATAGATGTATTTTTGGTTACTTGTAAATTATCTCTAGGGACCTTTTTCAGCCACAATTCACACCTCTGTTTGTCTTTTGGAAAAGAAAAACTTGCAACAACAACATATTATAGTTTGATTTACATCCCGGAGCGCAACGACTTTGTGGCATTTTTTAAAACAAAAATCACAAAATTATTAACACAAAAACTAATATAATAGCCACAACGTTACTTTTAGGTCATTAAATATTACCGCAAGCACAAAATTTAATACAAATAACCCCAAACTAAATACAAACAGTACGCGACGCACCGGTAAACGTTTATAAAATAAACATAATACCTAACCTAACCTATCATTCGTTCGACCGATTGACCGCCTAATAAGATCAGCTGATCACGGAAAATGGATGCGCACCTGACGGCCTTCTTGGCGACGGCAGCGACCCTACCCACTATTATTTTACTTATTAATTATTAATATTAGTATTTAAATTCGATTGAGTGCAACAGGCCCATTGAATTTCAATGAGATTTAGTTTTCGGCGTCCCATAAGGAAAAAAACCCTAAATTATTTTTAAACAACGGGGTATCTAGAAAAACACATTACTGGGTTCTGTGTGAAATACTTTACCATAATTCATTTGTATTTTTTTGATACGTTGTAGAATTAGGGAGGATCCAAGTGTGCCTACAAATATCAGTTTCACCATATATCCCAGAAGCAACGGGTGTATGAAAATTCTACTTATACTACCTCTGGTTCCATAAAAAAAGTATCACAATTCTGCAAAAACTGTATTCCTCTACCCCTACTAATAAGAAAGAAGAGCAACCCAAAACAGTGGATATATAAACGGCATTTTATGATACACCTTACACAATATATCCTACATTTATTAAGTAAACTACAAATGAGTATTGCTAAGTTTGCATAAAACACAAAACAAAAAATATTACCAAAAATTGGTAAAATAAACACGAATTTGGACCCGCAAGTATTTACAAAACGATACAAACTTTTAAGACTATTACCTAGATCTATGAGCAGAATAAGCACCACTATTGTCCTTACTACTATTACCGACCTTTTTAGGTTTTTTCCTTAATTCTATACCCAAAGGAAAATCTCGGACGTCCAAACCGAGTTCCTTTACTTTAGATCTAGACCTCCATATTTTTATTGTAAAATCGTCAGATGTGGTCACTAACATTTCGGGGTCTTTTGGGTTGAACGCCACTGAATTGACTACGTCTTGATGAGGGAATTTGGCTAAACATACTCCGTAGTGTCGGTCCCAAAGATAACCATGTTTATCTTCGGCTCCACTAAAAAAAATTGTTTATCACTTAATCTTTAAATTTTTCAATACACTTTCAAGTGACAGTCCTGCTTTCTGATTTTTTGAATTTTGGTATGAGCTGTTATAATGAGAGATAGAAAAAGTAACAGATATTGTTCATTATCTTAGTGAGATTACTCGCCTGCAGACATAAAATTTCTATTTGACTTCTGTTTACCTAATGGTATGAGTCCACACATGAGAATGTGGTTGGCATCTAATATAGCTTGCCCCTCAGCGAATGGCCATTTAAAATTACCTATCTAATTTAATATATCAACAACCGTATTGTTACCACTATATTGCACGAGTGGTACTGCCACCTACAGTCGAGCAGGGGTTGCCAATTTCTACTTTGCGTCTGGCAGGAATGATTTGTAAAGTGAGATTTAAAAGAAAACACAGTTAAATTTATAAGCGTTAGAAAAATCTAACATAGCAAACTCCTTCGCTGTTACGTACAGATACCAGTTGATATACATTATGGCTCAAAATTTTATTCCAAAATTTGCGTCCACATATTGTCGCTGTCTTGAACACCCAAACGACTCTTTTACTCGCTGGTGTAATTGTAAAAAGTTCTTGGTAAAAATCATCATGCGTGTTGCTGGTGACTATTTTGAAGAGGTTTTACAAGACCAATTTACAATAAAAATTTAAATTTTTTAACCAATATTGAAAAATATCGAATATCTCGATAATATACTTTTTTTAAATAAAAAGTAAAAAATTTGTTAATTTCGGAATTCTTGCTTTGCGATAAACCCGATCGCTTCATATATCATTAATGTTCGTCACTGAGTGTTCAACATCCATGAAAACGGAGCTATTGGAAGTTCTTTATTTTTTTATTATATTGTGATGAATTTTTATGATTTTAAGAATTAGCGTTCTGCTCATAGTAGCACAGCGTGCGTAGTGGTGGCATGTGGGACATCGAAGGCTACCGCAGGTTTGAGGTGTCATTACAACCGGATGCTGAGTAGTAAATTTCACAATCATGACATTTCCGTTTTCATTTTTCTTTGTGTGTATTGTCAGATATTTTCTCACTAATATACATAATAACCCTATTTTAAATAATAATAAATTATAATTTAAAAAACTAAAAAACACGCTTTTATGAGTAATTAATAATTATTTTCCTCTTATAGCTGCACAAGTTACCAGAAAACCGGGGCGTGCAGTGCGCGCATTCACAACGTGCAGAAAGTAAAGCAAATAACAAACTGCGCCTCCCTTTACTCCACACACATGCATACCCCGGTTTTCTGTTAACTTGTACAGCTATAAAACATTTGGTCTTTAAATAGATAATTAAATTTAAAAGCGTGGGCGCACTTACATATAGCGGTCTAGACATAATAAACAAAATGTAATGTAGTTACCTACCTACTACGGGATATGCATGTGAGCGGATTAAAGGGAGGCGCAAATTGTTAGTTGCTTTACTTTCCGCACGCTGCGCGTACTGCACACCCCGGTTTTCTAGTACCAGCTATCAGCTGTACAGCTATCAAAGGAAAATAATTATTTTTAACTTTTTAGTGCACTACTCATAAAAGCGTGTTTTTTAGTGAATTAGGTTTGGAACATACAGGAGGTCCAAGAAATAAAATTAATTTTTTATTATCGACTTTGCAAAAAAAGTATATCTTCATAAAAAGTTCTACATTATAAAAAAGAGCATGGTTATTTAAAAACTGTAGAAAATCACAGGGTGGCTCAAAAACTGGGTCACAATTTAAATTTAAACATGTCAGCCACCCTGTATGCCGTAGATAAAATTTTTGAATAACCATGCTCTTTTTTCACAATATAGAATTTTTTATGAAGATATACTTTTTTATAGGTGATAATAATAAATTTATTTTATTTTTGGGACCTCCTGCCTGTTCCAAACCTAATTCATTAACATAAAAAAAATTAACTCTAGTACATTTTCAGTGCCATTAAATAACGATTTTATGCCTTTTTAGCTTCACGTGGATTAGGGCTTTTACATTTTTAAGCCACCCTGCATGTACTAGATCAAATTTTTGAATGGCAATGCTATTTTCTCACGATGCAGAACTTTTTATAAAGAGACACTTTTTTTCGTAAAATCAATAATAAACATTTTTCCATATGGTAAGAACTTTCGAAGATATATTTTTTTAAAAAACATATTATTGTATTGTCACCAGAATTGCATCCGTTTGCAAAGTTTAAAAGCGATACGACAATTAGAAGCGGGTGAAAAGTGAGTTGTAAGATTCCATTACAATGTTACAAACTTACAGGTCAAGTAGTATTTTTTTTGTTCATAAAGAAGTTGGTTTTTATTTTTCTTACTTTTTGGACGGCTCAATAATGAGATCTCTACATATAAAAAATAATGTTATCACTTGTATTGTTATGCCTTACATTTGAAATAAAATATGGCACTCAAAATCAACTACAATTAAATATATCAATCATTCACATATGACTCCAAAGGGGCGTTGGCAACTCGATCTTCCAACAAAAGTGCAGGAGGCAATCCTTGAATTCGCTCGCAATTTACTAATTATTTTTTAAATTGAGATTTAAAATGCGGGTCTTACCTTGCCACATATTCATTGCAAACATCCAAAAATATAAAGAAGCATTCGTGATTTGGTGTGTATGCCTTATGTGCCCTTAACATTGTTCCTACTTGCTTAAGTGTAACCAAATCGATTACGTGTATGTCGATTTCTTGAGCTATGGGCGGAGGATCTAAAGGATTTGTAATTGTATAGTTTTCTGGCCATGAACGACTATTTACGTACAGATATCTGTAAAGAAAGTTATTATACGAATAAAATTGATTTTGATTAAAAAACAAGCAGAATGACGCCACAACCGTATTCATATGATTTATCTATACCGTAACCATTTACTTTTGAGAATGATGACAAAACAATTGAACAAGAATTAACCCTATTGGTCAGTTCCATGGACCGTTTACACCAGAACATATTTTAGTGATCACAATATTCATCTTTTCTTTCCTGTTAATCACGGAGGACTCAGATTCCTTTCTATCCGTGTTGGCGAAAGTGCATTAGACAAAGACAAATAAAAAAAGGATTTGTTCAAATTTTTATCGTACATTCTTTGCTTGTGGAAGTATTGCTGGTTATATACTTCGAAAGATTAGTCATCGCAAAATTATTTTTTTCCTGATAAAATCCCAGCGGAATCCGGTTTCTTTCTATCCTTGTTAGAAAAAGGGGCATTAGTAAAAGACAAATACAAACGATGTTGTTGCCAATAAAAAAGAATAATCAAACAACATTTCATCACAGGCGGCTTTGTTTGTGCGCAAGTATTTCTGGTTGCCTATAGTGAAAGTTTAATCGGAGTTATCATAAAAAATAAATTTCTAACCTGACAAAATACTTACGTAAGTTTTATGATTTTATAGCAAAATACCTTTGTTTTTACTGAACACAAACAACAATGCAAAAATCTCGTTTTTATTGAACAAAAACAGTGTCAGCATAGCCACATTAACCTTATTATTTTATAGCATTTAAAATTGTTTCCTACCCAAGTAACAATACTACGTCTAATCAACAATTTGCAATAAAAGGATCGGAGGAAAACTATTTAAATAAATAAAGGAAAATTTTCAAAAATGAGTAAATATTTTTATTAGGATAAACAATGTATAATAAGGTTAAAAAATATTCCCTATTCTCCGATATATAATGAAAATGGATCTATAATATAGCCTACCTGCGAACAGTGATGTTTGTGTAACGCGACCAAATTTGTTTAATCGAATATACCCAGTAGTTTCAAAATTTTTAACTGTAAATGTTGAGTCTTAGTTCCAGAAGGATAGATACACTTTGTAATGGCACTGTGACTTCAGCTTTAAACTGAAACCAAACGCTTCTAGGGCGCAATTTTCACTACTTTCTCAATAACGGAAGAAATCTTCTGTAATGCCCACTATTCTCAACTTTATATCGGGTCGGTGTTCCTGTTATTCATTCCCATAACGCCCGGTCCAAGTAATGTAAAGGAGAACAAATATGTACCTTGCGTAATATGTTCATACAAAATAAAAATCGATGCACGTCACCGATGACGCTATTAAATGAGCGCAGTCATACCACCGCATAATTATTATAAAACGAAAACTGTAAAGGAGTGTTTTATTGAATTTTAAATTTCGCGCCTGATATTCGTTGTTAGGCAGTTGGCAGCATATGCGACGTTGCCGCGTTGCTCCGTTTAATTTCTTGACATTTCTAGTGTGTTGACAGCTGTGGTTGACAGTTTATCGGGGCTTCACATTGGTTTTATTTGTTTTGTGTCTTTTTGGAGCTTTAAACTTTTATCTTGCGTTTAAAAACTGTTCTTGTAGAACAATCATAGTGTTATAGTTGTCAGAGTCCTGTTTGCGAAATGCCGAAGCAGTTAAACAGCCGTTGCCAACAGTTAGTAGCATCTGTGATACGCTATTTTGAATAAGAACGAGACAATAATGGCACATTGCTATACCCTTAACTGTTAGAGAGGTAATTTTAATATTATACCTATATAATGATAAAAAATTTAGGAAAAATTACCGTCAAACATATTGTTTTAGCGTGTAGCAGCAGCCCTAAACTTGAATGTTTCTACTGATCTCATATCAAAGAAAAAGAAGAAACTGTGTACAAATTTGTTTTCTTAGATGAAATCTGGATTTTTCACAATGGTACCATAGATCATTCATGGCAAGATATTAATAAGAAAGTGTAAAAACTACTAAAGTTGATGGTAAAAGGTTAGTTAGGCAAATGTATTTCAATATTTCAATATCTTTATTTATGTGAATACACAAAAATAGTGTTCACACAAGTCATAGATGAAAATGTAGTATAGTAGTAGTGAAAATATAGTCTAGTATGAAAATGTTTTCAATCAGAATTATTTCAGATACATTGTACTTTATGCTGGGAATAAAGATGGATTTATCGAGGGTGTAGAGCTTATATTTTCCTCAAAAAACCAACTTGCGGATTACCATGGTGAAATGAACCAACAAAATTTCATGAAATGGTATGAAAATCAATTATTAAAGAAATTGACTGCACAGTCTTTAATTATTATTGACAATGCCCCTTATCATAGCATGTTATTAACCAAAATACCAAACGGCTCATGGACCAAAGCTGCCATTCAAGACTGGTTAACAAATAATAACATAGAATTTGCAGCCCCGATGCTTAAAAGCGAGCTTTTCAGAACTGTAGCACAGTAAGTACCACATACAATTTATTATGTTAACATATTTGCTAACTAGATATTTTTTTAGAAATAAACCAGCAAGAAGATATTTAGTAAATAACTTAGCAGAACAATATGGACACTGAGTTTTACGTCTCCACCCATACCATTGCATTTTTAGGTTGAAATATTTACTTTAGGAAAGTACCTTATGTAGCGGCTCTTGTTACGGTCATAGAACTAAGAAAGTTTTAGCCCTAATACAATGCATGTACATAGTTAGATTTAGGGGGCTCGGAGACATGACGTTACAAGAACAAGACTTTCCTTGATAAAAGTAAATTCCAACAACTGACAAAGACTAAGAAAGCAAAATTTGCCCACCATGCAAAATCTCAGTTTTGGGTAGTCACGACTACCCAAATTTAAAAAAATTGCTGGACATGCCCGTGCCAGCTTTCTCACTTCATAGAAGGTCTCCGGGCTTTGTCCCATCCTGGAGGCACCTTCTGGAAAAACATTCTTTTTTGAATTTTAAATATTATCGTCACCTCTTCCTTGGTGGATCGCTAGCAATTTCTGGCTAGCGGGGTAACAAGGTGGTGGGTCCACCCATGACAAAGACAGACGCGCTGTCTGTCTTTTGTCCAATCGGTACCTAGCGTACCAGGCATCCCTGACGAGACAATTGTGCGACAGTACAAAGAACTGCACTACAATATTTGTACATGTGTTAGGAAGGTGGTAGAGGATTTCTTCGTCGACCGAGGTGGTACCACCCCACACATCCTCTTAAAGGGCTGGTGAAGTCCGTACGGATGTTTCCACCTCTGGATGTGTGAGTGGGATTTCCCCAGTACACCCACGGTACATAGTGCTTAGACTTCGGTCTTGTCAGAACATAAAAAAACTGAATGGTGCTTGTGAAAAAGTTTTTTATTCTTTAATATATTTTAAAAAATTAATAAAATTCAGTGTACTTTTTTCCTACCATTTTTTTCTCCCATTAAAAGATATCTTTACTTAAGCTGGCCAAAGGCACAGAGAGGTGTATGAGTGCATCAAAGCGCTTGCATCAACGCCCGTGTATGGTATGAATGTGGCACGCACGATAAAAAAAAATTTGTCATTTCATACTTACACACGGGCATTGATGAACGTGCGTTGATAAACGCCTACATGTCCTTGCGTCTGTGACCAGTTTTACATATCATTTTTCGTACTCTTTTTTGTGCTTGTATATTTATACACTAATCAATGTCTTTTACAACGATATAAACTTTTTAAATTATTCTACATCTTTTTAATGTTAAAAGATAAGTCATTTAACAAAAAATAAATGAGTAAATAATTCAAAAAAATCCATCCATGTGCTAGGTAAATTATTTCTCAATATTCGATAAATTTATATCAATCTGGCAACAGTGTCCTCTAAAACTTAAACACGTGTTTGATGAAGTGCATCGGTTTTTAATTTGTACGAACTATAGTTGTTAGTCAGTCCCAAATTCATAAAACACAGGAATTTAGGCTGCTTATAAACTTTTTAAGTATATTTTTACACTACAAAAACAACTTATATCATGGGACAGGCTTCAAATAATATGTCATATTAATCTTTCACATAACCTAACTTTCTACCAGCTGTAAAAATTTTACGAGTATGAGAGAGAAAGAAGACGAGAGAGAAGAAAATGAGAGAGAAAGAACATGAGAGAGAGACATAATTGATCTCTTCGTTGTAAAATGGGTTTCTGTCATCATTCTCAAAAGTAAATGGATACGGTATAGCAAGCTTCATTTATTCTCAAAAAATCTTTACGAGCCTTTCAATGGAATTAACTTCTCAAAATCAGGTTATAAAGAAGTTACGGAAGAATTGAGGAGAAAGAGACAAAAATTATCGGGAAAATATTGTTTAATTCTTGCTTAAAAAAATGTTTACGATCCTTCCACCCTGGGACCTACAGTTTACCGTGGGCTCCGAACCACACAATTTCGAACAAGACCTTTTGCATAAAATATGCCGGTATATCAAATAAAATGTGGATCACTTTGTTGTTCTGAATTTCCGAGATATTTGCATTGTGTCAGATGATCAAAGATGGAAAATACATACTAACTGAGAATAAATAGCACTTTGCTTAACCCAGTAAATCCACATTAGGAAAATTTGACGGGGAATATAGAAAAAATGAACTATATTTTTAACAATTAATTACTAACATTCATTACACCTACCTATGATCAGGACTTAAGCCCATACCAACAATGTGACCATGCAAATCGATGAGATGATCGACTTTATCAAATTTGTCAGCTACTTTATCAAAATCCAGCCAATCTGGATCCTGCGGCGGACTGCCGGATCTCATCGCTTCTTTTCGCTGCTCTTGAAGAACGAGTCTTTCTTTTAAAGTCGGTCCGGGGTCCATTTTTTTGGGGAAAACAAAAGGCTTTATTCTTTTGAATCCTAAAACAGCAATTCAAACTGTTTAAAATAAATCAGGGGAAAATGGGGTAATACAGTTATAGCGTTTTGTTATTTTTATTTTTCGTTGTCATTAGAGATCGGTTATTTCCACTATGCCCGATCACCCTCCTAAAATGTAGATCAATTCATACCTTCGTGCCATCCAATTGACCCGACTGTCAAAGAAGAATATGTGCGCAATGTGCAGTAGTACCTTTAGTCAGGAACTGTCACGTTACCGTTATTTTATCTTTAATATTTTAACTGGTTCGAAAAAAGTATTAATTTATTACTGTCTGTGCAAGAAAGAATACACCGATAAAAAAATGATGTTAGAGATATTTTATAAAAGGTTTGTTCGTTATGTTGCATGAACCTAATACTATTTTTTGTTTTGTTTACATAAGACACTCATTAGAACAAAATCAGTGCAGTTTCATGCAATACAAACTACCAAACCTAAAAAATCTGATATTGCTCAAATCCCTACTAAACAGCTTTGCAAAATAACAAAATTCAACAAAATTTGCTAGTTTTTAAACTGTTTACTGTGTTTTTCCCTCTAAAGAGATCTCTTATTGCATATTTTTGTTAAAATTTACTACCTCAAATGTAAGTTTGCGATTTACACCAGTACTAAATTTTAAACCTTTTTAGTGAATCGGAACCCAACGGCTTGAACAATGAGCAATTTAACTTAAAAAATGTAAGCTCAAATATTTAATAAAATAAATCCTTGACAAGTTCTTTTTTAAGGAAGCAAAATTGTATTAAGGCAAGTTGTATTAAGGCAATCGGTCTATTTTGACTCTAGAAAGCTACTATTAAAATATGTCCCATTAGTTTCTGGAGAACACCATGTACGATGTATGTACAGTGAGGGCATAAAGTCTGGAGACACCTAGTTTTTTACGAAACTATACATTTTCTCCTCCAAGACCCAAACTCCACAGAAAAATAAAGGGTTTGTTGCCGATCTCAGATGATCTGGAACAGGCCTGCTGGAGGTGTCTTTATATGTATATATATATATATATATATATATATATATATATATATATATATATATATATATATATATATATATATATATATATATATTATATATATATATATATATATATATATATATATATATATATATATATATATATATATATATATATATATATATATATATAGAAAAATAAAGGGTTTGTTGCCGATCTCAGATGATCTGGAACAGGCCTGCTGGAGGTGTCTTTATATGTATATATATATATATATATATATATATATATATATATATATATATATATATATATATATATATATATATATATATTATATATATATATATATATATATATATATATATATATATATATATATATATATATATATATATATATATATATATATCACCACGCAGGTGCTATTGCAGCCTCCGTGGTGATGTTGGGTGTTGCCCGGAAATCCCTGGGTCTCCTGACAAAAAACAACCGCAAATGTGCTAGCAGGTCCCTGGTCTGTGAACTCTTTGTGTTTTTCAACTTCCAAGTTTCCCATCTAATAACTTGGTTATGTGCGTCTGATGAGTGCTAATAAGCACGAAACACGTGTCGAGCACTACCATACAGACAGTTTCCCCAATATTTTCTTCACCTTTTTTTATAAATAGTCCTGTCGATATTTCTTTATTTCTTTATATTGTTATATATATATATATATATATATATATATATATATATATATATATATATATATATATATATATATGGATGTTATACGTTTGCTAGTTTTGTTGACCTATGTAATTTTCCCATTTTAGGAGGAACATAAATGGGATAGTGGAAATAATTGATCCCTAAGGAAAACGAAAAGTTGCTAAATTGGTCTATAACCTGTAGGATTATTTACTAGTATAGAAAAAAACATAGCAATTATATGCCAACCTATTTGATGCGGAGTGTATGTCTTATTTCCTGTGGTAAATATCAAATACTTGTCATGCATCGAATCCGTTTCGTCGCTAGATGTAGAATGATCATCGTCATCAAAGCCTTCGTCCTTATTGTTGTCATCTTGATCCATTTCGTAGTCACTATCGTCACCTGCGGTCACACTTTGCTCTACTTCTACTTTACGGTAATCAGAGTTGTACCATATGGGATTAGCAAAATCGCTACTTACTCGCGTTGGATTTATTATAGGTATTTCATCAAAAACTGAAATAATTCATAAAGGCTTAAAAAATTTTATTCTCCTGTCAAGTTTAAATTCTGATAATAAAATTCTGATAGTTTTCTTCGTGAACGTTGCACCAAAAATGCACAACTTCGCAAATGTCACAAAGGGAAATAAACTTCTAAAAAGCATAAGAAATACAGTGCCATATATGAACTCATTAAAGAAACTCCTAAACAACTAAATAATTCCATAGGTGTCTGTGGAGGTATTTGTAGTGGTATAGTAACATCTCAAAAGTCCTAAATCATCCGATGGCCTGACAGTCCAACATTAATTCATGCACATTTCTATAAATTAACTGATACCTCAAAAATAACCAAAAAAAAACAAAAAAAAATAGCATAGAACAAAAACTGAAGAACAGAAAAAACCTTTTAGAAGCCAAGCCATTTCTTCTTATATCTATTAACTTTTATTGATTTATTCATCAATTTCCGCTGTCTAGCAAGTCAAAAATGTACTTAATTTTAAAACTTTATATACAGGTCACATACAGGTAAATTTGTCCAAAACCGTGGCCAAAACTATTTCCCATTATTTCTGTGACTTTTTTACATTTAATAAAGGAAATAATAAAAAACAAACATTTATGAGATCGGTCTGTCTGTCCATCATTTGTTTGTAATAATAATAATAATAATACCCCCACCCAACTTAATTACGCATTCGAATGGTTGATTGATCAATCGACACGCACAAAAATATAATACCAATATCAAATCAGAAAAGTTTTACACAAGGGAATAGTTTATAAAATTAATATTATTTTAAAATGAGGTAATACTACGCATAAAAGAATATAAAAATGATTATGTAAAGCATATCAGACCATATTTGGTTAATGTTAATCCACACAAATACATTTGCTATCAGCATATTTCTTTGGCAGGAAAAAATCCATAAATGTTTTTCCGGAATTTCTCAGGAACTAGCCATGAAACACGTATTATTCAGGCAGAAACAAAAGTAGGTAGGAGGAAAAACGTACTCGAATTTTATACACCAGTGATAGAATAATAATAAAAAAGCAATAACTAATGGCATATTATACATTGTTGAAGATATGTTAACTCAAAATATCTTCGAGAGTTTTTGAATCAAACCAGGCATTTCTTGACGAAAATACAAGAACTTGAAGGTAGATAAAGACATATTCTAATTAAATAACTGAAATAAGAATCAGATTTTCAAAGATCACGAAAAAGCTTGATGATAATTAACATATCTGAATGAAGGCATGGAGGAATACAACTAATACACACTCTTTTACCATTCAGCATCAGCACAGTGTCCAAAAAAACTTGTTAATAAGGTAATAGAAACTCTTAGACACGAAAGAACCATTTTATAATGAAAAACTTAAGATACAAAAGCCCATTTTGGGTAAGGGATGGTTCTTGTGTGTGAAACACCACACTCGACACACCGGCTCGCAGGAAGTGTGTCCTACCGCCCAGCAACAGGAAAAAAGCCTTTCGAAGATCATGGCAACGAACTGGGAAGTGGTACCTTCAATATAAATTTATTCCAAGTTGAAAAAGGATGGGATTCAAAAACTACATTGTATATACAAATTAACTAAGTAACCAAATTCCTGGCAAAGAAGAAATATGCAAACTCCATTATATTGATTTTGATTGATCCAAGTTTCTTCCCTTTGAAGCTGTGAAGTGTAATGTATTTAAAATGGTGAATTATTGTTGTGTCTCTGGGGTTTAATAGTCAATTAAAACCTTTTTTGACATCAATTTACCATAATCATATTATTTAATAATTTCTCTTTTACCTGATTTACTACAGCTTGGTACATTGGATATATCGCGATGACTCACTGGATTTCCATGCTCAAAAATTACTCCCTGATCTACAGGTACTCCGGCATACTCAGTCTCATCTAGACTAATATTTTCTGAGTTTGGTAAACAATTTGCTATCATTATTGCTCTTATTGAACTCGCATTTCTGTTGTAGAATCTGAATAAGCAATGCGTTATCGGAACCTACATTAAAACATAAATATGTTATCAAAAGATAATTTACTATTATTATTCATTAAAACATAACTACACTGAGTTACAAAAAGACGCCCTACTTTTATTGTAAGATAGGAAACTACTTTACAGGTATTATGCTTACAAGCTTATGAATTTGTAAAAAATGGGAAAGATCATTTACTATCTAATTCACAGAGCTTAGTCTGGTTTTACATTTAGTTTTTCTAGTTACCTAGTTAAATTTAATGACTTTCGATTGAAAAATTGTTAATTATGTGTCATTCAAAATGAAAAAGAAAACATACTTAAATAATTTTATTTTTATAAACCTTCTAAAAATCTTCTTAAAATGAGTTTATAACATAAAACTAATTTTTCTTGAAAAGCTTAGTTATCAAATTAGACCGGTTTTAGCGCTTGCGAATCTGCCCGTAAAGGCTTATATATAGCTTTATATAATTTAATAAATTATATAAAAATCTCGATAAAATAAGTATTATACTAAATCAACAGATGAAAAAATAGTGCCGGCCTTTGATATGAAAATGTAGTAATGAGTTATAACTCCTTCTAGTTCACAAAATCTAGAAAATATTTTACTTACTAATTCAGAGTCAGCTTCTTGTGAAGCTCGATTGAGCCATAAATGAGAACTACTAACTAAATGAGCAAGCCAGTGAAGATCACCAGACAGAAGGTATTGATCACTATACCATGTGCCAAAAATATCATAGGGCTTATTAACTACTCTGCATTGAAGTTCAAAACCATCTAGAAGTTAAAAGAAAATATATAATTAACTCTATTGTTGATATATGGTATTATTTATTTATTTTCGATCGGTTTCTTTTGATCTTTCGCACTTTTCCTCCAATCTGTCACATTACATTATATCTATGTATGTATCACCAAAATTGAATTTAGCATTTAAGCAAGGACGACAAATCCGTATTTTGTGAATTAAGTAAATATAACAGAATATAGTCGAAAGGGAGGGGCTTATAAGGCAGGATTTTTGGTCCTAACAAATTGAGTCGAAAATTCGAATAGGTCATAATAAAGGTAGTAGGGGGTGGGATGTCTATTTAGTTTGATATGTATGTATATATATATATATATATATATATATATATATATATATATATATATAGTATATATATATTATATATATATATATATATATATATATATATATATATATATATATATATATATATATATATATATATATATACTATATATATATAAATATCCCGGAGTTAATTTGTTCTGTTCACGGAAGCTTTTTTGACTTTTCTGTATTGAATTTTCTCTTTCAATAAAAACTATCCAGTAAACTGTTTTTTTTTCTGCGATTCCCCTCTTTTTAATGGCGTATCCAAACTTTTGGCCGGCAGTATATATATATATATATATATATATATATATATATATATAATATATATATATATATATATATATATAAATATATATATATATATATATATATATATATATATATATATATAATTTATGTATACTTTAGATGTGTAGAGTTAACAATATTTAATGTTTTGCCTAAAAAAGGCTTATTTTCAGTAGTTCCACATCATTTGTTCATGTACATGCAGTCTTAATAAAACACTTTCTTTTTCATATACATACTAGGTATACTTAGTATAAAACTATCCATCAACCCATAACATATTTTTATCTTCATGTCTATATTTTCTCTAGGCTAGGTTAGTGTATGTTTGTGAAAAAATTGTAAAATGTAAAAATTGTTTAGGTATATCTATTGGTAAGCATATATTTTTATCTTTTTTGACAAGTTCTACCCATGTAATGGATTGATGGAACAAATAAATAATTTTCTTTCTTTCCTCCTTTCATATACACAAATGAAAGCGATGCATTATTTGCATGTTGAATATCACATTATATGCTGCATTAATAAACCTTACCTAAATTAAAAACTGCAATCTCTCCAGATGTGCTGTGAGTTGTACCAAAATGAACACCTGATACTAAGAGTAAAGTATCTGTTTCATTGAACTGAGAGTACTGAGTGTATTTCCACTTAAAAAGTTTCATATTTTTAATGTATTTTACTGTTGCTGGATAATTTGAATTCCAAACCTAAAAAAATTAATAATCAAGACTTATAAATTTGTGCGGGACCGAACCCATTTCAGATATTCGAAATTTCGGATAATAAGAAGGTGAAAATAATTTTACATATGTAAGTATATGTATGTATGTTGATTTAGATATGTAGGTATTTTCTATTGCAGAATTTTTTTAGAACTTTACAAAGTAGTTATGTTATCTATTACAAACATTTATTGATTACATATTAAAAATTTAATTATAATTTACAAAAGGATCCGCAGCCGCGTACATTCGCAAGGTCCCGTCTTTAGAAGAAGCGCGCAAGCGCCATTTCGGATAATCGGGTAATCGGGAGCGTCCCAGACCGGTATTTCGGATAAAGCGGTGGTTAAAATTTGACATTTGATTTCGGGTAAAGCGGAGTTTCGGATAACCCAATTTCGGATAATCGGGAGGCTACTGTATTGACCTCAGTATGGCTAATTATATAAAAATAAAAGAATGAATATCATTTACTGCATTCCCTAAACTTTTTCTTAAAATTCTAATAACTTTAAAATCATTTTATGTTCCTTTCATTTTATAGGTAAGTAAGCATGTTAAATATTTAAGTGTGGTGCTTATGATCTCATTGATATTCCCATGGATTTATTAAGAATGGATACGGGATTATTTATCATTCTTTGAAGCCAAAACAAACCATTCTAAGCGACGCTGTAAACACACTTTGTAAACATTGGCCACATCTTATTTTACCTTGCATTTTTGTACAAAAAAAATACGTTAGAAGCATCACAAGATTTACTAAAAGTAATAAAATGCCTAAAATATTTTATTTTTCTGCTAAATAATAATAAATTTAAGTTAATAAGGTTTTATTATTTATAGGTTATATTATTTCTAAAGGTTTATTTAAAGTCGCTCTGAGTCATTTATAAATCTATAAATCGCACTTTTTCTTTTCTAGTTCATTAGACAAAAGACGTATTACGTGTAACCGAGTGTTCAGACGTATTTCCTAAGCAACCAGCAGAGACAGGAACACTTCTGAGCTCCAACACTCCAATGCTATTTTATCTCTTTCTACTACCATTCTTGATTCAATTATGTATTTCATAACAAACAACAAATAAACACGCTTCACGTTCGATACGCTCACAGTATACGGAACATCGAATCCTTTCTAATTCATCCATGGATATTCCCAAGTAATATTATTTGGGTTCATTCTAATTAAATTCTTAGATAATGGTTGATATTCACTTAAGAGAGCCCAATCTAACTTATTTGTAAAGTATAAAATAAAATATTCCGAAAGGATGTAAGGAGCTTAAAATATTTGAAGACAGCAGGGAAAGAACGATCTAAGTCACATTTTTATACTTTCGAGAAAAACGAATCTGAAAGTTTCAAGACTTACACCAGGAGGCAAGATGAAATATAATGATTTGCAATATTTTTTTATTAGAAGCCGCAAATATAGGCAATATCTATTTCATATTAGATTAAAAAAAATAAACAATGCTAGAAAAAAAACCTAAAAAATCTTCTCTCCAGTGTACCGAAAAACGATCCAATCCACAGGAAGTAGGTTGTTAACGCGGTTATAACAAAAATACGACATTACTAAAAGGCTAGAATTTTTTTATCATTATTGCTTACCATGTTTGCATCAAATACATGGGCATTATGGACATTGTTAATAGCAGTTACTTGTGTTAAAAAAGAAATCACTTTATTATTACTAAGAAGGATCTAGTTTGACTGCTATCGCTTATCATATCTGAATTATCCACATGGGTATTGTTAGAAGCACAAGGCAAATAAGTGTAGTAAGCTTGTGAAGTTTCATCCACAAACTTCTTAAGTTCGTGCAACTGGTCATACTTCAAGTTGGGGATATGATTGAGGCCAGTGTAAAGTTTGTCTGGTGAATCAGCTTTTCTACGACAGGACTTTTAGCTCTAAGAAGAAAACTTGACATAGCTCCATTGTAACTTTCTCTTGTTTCTAAAGTTCGTGGATGTCGAAGACTTATTATTAGTTCTTTTATTGACCTTGTTGGAAATGGACAAGTTTGTTTATACATCCTTAGGTTATAAAAATAAGAAAATAATAAAACAAACAACGAACAATGATCCCTTAGGATGACTAATTGATCACTAAAATGCTAAATGAATTCTAAACGTTTTAAGTGGATAAGTGGATCGTTCTTTACCGAATGCGAGCCGACTTAGATAGTTATTCCAAAATATATATTTTTGTCGCTAATTTTACTGGATTAAGAATGGTATTCTGATCAGTATTATGTGGCATATTAAAGTACCAGGGACAAGGTATCAAAATGGTAAAAAATCTCAATTTTTAAATTTAGATCGTTTTCCCCTGTGGTCTTCATTTCTTTCCAAGTTTATGTGCACTCCATTTATAAAAATTCTGTCAAAAATTATGTAATTTGTAAAATAATTGTTAAATTTGCACCTCCAAAATCAATTAAATTATTGTCTTGATCACAACTTATAACCTCTATTTTATTTATTGTCCGGAAGGAACAATAATGTTTCCAATTGTTATTTTTTCTGTAACATTTGAAGTTAAATATGTGTTATGAAAAGCTAGAAGACCAATAATCTTCTGGTTAATACAGTTTTGCATTTATCAATACAGAATACCCGAGACCAGGAGTTTGAAAAATGGTAGAAGATACCTTATGCTCAGATTCATTAAAAAGGTTTAAGATTTAATACTGGTTAAAATTAAGACCCAGTTTATTAGTTAGATTTTGACAGGTTTTTGTCCTGTCATTGTTAATTAGTCGTCACTATAAACCTATGAGTTAAGCTGGATTTATAAACTAAGTTGAGGTTTAGTTGAGGTTGAGGTTCGCAGTTCGTGTAGTTGAAAGTTCGCAGTTGAGCTTTTGGGCCATTTATAAACACAGTTCGCTGCTTTCATTTCATTGGTCCGGGGTAAAGTGAGGTTAATGACAACTGTGACATCATAAACAAATTTCGAAAAAATACAAAGCACACAATCCACAATCGCAATACTTATTTGGAAAAAATATATGGAAACACAGGCACACCAAACGGAAAAACAATTGTTTTATTTACAAAATTATGGCAAATGATCGGCAGAGGTGTGGCTTCACCATCACGTGTATTAATTCTGCGTTTTGTTTGGTGGGAGCCCAACTGCACCAGCTGCGAACATAAAATTTGGTTATCTCAAACTTTACGCCAGCGGCCAGCGTAATGGAAACTTCTGAACTGAACTGAACTTTGTTTATAAACGAAAGTACGCGTTTGCGTTTATTTATCTTGAACCTCAACTTCAACCGAACCTCAACTGAGTTCATAAATCCAGTGTTATTCTAATATTTCAGTAATTTGCTTGGTTTTTAAATGATTTTCATTTTGGAATGTGTTCCTAAAGTAAATTTAGTTGTTTTATTATGGAAAGTAAGTAGGTATCTACCTAAAATTGACCTTTTCTTTATAAATTTGCTAAAAGACTCGGAACAAATTCATAGTATAAAACTCAGTTGTCTTATTCTTAAACTTGTCAGTTTAAAACTTTTTGTTGTCAAATTAGACCAGTCTGAAGAATCTGGCTGTTTAATTTTTGTACTTACTGTTACATATCCATCTTTGGAACATGTAGCAAAATACCTTCCATTGTGGGAAAAACTAACATGTAGCACTTGATGAGTATGTTCAGTTAATGTCTCTGTTTGAACAACTGGAACTTTATACAAAGTCGTTTAAATTCCTCGTACCAAGATTTACCTACAACACATTATTTAAAAAACAACATTACACCAATTAAACCTAGACGTAATAAAACATACCTGCTACAACTGGTACAGATCTATCAACCAAGAAATTTTTATAAAATAAATCCCTCCAAAGAAGATCATTTCTGCTAGCTTCATACCACAGTTTGCAAACTTGCCCTGCTGATATTAGTTCTTTATACGTGAGGTGCTGGAATATCTTGTGTAAAGCAGGATATGGTAGGTAACACCACAAGCTACCTTCCATTTCGTTCATTTTTTAGCGGTTTTGATATCTTTTGAAATTTATTTCCATAAAGCAGCAACCCACACAATTCTGAATGACAAAATGAACGTCAGAATCAAAACAGAAATCAGCTGACTTTGACAGAGCGATCGAACGTTCAAAGCTAGCAACAGATTGATCAGGGCACAACTACGACCCCTGCGTTCCTAAACTTACCATCGAGAGTTTGAAGGACGTTGGGTGGTCAAGTAAATACTGAAGCAAACACGAATAAATTATTTTAATAATAGATCGTGACCAATTTCTGGCAAGCTCTGTTTTTACTGAATCGCAAGGCAACAAACGACTTCTTAGGTGTAAGTCCACAACTCCAGCATTTAATATTGTCATTGGTTGGTAAAACAAAACCATCGAAAAGAACTAATGTAGCTACAGTTACTGAAAACAATACCGATTTCCACTTTAGAGCTAGCGTGTTGTCAGTGTATTTATATCCAATTACGGGGCCAACGCACGTTTCGTTGCCCTCGATCCAATTATTGACAACTCCCCTCCATTTAGCATGCACTCATTGGATCGATCAATGGAAGACACTATAAAACTTGCTAGCTTCGTAACGTCAACGGCTCCCGACTCCCGACACATTTTAGGTTATATAAAAACAGATAAGAACTGACAGTTTCAAAACAAAGCAAGGCAGCTCGTAAATCTGAGTTATAATAGGTTTTGAAACTGTGGCACGAACAATTTCCGCCCTGCGTGACTAATTTATATAACTTATCAATAAATTAAGGTTAATTTTAAATGACAAGTAATTAGATTGCTCGAGAGGACTGTTTCGAATACTACAGTTATTGTTGTGTTGTGATCATGGACGGGGGCCCCAACATTCAGAATAGAGATGACAACACGTGTTGTGGTAGAGCGTATTTTCTGTGTTGCCATCCCAATGGAAAGGCTCATAGATTTATAGCACTAATGTTTATGTGCTTTTTGGGTTTTGGTAATTATACATTTTTTATTTAACTTTTTAATTTTTTATACCTTTTCATAAAGACTGTATAATATTCATATAGTTACTTATTTATTGAAATTGTATATAAGTGGGATATCTGTTATAGCTCTTGCAATAATTAGGTACATAATCTCAAACATTGTCACAGTTACGAAACAATTTAGTATCGTCAAACTCTGGGGAATTTATATTAAATGTGGCAGAGTCAATAAATAAACAACATACCAATTTAATTTGTGTAGATTTTTTTAACTTGTAGGAAGCTTAGCTGAAAGAGGTTAAACAAGTTTTTAACAAGTTAAGAATGTTCTCGTTCAAGAGCTATTTGGAATTTTTATAATAATTTGAGTAATCTTTTACAACTACTAGAGTTTTTCCTCGAGTTTGTCCTAAACCATTCAATAGTTCAGCATACTTTCCATAGAAGGACAGCATTAAATCATACTTTATTTTTTAAAAACATACTTCAGTTTAAATACATTTATTCCCAACCAGCATTTACAATTGCTTATTACAGGGAAATAATTATAAACTACAAATAAAAATCTAAAAGTAAAATTTACAACAAAGTAAAACAAGTTAAAGCAGTATAACAGTAATAACAAAGAAGATTTAAATTAAAGGCTATTTTTCCAGATAGTATTTTTTAAATATCTTTTATATTTTTTAATATTGAAAATATTTCTTATTTCTTTTGGAATATTATTGTAAATAATTATTCCATTGTGTAATAATTACTTACTTTCTTTTTAAATTTGATAGTCATTTTTTATAATTTCTTTGTATTCAAAATATCTAAGATAATACTTCATAAACGATTTTTAACAAAGAAATATTAAACACTGACACAAGGTGATCTTTAAGTAGAAGCCTGAGCATATTTTAAGTAAGAGAATGTTCAGTTTCTTATGATGACTAAACTCGACTAAACCATCATTAATCTTGCAAGTTTTAATAAGGGGATACATCAACCCTTTTCTTTATCTGTATAAATATATTTTTATTAGGTACATTATACAGAATAATTATTTTCATTTTAATCAAAAATTAAATAAAAGTCCTAAGTACTCATCTTAAAATTGTATTTCAAGAACAATAAAATGACTTAGAAATGTAGTAGTGCACTTAGAAATAATTTTATAAAGATGTACTTATTGTCTTATAACTTATGCCAAAAAATTTCAAATAATAAATAAGTAGGTATGTATGTTAGTTGACAGACATACTAAATTTTGAGATTGCTTTAAGGTTTGTAATGAACGCAATAAGCAATTTTGTCAGTTTAAATGGATTTATCTTTTGGGTCTGACATTTATTTGTCACACAAATTTTGTTTTTTTTTCTGTGTTATCTAAGAAAAATATGAGCCATCAGTTTATATTATGATTATGATGTAGATATCAGAGGATATTTCTAATCCCATTTTTTTACCATGATTATTAATTAACACACATTTTAGTGGCTTAACTTATGTTATAAAATTAACATAATTTTTTATTAGATTTACTTAATAATTATGGTAGCTGCAGATCCGAAAAAATTGGGATTCACAGTAAACTTTTTTATTTATTAATATATTTTGTATGGCTAACCAGTAATAAGTCATAAAAATAAACTCTATATATTATGAGGTCTGAACTACTTAAGTCCCTATAAAAGATTGAACAAAATATATCTGCTATTTCGAATGTTAATTCCAATAGCAACACCAAATATCTTTTAAATGAAGCATTATACAACATATTGTTTATATTTGAATATTTCATTCTCTTAGTTTTTCCCTTTAAAAAATGGAGTCGTCTTTGTTGGCTTATATTTAAACAATATTTTTTTATGTTTATGATGGTTTATCTAAATATTATGGCCTAGGGTTACTCGCTGAAGTTCAATTTAATCGGTTTTGAATGATTTATGTTTGTGACACTTGCCGCATGACCATAAAACCAGTCTCATTCTAACTTCTCCAAGACCCAAACTCCACAGAAAAATGAAGGGTTTGTTGCCGATCTCAGATGATCAGGAACAGGCCTGCTGGAGGTGTCTTTATATATATATATATATATATATATATATATATATATATATATATATATATATATATATATATATATATATATAATATATATATATATATATATATATATATATATATATACATGTATATATATATATATATATATATATATATATATATATATATATATATATATATATATATATATATATATTAGGGTGTCCGTTGTTTACCAAGTTGATTTCTTGCGACGCCCCCTAAATGTTTAGTTTATCGTCTAAAAAACAAATGTCAAACCAAAATAAGCCCTTAATATTCATAATAGACCTTGCCCTAAAAACGATACATTTGCCATTTAAATTACATGGGATTTTGCCTCTTTTTACAATTAATTTTTTTTCTCGGACTAGATGACCTATAGCAATGAGACATACATATTCTTATAGGAAATTGAACGCTCTACAAAAAAGGTCTCTTATACTTTTTCGATTAATTCACTGCTTCAACAGTTATTCAAGGTGAAATTTGAACTCTATGTAAATTTTCAGATTTTTTTGCTTTTACGGCAAAGTGATTATTATTTCGATAAAAGTTATTAGTTTATTTCTAAAAATAGATAATTCTGGTGGTATTAGGGTAAAAAAATTTTAAACATGGAAAATAATATACCGCATAACAGGTAGCTGGTTCTATTTGAATCATTTTTGAGACTCTTCATTTCTAACACGCAGTCAACTAATTTTTATTGAATTTCATAAATTTTTGTATACTTTCATGAAATTTCCCTTCAATACAGTAAGTTACTCAAAATTACACTACAAGCATTCCCGCCAACACACGGATTTTCTATTCACGCAAGCGCGCTAAGTCGCATTTAGTACCTTGAATAACTTTTGAAGGAGTGAATTAATCGAAAAATTATGAGAAATCTTTTTTGTAGAGCGTTGAATTTCCTATAAGAATATGTATATCTCATTGCTATAAGTCATCTTGTCCGAGAAAAAAAAATTAATTGTAAAAAGTGGCGAAATCCCATGTAATTTAAATGGGAAATGTATCGTCTTTAGGGCAAGGTCTATTCTGAGGGCTTATTTTGGTCTGACATTTTTTTTAGAGGATAAATTAAAAATTTAGGGGGCGTCGCAAGAAAAAAAATCAACTTTGTAAATAACGGACACCCTAATATATATATATATATATATATATATATATATATATATATATATATATATATATATATATATATATATATATATATATACTGGGTCTCCCAAAAGTCCCGCATAAAATTAATATCAATTAAAGGAAAAAGATCTAGGAAAAATGCTTGGACCCGTAAATTTTTATTTTTAATTGTGCATTTTTTGGCATAAAAAAATATTATACAGGGGGTCTCATAGAACAGTTGTCACGTCTTTGACAATTTTTTTAAATGAAATGCCGAATTTTTTATTAGGTTTTCAAATTCTACGAAAAATTCTAAATATTTTTTATGTAGGACTTGCTATCCCCATTTTCAGCTGGTTCCAAGATATTGACATTTAATTTGAAAAGTTAAACAAAAAGATTATCCATAATAAATTTTTATTTTTTACTAAAATGAAATTCTAAAAGCGCAGCAAATGCTGGAAATGTCCACCGCCTTCTACCTGACACGCCCCTAGGCGATGGTAAAATCCATTTACTGCATTCCTTATAAAATCAGGAGGTATTCTATTTGTTTCTGTCCTTATTCTTTCTTTGAGATCTTCAATGTTGTTAGGTCTGTTTCGGTACACTCTTTCCTTTAAATAACCCCAAAGAAAATAATCCAGCGGTGTTAAATCCGGCGACCTAGGTGGCCACTCAATAGTACCCCTACGACCAATCCAACGCCAACGGTTTGTAAAGGTTTCATCTAGGTACCTTCGGACCTTCACGCCAAAGTGTGCAGGGGCACCATCTTGTTGAAACCATAACATCTCATTTGGAATATCTGGATCCATCAGGTTAGGAAAAAGAACTGCTAATGCCGGAATTAAATCAAATGTTAAAAAATCCAAATAACGTTCAGCGGTAAGGTTCTCTTCAAAAAAATATGGTCCCAAAATTCTATTATTTATTATGCCTGCCCAGACATTAACCTTACCAGCATATTGAGTGTGCGTCTCAAGTAACCATCGCGGATTATCATGAGACCAGAATCGATAATTTTGTCTATAAACTTGCCCGTTCAGGCAAAATGTAGCTTCATCAGAAAATAAAATATTGCTTGAAAAGGCATTATTAGTATCAATCCTTGCCATCATTTCTTCGCAAAATTCAAGCCGTCTATCATAGTCATCTTCTAGTAGTTCCTGTACAAGAATGGGTTTATAACTCGGTTTATAAGGATGTAATTTTTCGCTCTTAAAAAATCGATGTACTGTACTACAAGTAGCTTCATTATCTAACGCCAAAGTAACAACTGAAGAGTGGGGGTTTTCAGTAAACGATAACATTAAATCGATTTTTTTATCCTCGGTTAGAACGAGTGGTCGACCGCTTCTAGGTAAATCTCTAACTGTACCATGCTCCTCATATTTATACAGTCGACTGAGTAATTTGGTTTTCTGGATACTTTTCGTTAAAAAAAGTACAAACCTCAGCTTGAGTTCTTATTTTGTCCCCACACTCCAACATAATTAAAATTTCGATGCGCTGCTTTTCTGTTAACATTTTTAGGTAATTGACAAATTACTTAAGTCAAAGTCAGTATTGACATAATTAAGGACGGTTGATGACAGTAAGATACCTGATTTATTTAACATGCTCTAATAAATACAATATGAACTAAAAGTATTACCTTTAATAAAAAAAACTTTAAATGTCAATATCTTGGAAACAGCTGAAAATGGGGATAGCAAGTCCTATATAAAAAATATTTAGAATTTTTCGTAGAATTTGAAAACCTAATAAAAAATTCGGCATTTCATTTAAAAAAATTGTCAAAGACGTGACAACTGTTCTATGAGACACCCTGTATAATATTTTTTTATGTCAAAAGATGCACAATTCAAAATAAAAATTTACGGGTCCAAGCATTTTTCCTAGATCTTCTTCTTTTAATTGATATTAATTTTATGCGTGACTTTTGGGAGACCCAGTATATATATATATATATATATATATGCATAGTATATAGGTCTATGTATAAACCCTTTGTGAGGTTTGGCTGAGTACATATAAATATTTTGATCTTGAAATGTGATCAATTCGCATCATGTGCTGTTTGAATCAGAAATCCCGTCGTTCAACTGTTCAACTAAATAGAATATTTTAATTTAGATCATTTTTGATAAAACAATTCTATACCTAATTTTTTCGTATGTTGCATATTTCGAAAGCAAAAGTGAAATATACTAGGGCAAGCACAATGAAAAAGGTAGTTACATGTCTCTTAATTATATAATCAGTGGATAAAGCGGTTTTAGAACTTGCATAATGAGGGTCTGTCCACAGGCAGATGCACTTTGGCCAGTATTCTATTCACCCTAGTTCGTTATTGGACCCACATAATTATCCCCTAGTTTATGCAGATCAGTGGCTCGATCAGTGGTGTAGTGTTTCTTTTGAATTCCGCCTTATACCTAATAAGGGTAAAATTTTTTAAAACAATAAAATTCTTAATCAGATTCATATTTTGAAACACGTCATCTGCGAAACAACCCATTTACCTCTAAAATATGCTGGAGAGTGTATATGTGTTGATAATTAAATTATGTTTATGTTTTGACTTTTTTTTATCAGAACTGCTTGATATAATACTTAATATTTCAAATGAAACACTCTGCCTAATTAATTAGTAATTCATTGTAATTACTTAAACGTGCGGATTAATATCTGAAAACAAATCTGTCTACTTTATCAGAATTTTAACTTTCCATTGTTGCCGCTAAACTTTGACCTGTTGTCCAATTGTCTTTCAAGACAATTGTTGATTAGTTATTATTACATCAGCCTTATTCTAATTATCTGAAAGAAAATAGGAAGTTAACTGTGTAGTTATTTATAAGAAATTAATATAAATCTTTGTTTATAAAAGCTAGAGATGGAAGCAAAGCTGAATAATTATTCACTGCATTTCACCATTCGGTATTTGGCCTAATATTCGGTTTTATTTATGGGAGGGGTGGAATGAAACAAGTAAATTATTAAAGAACGAGTATTAGCAGCTTTTTAAGATTTTCCGTTATGTAAAGGTTTATTTATTTTAAATACACTTATAGCAAGATGGAACTTTGCCCTTGGGCTAGGCCTACTCTTTGGAGTTGTTACATGTTTTTACAGCATTTTATTAGTTGTATTGAAAAAATGTTTAAAAAATCTTTGTGCAAAACACCAAATACCCGGTCCTTAAGCTCCTGATTTTATTGACGTAATGGGTTGTTAGTATTTGTTAAATCAACTGACCTTGTCATGTTTACCTTTTGGTATGAATTTTTATGTGCTTATATTTTTTGGGTTAATTTTCTTACATAAATAGTGTTTTACTTTTTGGCGTAAATTTCTATTGGTTATATTTCAAATTTAGGTATTGCTTTCATTGTGACTTCTTCTTTAGTTATTGTATCTTATTTACTATTAAAATGAAAAAATAAATTACATTATTTTTATTATTATTATTATTATTAGGTAGATACAATTAGGAGAACTACTTCTCAGAGGCGTAACCGAGGAGGTGCTCGAGAGAGGAGTCGGGCAAGCTCCCCTAAAACTAAAAATATCCAGACACCTTTTGATAATAGAATAAAATTATATCATATAAGTAGTTCATTCACTTAAAATTGAAAGCGTCTGTTGTGCCGCTTTCGAGTGAAAAACGCCCACAAAACTACAGACAAAGACATGCAGTGAGACAGGAAATTGCACACCTGCGACCGAACGTCGGTAGTGACTGGATCAATGTACTACAGGTCAAACAGCTCATATTTTAAGCAAAACTATTCTTTTCCAAAAGCGCGCCGCAGTTTTATTTTATAACGAGGCTACTATAAATTGCTGTTGTTCTGTAATAACACACGTGCATGTATAGTAAAATAACAATTTTATATCGTATAATACAAAATGGAATACAAAACTTGGAATTATATTAGTTTGGTTGGTAAGAGAGTGACGTTTAAGGAGCGAACGCATTAGGCGTTCGTGGTCCCGTCGCATCGCGGACCGTGCTAGCACGACCCGAGCTCGGTGAAGATCTTTACAATTGGCGATTTTAAATCAGTGACCTAGTCATGACTACGTCACCTTACTTAGCAACGTTGCTCCATATACTCGATGTTTAACCTAAAAAATCAACGTATTAAGATTAAATGAGACAGTGTTGCCCAATGGTCTGACTAGGTAATGACTTGGTCACTGATTTAAAAATGGCTAATGTTTTCCAATGTACGCGTTCCCACCAAGCGGTCTCGAAATGAGCTCGATCGCATCGTGTTCTTGCCTGAACGTTTTATGATTTTTGCTAGAGACCGTGACCAGCTCGGCACAGAATGGTCCGCGATGCGTCGAGACCGCCCAATGCGTTCGCACCTTTATAAGCAGTAACCTTGTAGCCATTATAACATGTATACTAACATTATAATATACTATAGTAAACTTTTTATTTCATCTCACAATGTGGTGACCAGGTCACTTGTCATTTATGGTACCCTGTTGAAGCCTGGTCTATTTGACGTTTAGAGGTTGGCTGAAAGACAGTACGGGACTTGTGCTGACCGTTCAACTTAATAAACACCAAGAAGATCTAGTCTCTGAAATCTATAAAGTCCAAAAGTAAAATGTTTAAAACACAAACTATACAAAAAACACCCACAGACACACCAACATCACAAACACGAAACACCAAAAACAAACGAAAATAAAACAGGCGACCTGTCGTGTCAGCTTGATACGGCCTAGTACTACTACTGATATAGGCACTTGTCGAAGTATCGAATATTAATGTTGATGTCATCTGTGATTGTCAAATGTCGAAACGCTTAGATTTATCAAAGAGTGGAACTCTAACTAAGAGGGATTTTTTTTTTATTGTGTGGTGTTAAAATGCCACGTAGGGACCGGTTTATTAATGCAGGATTAACGCTCACTTGGACCTAAATAGAAGGTACCATGGCAACACAGTTTTAGTAGTTCTCTAAAAAAACAAACTTGCCAATCCAGTAAAATCGGGGTCGTTACGCCTATTCGACGAGTTAAAGGTATTTTTTTATGGGCTTTTATTGACTTTCCCACTCGAAATGTACCAAACGCATGGGCAATAAACCCAGAACTGGACCAGCATTTTTATACATATATAAATATAATAATTTTGATAAGGTTTTCAACCCTTAACTGGTATCTTTTCTTAACGAATCCTAACGTCGGTCGGGTCAATTTGGACCCGACACTTAATTTGCGTAAAAAAGGGGCTAAATTAAACTCGGTTTAATATGTATTTATTGTTATATCCTTATGTGAGGATATTTTTAAAATTAAGAACTTACTGCAAAAATTTAACAGAAAAATATATTATGCAGATGTATACAGACGGTGTATATCTCATGTAATAATGTAAAGTTTGTAATAATATAATAAAACAAAAAAATATAATTAAATAATTATTTCTATAAAAAGTAAGTACATTCAATTGTTAATAGGCCATTCCAGTACCTTTATTTGCTGATTACATTTTAACACAATAATCATTTTTTAAGCAATATAATGCATTTATCTCCACTTAAGATATGTGTGATTGAAATTGTTCTTTTTAAGTGGTTGAAACTAAAATTTAATAACGATATCGATACTTTTTGTAAATAATATCAACAAACAATAACCAGTAATTTTTTATTTAGGAAAATTTCTTTTGAGATATCCTAATAAAAATCGGCAGGAATGAATTTATAACTAATATTATAGATAAGTAACCTGCAGATATGTATTTAAATTTATGTAAATCAAATTACCCAATAATCGTAAAAGCGATGTAGTTAAAGTATTATAGGATATAGGATAAAAATAAATTTGTAAAAATATGGTTAAAATTCGCTGGCAATATCGTTTAGTAATCTGTACAATTTTGGTAGATCTGACAAAAACACAGCGGAACCAATCTTCATTCTGGGATGGTGATGGGTTTGCTCAGGTAAATGCTGATCCATCTGGGATGGCGGCGGTGGCGGCGTCTGAATGCAGATGAGATTTCAGAAATTGTGATATTTTAATGTCTAGAAATTTTCAGGATTTACGACTACTTTTTGTTTCGATACTGGAATGTGGACTCCATTTCGTAAGATACTGTTGGAGTTGAATACAAAGTAAAAATGGTATTGTGACGTAAGATAAACATTTGCGACTGTTTATAAGAAAGGTTTGTTCTTTTGTGTTACGCGAAACTACACTAACATACAGTTTTTTGTTATTTATGGAAGACACCCATTAGGAAAAAATCAGTGTGGCTTAGTGCAGTTTCGTGCAACATAAAAAAACAAACCTCAAGACTTGTTTTTTTTTTAAATTACTCGAAAAATACTTAATATAATATCAAAATGTAAAAACGTGGAAAATTATATTTCTCTTTGTTCTATAGAATGGCATCAAAATTAAAATTTACTGAAAAACCTCATTGTATTTACTTAAGTAACTAGTGCCGAGTAGTGCCACTAATTTTATATTGGAGAAATCTCACTTCATTCCTCTTTTGCTCTTTATATCTTATGGAAAAAGGGAAAATACGATATTAATCCCTGAAATATTGAGCGTAATTCAAGAATACAATGAAGGTTACGTTACGCCTCTAGAAGGATCATCTAATGAAAATTTTTATTTCCTCGGTGGAGCCTCACTTTGGCCAATACTGTCTTCACGTATTCCACTGTTTCAATAAAGCAATGGTATTCTTTCTGATGTAGTATTAAGTATAGCCTCTGTGGTGTGATATATTTCTGTATTCAAGACTTATTAAGCATTAAGCTATTACAATACACAGAAATTGACTGCAGTAAAAAAAATTAGACTTAGCAGCTAAAGACGAAATGTCGGATTTTTAATTAATGCTGCCATCTTCTAGAACTCTTCTGATATTTTGGAAAATAATTGTCTTTTTAATTTTTTAAAACGACACATTCTGTCACGATTCGCTCAATTTTTTTTTATCTATAACAGTTTCTAAGATTCCAATATAATGGCATTCGGATTTGGAACCTATATACAGGTATTTTGCCTAGTTTAATGAAATTTTTGCCAATTTTTATCCCTTATTTGATAATATGTAAAATAAGATTTACTTTTATTAATTCTTCCGTTATTTACATATTGTAATTATTAACGCGTCTTGCGCATAACAAATGTTGACGCTATTTTTTATTTTGCAAGTAGCGAGTAAAAACTGTTTATGCTGCGTGGGGCCGTGGGCTGAGTTTACACATTGGCTTAACGTGCTCGAATATTTCGAAGCGCCAATATGTAACAGGATAACCTAATTTCTAGTCAAAAGGAAGTTAGACATAATGAATGAGTAACAGCCCTGAGGTAAAAGTATATTCCACATCAGTTATGGTACAGATCCCGCCGAACAATACGACATGGAACTTCGTTGGGCCAATCTTAAAAAACCGCGTATTCGCGATCTCAAACGAATACAGGTGGCAGCACCGGTTTTATAAGATCGCTGTTTCAATTGGGTAGGTTTTACCGATATATGAGAGTGTTGTTGGTGATTTTAAGACTCATTGTTGAGCGGCAAGCAATTTACATGTTAAAGATATACGCGCAAATTCAATAAAAAGTTTCAGATTTAGTGATGGTTTAAATTAAGATCTAGTTGATCAGCCAGGTTTTGACAGGTTTTTGTCCTGTCCTGTCATTGTTGTAATTTGAAACGTATGAGTTATTCTAATATTTCAACTATTTGCTTGATTTTCAAATGATTGTCGTCTTGAAACGTATTACTAGAATGAATTTAGTTCTATTGTCTCAAAATTCGGAAACAAATTCATAGTATGAAAGTTGTCTTATTCATACACTTGTCAGTTTAAAAATGTTTATTGTGTAGCGTTGGAGAATCTGGCCGATATCATATTGAATTCGAGTAATTAAATACTGAATGTATCGACCTGAAAGAAAAATCCTCCTTTTAGAAATATGGTTTGTAGTGTGTCCATTTTTCGATGATTTTACGGGGTATGTCCGTTATTAGGAAAGATAGAAGGATGTGGTTTTCGCGGCACTGTGCTACTTTTTTGAGAAATAAAAGATGCCGTAAACAGAATTTTCCTAGCACTCTTAGTTTTTAAGATACTGGGTGTTTTTGAAAATTTTGTATTTTGGGACACTCGGACATCTCGATTACGCGTAACTTATCAAAAAGGTGAAAATAAATTTATTGGTTTTTTCAAGTAGTGGTTTAATCAGATTTGTTATAGGTTCAATTGTTTTCGAGAAGCAAAGCATTTTTTAAAATTGACGCGTACTTTAGAAGCGCTGTAGACACCCTATATATTTTTAGATAAATATAAAACACTCTATTTTATTATTACTCTAAAAAAATTTTAAAAATGAATTCGGTTGTGTTATGTGTTAAAAAAATTAAAAACTACAATTAATTGATGATTTAGGAAACTGTCTCATAAATATTGCTCGAAATGTTCTCCATTATGCCTAAGACTTTTTTACAAATTGTTCTTATTCGCCTTAATGCATTTAAAATAAATAAAAGGCCATGCCTGTAACTCTCTAAAGGCTCTTTCAGTAGCTTCTCTTAAATCTGCCATTGCTTGGTACTGGACAGTATAAATGTTATAGGTATCCCCACAAAAAGAAATCCAAAATAGATAAATCGGGTGACCTAGGTGGCCATCTTACAGGTCCATTTGTTCCAATCTAGTGGCCAGGCAAATTATTGTCAAGATAGGCTCTTACAATTCGCGCATTGTGAGCTGGAGCTCCGTCCTGTTGCAAATACAAGTGATTAAGATGCGCCAGGGGCATATTTTCTACTATTTTCGGCACAATGTTCTCCAAAATTTCTAAATATTTATTTGCAGTAACAGTAAGGCCGCCTTCAAATATATTATATACGATTTTACTTCCCAGTATAAAGCATGAAAGGGTAAAGCCAAACCTGCCTTGCCGTTCCCGTGGAAATATTACATGCTAATTTTCCTGGCACCAAAACCTAGTATTCTGCCGATTAAATATATCGGCACTGGTAAAATGACTCTCATCAGACCATAATTATTATATAGTCGTTTTTCCAAAATTATTTTCTCTATTTAAATTTTGTAAGTACCAATTACAAAATTTGATTCCGCGCTGTGAGTCACAAAGATGTAAGTTTTGTACAAGAAGGAATTTATAGGGCTTAAAATTGTGTTTTTTTTTTAGAAAAGTTTGAACTCTTGACTTTATAACACCGACAGAACCTTCTACTGTTCTACAAGAACTACTTTGATTTGTTTCAATCGAAGCCAAAACGTTTACTTCATCAATGTTCTGGTTTTTCTTATTGTAGATTTTGGGCCGGGGTTTAGAAAATGACCCGCCTTCAATTAAGTTTGATTTTATCCTTAAAAATATTCTCTTGTCCGGCTGTCTTCTTTCTGGGTATCTGCGAATAATAGGTCTTTATAAATTTTGAAAAATAAAGAAAAATACAAAAATGCTTATACCTGTTACAGTAAACTTCCAAAGCTTCATTCGAATTTTCGTTGTAACAAAAGAGTATGTCGTACTTTTCATAATTCTCGAATTTCGCATTGGCAGCCCTAATTTAAAAAAAAAACGGCTTTTTACGTTTTAATCGAAACTTTTATTAAAAATTGAAGAATAATAGAGAATCTGAATATCAACCAGAAAATCAAGAATTTCTTAAGATAACAAGACTGTCATCTTTTGTTTTCTTAAATACTCGTCATGCATGTAAATAAATTTAAAGTGCTATATATTTTTAAAAAGCTTGTGATAAACTTAACCATAATATCTAAACATAATATAGGGTGTCCCATTTAAAAAAATGCAAGTTTGTTTTGTTTCTCGAAAGCAATTAAACCTAGAAGAAACCTAAAGTTAATTTTTTACCTTGTTGATAGTTACAGCATAACCGAGATACGGGGGGTGTCCCAAAATGCAAAATTTTTAAAATTATTCACATTATCTTAAAAACAAGGAGGGCTAGGAAAATTCTGTTTGCGGCATCTTTTGTTTCTCAAAAAAGTAACACAGTGCCGCAAAAGCCACATCCTTCTATCTTTACTAATAACGGAGATACCCCGTAAAACCATCAAAAAATGGACACACTGTGCATATTCATACATTCAAAAGCCCGGCTTTATCCACAGTATATTTAAACTCCATGAAAATTGTGGAAAATGCTTTGAAATTTCAAGCAAAGTTAAAATTTTAAGTCGAAACGTAAAACTAACACAATTCCTTTAGTTTATTGTGAGTGGCAGCACCGTCGCTTGAGATTGCGAATACTTTGGTCACATTTATGATACAATAAAAGGAAGATATGATACCAAACCGTGTCAGATTCGTCCGGGTCCGCGCATGACGTCACGCTGTGAGTTTACGTTAGTTAAAGGTGATTTTATATAAATTCTATTGGCAATATACTTTGCCTCCTACTCATAATACAAATTTTAAAGTATATGACTTAAAATAATCATGTCAATAAAGGGCTAAATTAATTTAAAATAAAAGATATTGGTAAATTGCCTGCCAATTGCGTTCTATGAATTTAGGTATTTACATGAAAAGAAAATGTAAATAATTTTAAAAAATAAAACTATGCCTAATAATTAAAATTTTTATTTAGAGGCATATTCTTATTAAAATATATACCTACAGAGTCTTCCGCAAATATGTTATAAATAAGAATTTTATTTGTTCCTATAATTTGTCAAATATTTTTTGCAGTGAATAACATCTGTATGTTTTGCGACGGAAAGATGTTTTTTAGGATAGTTGTTTTTGGGTTTTTTACACTTTAAATAGTAACTTATTAAAAATTGTTGCAATTTTGTATTCTTTGATTTTTCAAATTTTGAAAAAATCTTAAAATGCCAAAAATTATTCTAGACAAGACAAAAATATCTAAATTTATGAAATTAGGTAAAACAAGAAATTATTTTTTTAGAAAATAGTATTTTTTTAGGTCTCTTTGTTTGTAGTATTTTCTCGATTAAAGTTTGGTGATTCGGTACCGTGGAGATTTCTAGCCATTGTTTGTCACAGTAAACTTTTTATTGAAGCGAGTTTGTAAAAACATTAAACACATTTGACATTCATGACATGACACAATTCATGCTTTAAATTACCTTCATAATCAGTTTCGTTAAAATATCTAGATTCTAGCATTTTTCACATTAAACTTATCTTCCCGTTCGCACAGACGCTTCCAAACACTCTGTGTTTCTTTGTCTTTGGGGAAGCTAAAAACTTTAATATCGGGCATAAAGCCCTTGCATTGATTGCCCACATCACAACCATACACAACACACCTCATTTTCACTTTTAAACTCATAAGAGTGATTTAAAAACACCAAAAAATAACTTTAAAACACAACGCGATCTTAACAAAGACGTGTCTCGTTTACAAAATATGGCGGAATTACTCACATCGTGACGTACATGGCCACGCCTACTTGCGTGGTATCATATCTTCTTTTATTTGAAGCCTGAACTAGTAGCCTGTTGTTAGTTGGCCGGAGTTGGGCCAAAAAACTTTTGTTGATAAGACCTAAAAATTAATGTTACTCATGGATTTATTAGGACTGGATACGGGATGAGTTCACATTCTTTGAAGCCAAAACAAACCATTCTAAACGACACTGTAAACACAATTTGTAAACATTGGCCACATCTTATTTTACCTTGTATTTTTGTACAAAAATACGTTAGAAGCATCACAAGATTTACTAAAAGTAATAAAAGCCCCAAAATATTTTATTTTTCTGCTAAATAGTAATAAATTTAAGTTAAAAAGGTTTTATTATTTATAGGTTATGTTATGTTAGGTTATTTCTAAAGGCGATTATTTAAAGTCGCTCTGAGTCATTTATAAATCTATATAAATCTATACGTCGCACTTTTTCTTTTCTAGTTCATTAGACAAAGACGTACGTGTAACCGAGCGTTCCCAGACGTTTTTCCTAAGCACCCAGCAGACAACAACACTTCTGAGCTCCAACACTCCAATGCTATTTTATCTCTTTCTACTACCATTCTTGATTCAATTACGTAGTAATTCGTAGTCTTGTCTATGTTCGTAGTTCGTAAACTGCTCTCTCAAGAGAATAACAAACAACAAAATATTTATATTATATAAGGCTTCACGTTCGATACGCTCACAGTATACGGATATCGAATCCATATTATAATAGATCCATGATGTTACTCTTATTGTCAACTGAATTTAAGCTCATTCATTATATATAATAAAATTTCAGGTTCTTATTTCTGCTATGATAATCCTGGAGCTTTACAAGAACATATGAAAGAAGATATGGATCTTTCAGAGCAACAGATTACATCACTTTATTCTATATACTCGTGGCCTAACTCAATTATGTGCTTCATTGGAGGATTTTTAATAGACAGGTATTTATATAAGTAATTTTATTATTAAAAACAAACTTACAGATACTTTAAAAGATGCGCAAAAATGAATAATCCGAAGAGTTAATATTTGCACAATATGCAGCAGGAGTGCGACAAATGTTAAAATAAGTTCTTTCGTGATTATAACCAAATTTCGTACATTTAGTATCTTATAAAAGTTTTTACAATAATAAAAGTAATCTCAAGGTGTTTATTTTGTAAAAAAAAGGAGTACAAATCTGTTCAAACCAAGTTAATTAAAAAAATACGTAATGTCAACCTGACGTCAATAGAATGTGGGCAATGGATGGCGTCTCGTCTGTTTTGTTTGGAACGCGGTACTGATATTTCAACTGCAAATTCGCGATATTTTGTCAGTAATCATGTAAAATCAGTATTCAATGCGGAAATCTTAAAATTACAACACCACAAAACGCTAAGACGATTTCCCCACGAAAAATATCAACAAAACAAAGGAAGTTTAGGAATCATTTTGACAAACGTCACCTTGATTTTGACAACGGGCCAAGCAGTGTTGCCACAAGTAAAAATTTCAGTGTAACTGTAAAGATATACATGCTTGGCAATTTTGAAATTGCATTCTCACTGAAAGAAGCGAACAAGTATAGAATCAGTCCAAAGTTGAAGAGAAATAGACTAAATGTGATCCCGGACGCGTATTGGCATTGTTTACCACAGTGCAGCGCATATACAGCGTTGGAACGCAGTAAAGAATGGCCAAATGTTCGCCGCATGTATCCAGGCAAAACTTACCGCGGTTCAGCACAAACTGAACGCGCGTTTTCAATTTTGTCGAATTTTAACCCAAAACATTTTAGTTATTATTCGTCCAACCGATGTAATTTTTTATGTGTGTATTTCAATTGACTGGTTGTGCAATAATATAAACATATTTATTGAAAACGCGAAATGACTAAACAAGCCCATTGATAAAAATCAATTCGCAGCCGATTTGTTGACTTTTCCAATTTTCAACCAGCTAAAATCGATCTGATCTGACGGCGGTTTGTGAAAAAAAAGTGGCACGTGGCATTCAACTCTCGTAAGGCAAAGTGTATAGTTTGTATATCGAAGGTGTTATTTAATAATCTTGCATCTGTATTATAGATATGACACATACGTTAATGATGATACATCGAGATGGAAGCTATGATGTAACATTAAGCTTTCGATATAAAAACAATATTTGAGGGTGGCATATTTATATTTAAAATACAAACATAAAAACAGTATTCGAGGGTGACAAATTTATATTTAAAATACAAACAATATTTGAGGGTGACAAATTTAAATTTAAAAATCTTGTAAAAAATACTTTTTAAAAAAAGCTTTTATTATTTAGATGTACTAAAACGAAAAAAAATAAGTATAGTTTTTTCATTGTGGTAATGCTGAATGCTATTTCTGAGTGGACGTAGTTAGCGTGGGTGGATCCTAAGAAAAGGAGTATCAGAGAATAAAAGTTATCACTGAAACAGATATACTAATATATCATGTTAAATTTACTGTCTTAAAAGCTCGTCGCGCGCGAAAAGTTCATACAGGCATTAATTTTGTTTAACAGAAATTGTAAATACCTAAGTATGCATTTTTTTCTTTTCTATTTACGTGACAAGCTTTTGAGACAATAAATTTAACATTATATATTATACCTGTTTCAGTGATAACTTTGATACTACTTTTCTTAGGATCCACCCACGCTAACTACGTCCACTCAGAAATAGCATTCAGCATTACCACAATGAAAAAACTATACTTATTTTTTTCGTTTTAATACATCTAAATAATAAAAGCTTTTTTTAAAAAGTATTTTTTACAAGATTTTTAAATTTAAATTTGTCACCCTCAAATATTGTTTGTATTTTAAATATAAATTTGTCACCCTCGAATACTGTTTTTAGGTTTGTATTTTAAATATAAATATGCCACCCTCAAATATCGTTTTTATATCGAAAGCTTAATGTTACATCCAGTCGCGTGCCGTGCCTTTAAAGGCGGAGGGGGCACAATGATTTGGGGGCGCCAAATTTTTTTCCTTTTATTGGAGAATATGTGGTCATAGTAGGCAGTGAATCTCCAGGGGGCGCCGTAAATTATTTTCCTTTTATGGAGAGTATGTGGTCATAGTAGTCAGTGAATCTCCGTAGGGGCGCGAGGGCGCCGTTAAAACGAGGGCGGGGGACTTGCGCCCCTCCTAGCCCCCTCGACGGCACGCCACTGGTTACATCATAGCTTCCATCTCCATGTATCATCATTAACGTATGTGTCATCTATAATACAGATGCAAGATTATTAAATAACGCCTTCGATATATCAAAACTATACACTTTGCCTGACGAGAGTTGAATGCCACGTGACACTTTTTTTCACAAACCGCCGTCAGATCAGATCGATTTTAGCTGGTTGAAAATTGGAAAAGTCAACAAATCGGCTGCGAATGGATTTTTATCAATGGGCTTGTTTAGTCATTTCGCGTTTTCAATAAATATGTTTATATTATTGCACAATCAGTCAATTGAAATACACACACAAAAAATTACATCGGTTGGACGAATAATAACTAAAATGTTTAGGCTTAAAATTCGACAAAATTGAAAACGCGCGTTCAGTTTATGCTGAACCGCGGTAAGCTTTGCCTGGATACATGCGGCGAACATTTGGCCATTCTTTACTGCGTTCCAACGCCGTATATGCGCTGCACTGTAGTAAACAATGCCAATACGCATCCCGGACTTCGGATTTCTACGTTAGAGCGTGCACTCCCACTTCGCTACATCTACCGTCAGTGGCAGCAGCCAACACGCTTCGATTTAGAACGGCTAACATTTGCGCTCCTAAGCAAACCTGGCAACATCAATTATTTCCCGTCTTCGTTGTGCACATGATTATTATTCTTTTTTGATTTACCTCATGTAAATCTATACCCTAAGTTAAGCATTGCCAAGCGTGTATATATTTAAAGCAGTTGTAAGGTATGGAAATAAGAACTAATACAAGCTTCCTTATTTGTTAGTATTGGAGCACTATGCAAGGTTCTATCATGTAATGACTTGATTTAAATTCTAGAAGGTGTAACTATCTTCTACTTTTCCAATACAGGACAAGGGTGCGGTCCTCTGCTTTAATATCTTTAGAACGGTATTTTGATCATTTGTTCGCCACTTACGTAGCTCAAAACAACATTTCTCAAGTACTTCAGCAATTTTACTACATATTGTTGAAGCCTCTTGGGCCGAATCCACTCCTATCAACAGGTCGTCTACATAGAAGTTAGACTCAATAAGTTGTGCTATTTCCGGTTGATTTTCCCTACACTCAATACCTAGAAAAATGAAGTAGTACAGTAATAACTATTTAATTCGTATATCTGAAGTTGGTCTTCAGAAACTTTACGCCAAACTATTCCCTGTAACGGTCTATCCTCTTTATCGACTAACACCTGCCTATACATTTTCTTAATATCTGCTGAAATAACAAATGTGTTCTGAAACGTAGTAAAATTGAAACAGGATCATCCTGTACAGTAGGTCCTGTCATTTGGATGTCATTTAATGAATATCCTGAACTAGTAGGCATTAAAATTGCGCTATATAATATTTTTTAATTTTACTACCCAATTTTGCTGCACATTTTTGGAAAATTTACAGCTGCTGTAAATATTTCTTTCTAATTTCTTAATATTATGTAACGAGTTATTCGTACACAATTGTGGATCTGAAATACAAACTGCTCGAAATGGAAAAACATTTTTACCTTTTTTGATAACTAAAAATATTTGTTCAATTTAGGATCGACAATAATTACGGATAAAGCAGAACCCGTTACAAAATAAGAAATTAAAAAACAGAAATAAATGGAAAGTAAATTTACGTAGATAGTTCCACTGCTACATTTTATAACTTTTTTACTAGAAAAAGTTGGGTGTAAAATCTATTTACAAAACAGGAAATCTGAAACAAAAGAAAAGATACCAATGTTGGAATACTAAGCATACACTGGCGGAAAAAAGACAATACCCATATACAAATAAATATATGGTTGGGTTTTTTATTAGAGTAAAAATTATAAATTTAGTTTTAAACATACAAAACACATTTAACAACAAACTAACATATTATAGGATATACTTTACAAAAACATTGCTTAATAATTGTTTTTAGACCAATATTACAAAGTCTGCACATAAACATAGTTAAATAATATATATGCTCACTTTATTTGTAAAACACAAAATTTATCAAGCTAACAACGAACTACACAAAATGCTTGTTTATTGTTGGAAGATTCACAAGAAAATGCCGGTAAATGCTGGCTTGCGTTTAATCTCGCGGCATTTTCAGTAACAAGTCATGCGATTCCTTCAACAATTGACTTGTATAGCCGGGCGGCGCCGCCGGCGTGACAGATTTACAGAACATATAACGTAAAAATTGGCGCTAATTTGTGACGTATCGTATTTCAGAATATAAACTGTATTTTTAATTTGTAATTTACTTAACGTTGTGAAATTAAATATTTTATAAATGATTTTCTGTTAGGAATTACTAGATTTGCAGAACTTATTTTGTGGTAACAAAATAGCATAATTTATTAAGGAAAAATAAGCAATATCTTATGGAACTAAACTGTAATTCTACAGTCATTTTTTGCAGTTTATAGTGGACAGGAGTATTTGTTTACCATTAAAGATTAAGGCCGGCGACATACTAGCGGCGAAGACGTGCGGCATGGTCGCAGCGGCGGCGCCGCATGTTTTGTGCCACACACATTTTTATGTATGAAGACATACTTGCGACCAAGACCGGCGAGCTGCGGCATGGTCGCAAGTATGTCTTCATACATAAAAATGTGTGTGGCACAAATCTTTGCGGTGTCGCCGCTGCGACCATGCCGCACGTCTTCGCCGCTAGTATGTCGCCGGCCTAAATCGAATTTATCCAACCCTCAAGAAGCCAGCAAAACACAATTTTACACACAAAATGTAACGCAAAAGTTGTAAACACAGAAAGAAAAATGATGTATTCATCTCGATCCACATACACGTTTAAAATAGTGGGGGACTGCGTACCCTTACTATTGAAATAAAAATACCCAGCATTGCAATAGAAAGAATTTAATTCAGCTTAATTTTGCTTTGCTCTTTAGTAGTAAAGAAAATATGTTAGTGTTAAAACAGATTTTATTTAATATTATACTACTAGTTTTTTTAGTACGAGTAGTAATGCTTTTGTTACAATTACTCTTTGGTATTAAAGTCCATTTTACTGTAAAATTTTATTAGTAGTCAATATCATACTGAAATTTAATAAAATATAGCGTTATTTAATTAAATAATATTTGGTAACTTAAGTCAAAATTTAATATACAATTGATTAAAATCATTGATCTTCAGCAAGAGGAGGCGTTCATAACTAACCTTTTGTTTACTTCATGCATTGTGCGTGTGTAGGTCATAGACCAACCGCTATAATTTCGTGTCGGCGCGCCACCCTAATGGATTTCCGAGCCGTCTGTATTCCACCAAGCAAACATCTGAAAATACAGTTCCAGATAAAAATAATCCATTTTTTCACATAGTTGGCAATGACGCATCATTCCGCAAAGTTTATGGATAAAGTTATGTCAGGAAAAAACAAAAGTCACGTAAAATAACACTACACACGTACATTCCGACCTTCCTGGCATATACACACACAATATTATGACTTCGTTCAGATTCACCAGATTTATCAGTGAACCAGACGACACCACATGAAACGACGCGACGTTTCCACTTTCACTCTAAATTTTGTCACAATGCAATGGAAGTAAATTATTAAAAAACTTATATCACAAAAAATAATGGTTTATTAGTATATTTTGTTAATCCTTAGTCACATGCTTTAGCATGTGGTATTTATGATTGTAGAGAAGTATTAACCCACATATATCAATCTACAAATATGCTGCACATTGACATTAAAAAGTCTGTGATGCTGCATAACTAAAAGCCTGGCAACAGCCATTCTCAAAAAGTAGAATAGCTTGGGAATCCCCTATTGCTTGAAAACGTAAAGAATGGCATCTGTACAGGGTGATCACGTATAATGTCCATCTTTTTTATTTTTCAGACTTGAAAAAATTAAAAATATGGGTTTACAAGGTTTTGAAAGTAGTTCAAGGGGGTCGAATATCATTTTAGGCCTGCTTATATACAGGGGGGTGGGTCAAAATGTTATATTTAAACCTAATTTATGTAATATACCCAAATTCAACCGATTTCGAGATATTGACATTTTAAAATTGGCAGGGCCCAGTATTCCAAATATCTAAAAATGCAAAAAAATCAACAACTTCAGACGAAAAATACAGATTATATTTATAACAACATGTAACAAACATGTACTAAAATATAACTGCAATATAACTACCTATTATAGTTTTAATTTTAACACTGTAGTTTTCTTACATTGTTAGACACTAAATATTGAACTGCTCGACTGGACCGCCATTTACCTCAATGGATTTTATTAATGTTCTTCTTAACTTTTCCAGTGAATTTGTGAATTCCTGATAATTTTGAGTTAAGGCATTAATTTCAGTTCTTATGAGATGGGTGAGATGATTTAGGTTCTCTATATTATTCGCATTTAATCTATCCTTCAAATGACCCCATACTAATGCGTGGTTAGATCAGGACTGTTCGGAGGCCATTTAATACGAGCATCTCTTCCAATCCAGTCGCCAAATCGTTTATTCAGGTAGGTTCCATCTTGCTCCATCTTGTTGGGACGTATAATATCCCTTAAATTTCTCAACGGCAATTCGTCAAGATAGTCTTCAAGGTCATTTTGTAGAAACTGCAAATAGTTATTAAGTTATTACCATTTAAAGTCCCTGCAAAGAAATGCGGCCCAAATACTTTGTTGTCCAGTATGCCACACCACACAGACTGGCGTCCCTGAAACTGCAACTCTCTGTAGCAGTGTGGATTTTCTGTAGCCCAGTATCTAGTGTTTTTTTCCACTTGGTGAAAAAGTAGATTCGTCCGTCCAAAGTTGGCGGCTCGTCAGGTGAGGCAGTGCCTCCCCTGCAGCATAGCTACAAAATGAAATAATAATACCTTATTTTATAAATATGTAATACAATTAATACAGCTTTGAAACATATTTTTTAATATAATAGTTCCTGTATAAATTTTGCGAAACGGCTCTAATAGCAAGAATATTCTACGCCACCCCTAACCGCGTAAGTGCGCGTACTCTCCATTATGCAGGTCCGTGTGAGCGCGGCGTCCTTATCTGTTTTATTATTATCGCATCTTGATGTCTCGCTCTTCACCTGACCGCCGGACGGAGGCATGCTTCCTCTGCGCGTGACGTTTTTAGGAAAGTCTGTAAGTAAAATGCCAACTAGTCATATATTTTAGGAAACGTAGTACGTTTTTCGCGTGATGAAAACGACGACTGGAGGCAAACACGCCCACCGTGATTTAAACGAATAGATTGACATACAGTTAACCGGTAAGTTTCCTAAATTATCTGAGTTTTAAAAATGGAAGTAAATGAAGTGTCTGTAAGAACCTCCAACGATATCGTAGAATTTCTTGTTAAATTTAACTTTAGCAGACTTTCATACGACGACAAATTATTCGTGAAAGATTTAGGGATTCCTCGTCCAGATTTGAGTAAAACAATAAGGTAAACCACATCGTAGTTTTGTCAATGCTTGGTATGAAAAATGTCAGTGGTTAACGGGTAGCCAAATTTTAAAAAAGTTGTTTTGTTGGCCATGTCTCTTATTTTCAAGTAGCGGGGAAGACGTCTGGTCTAAAACTGGATACGATAACATTAAAAATTTATCTCGCTCAATCGAAAGACATACGAAATGTAAGGAGCATATTAGCTGTACCTGTAAACTGCATCTTTTGGGTAAACAAAATAATATTGCTACCGTTATAGATTCCGCTTATCGACTCGAAATAGAAGAATTTAATGATTCAGTCAGAAAAAATCGAGATATCTTAAAACGATTAATCGATATTTGTATTTTTCTTTGTAATCAGGATTTAGCATTTCGCGGACATGATGAGAGCTCGGAATCTTTAAACAGGGGAAATTTTAAGGAACTTGTTCTTCTTATGACCAAGACGGACGATACTTTAAAAAAATTTTTTGATACTAATTCGGTTTTTTCGGGGACTTCTAAAACAATTCAAAATGAATTAGTCGACTCAATTGCACATATTGTAATGAAAACCATTGATTTGGAAATAAATAACTCGCCTTTCTTTGCATGGCAGATCGATGAAACCACTGATATAACTTGTCATTCACAACTTTCAGTTATTATCAGATATGTAAAGAACGGGGCTGTCTTAGAAAGATTTATGGGGTTTTATAATGTTAGTTCTGGACGTACTGCCGAAAATTTGTTTAAATTACTAACAGATACGTTCTCAAAACTTGATTTAGAAAAAAAATTGATAGCGCAAACGTACGACGGTGCAGCCGTCATGGCAGGCCATTTAAATGGCTTGCAAGCTAAAATTAAAACTGTAGCTCCTCAAGCTCTTTTTACGCATTGTTATGCTCATTCTTTAAATTTGGTATTGAGCAATGCTTGCAGCTCCGTTCCAGAAGTGAGAATTTTTTTTGCAAATTGTCAGGATATTCATCATATTTTTCAAAATCCACGAAAAGAACAAATGTTCTAGATATGCAGTAATCGATTACCAACCACGGCCCCAACACGTTGGAATTTTACATCTCGAGTTGTTTCGACAGTCTATACTCACAAACCCCAATTAATTGAAGTTTTTGACCATATCATAAATAATCCCGATTTCGACAAATTATCAATTAGAGAAGCGACCGGCTTAAAATATCATTTAGAAGATTCAACATTTATTTTCTATCTAGAAATTTTCAATTTAATTTTTCAACAAACAGTTGTAATATTTTCGATTTTACAAAATAAATTCACTGACATCGTGTATTCGAGAGACCGTTTGCAAGCCCTCCTTTGGGGGACTTTAGAAACGAAGATTATTATTTTGATAAAATCTTCGAAAATATTTCTCTTAATCAAAGCGAAGCCAAACGAAGAAAAATTTCTGATATAGCAGATCCGAGGCTGCGATATAAACAAATTTATAATGAAATTTTAGACACCGTTATTAACCAAATTGAAACTAGATTTTCGGAAATTAGTAAATTAAATTTTTTCGATTTGTTAAAAAAAAATAATTTTGAAACCTATTCAAAATCGTTTCCACAAGAACTATTGGACAGTTTATTGAAGCAATATAAAATTTTTGATTGTGTTCAACTGAAAAACGAACTTTGTGTTTTATATTGCGATAATATTCTTGGCGAGTCTAAATCACCTTCCCAGATGTTGAAATATATTACCGATAGTGACCTTAATCTCTGCATTCCAGAGTTATATAAATTAATTTGTCTGATTGTGACTATTCCCATCACTTCCGCCTCAGTGGAGAGAAGCTTTTCTGGTTTAAAACGAATCAGAACCTATGCGCGGAATACAACTAGCCAGGACAGACTTTCCAATATATCAATAATTTCAATCAATAAAGATCTCGTTGTAGAATTAAAAAACAACGAACTTTTTTACGATGAAATTATTGATTATTTTGCAGATCAGAAAGACCGTAGAATACCATTAAAATATAAGCGAAATTAATGTTTTTTAAAATAAATATGGACTTAATTTTTTGTTTGTTTTTCGCTTTATTTTATAAATAACTAAGGAGTTTATATCTTTTTTTGTGAAGGTATATGCGAATGCGATTTTCCACTTCTTTCTATCCCGAGTTCTATCCTATAGGATAGGACATATCCTAGATTAATCTTCAAGCTGACCTTTCTATTTTCAACTTTCATTTTTATTTCCTTTTTTCCATTTTCCTTCCGTCCTGGCAAAAATCCATATTATTATTTTATTACTTTTGAATAGGTATAACCTATCTAAACAGTAGGTGACTGTAGGTACCTACTGTTTAGATAGATAGGTAATAAAATAATTTAATGGAAACTCTACTCTACACCTTCCCGTTGGTTTTGCTGAACAATAACATATTTTTTATAGCATATATAAAATATTTTATTGACCAAGTAGAAGTCCTTCCGATTTCCTAGTAATCTGTTTTGTTGTAAGAAAATTTTTTGCCTGCCTCCCCTAAGAAATTGTCACGAGCCGCCACTGAGTCAACACTTCTTAGATAATTATTGTTGGCATTGATTTTCTCCATCATTACGCGACAATATTCTATTATTTTTTCTCTTTGCCTTGCTGTTAGTTTTGGAGTGGGTCTGACCTTAAAAGCCTTGTAGCCAGCATTTTTCAGAGTTTTCTGAACTTTTCCGTATGAACTATTTCGAGGATTATCATTAATATGTCGTAATTCACTTGAAATAGTTCTAATAGATTTATTTGGATCTTCTAGGATAGCAAGTAACACATTCAACTCTGCATTTTCATCTCTTGGAACATGCCTTTTCTTCCTATGCAAATTTGAGTTTTGTTGAAGTTACGCGTATATTTTTTAAAATGTTTTTTGTCTGGAACATGCGCCCGGGCATTATTTCTCCTGATCTCTTGTGCCATCCTTACATTAAAATTATGTTTAATGTATGCTATTGCAATTGACGGTTTTTCAATTTCAGAATACAGCATTTTTAGTTTGTTGGCATTAATTAATAAGTGATACGGGTTATCGGTTCTTTGTTTTCCACAGCAATCTCGATTTTCTTTTATTCTTGTAATATCCGATATTTGGAATACTGGGTCCTGCCAGTTTTCAAATGTCAATATCTCGAAAACGGTTGAATTTGGGTATAGGGTGTATTCAGGGCCGTTCCTAGGGTATCTGCCGCCCGGGTGCGAGAATAATTTTGCCGCCCCTTCCCTAACCCAACCCCTTCCCCCAAAGTTGTTAAAACTTTACAAATAAAAAAGATAAAGTAAATTTAAGTTAAAAAAATTGTACAAATATACACAGTTTATTTAATAGAATATAATGTTACAACTTATTTGTAATGTAATAAAGAAATAAATACGTAATTCATACATACAGGCAAGGATGCTAACATCTACTATTTCTACTAATAAGTTATACAGTAAAGTTTGCTTTTCTAGCCTTTTTTAATGCAAATGTCTTAACAATGTTAGACACATCTATATTTTCTGACAGCTCTTTTTCAATACTAATAATGGATAAGTCTGAAAGCCTTTCTTGCCCCATTGTGGATCGTAGATAATTTTTTATTATTTTAAGTTTGGAAAAGCTTCTTTCCCCACTAGCTACTGTGACAGGTAATGTTAAGAAAATTCGTATAGAAATTACTAAGTTTGGAAATAGATAGATGAGGTTATTTGTGAATAGGTAGTTAATAACATTCAATGCGTTCATTTCAGAGGAAATATAGGGTGCAACATTGTCAATTTCATCATATAAATCTTGAGCTAAAATATCTTTTTGATTTTTACATGGATCACATAAACTATTCTCTAGAGCTTTACATTTTGCAAATCTAATTGATTTATCCATTTGAAGGAAATTATATAGGTTGTTAAGAAAATTAAACAATGTATCATGCTGCTTTATTTGCTCGAACCTTTCTTCCAATTTTGATAATGCGGTGTCCAATATTACAAAGTAAAAATTAATTTTGAATTGGTCAGCCGGGACTTTAGGTGCCTCGTCTTCACACTCGTAATCGTAATTAAATAATCGCTTTTTTGTTCGGGGTCTCACAATATTAATCGGAGGAAACGAAGGGTCACAGTCGATATCATCGGCAATTTTTTTGGCCTCTTCTAAAATATCATTAAAACCTTCATTTGACCTAATATTAGATAAATAAGTTTTCGTCTGCTCCAAGATTAAAACGATATTAGGTAGTGTAGAATCTGACTCCTGCATCACTTTACTTGCAATATTAATTTTTGTTAACACATTATTCCATGTAATAATAGAACAAATAAATTTAAACGACTTGATTTTTAAGAGTAATGAATTTGCCATATTTCTGGTTTCAGGGTCTCTGCTATTATCAGAATAAAGTGCAAATAAAGCGTCATATATTTTTGCCAAATTGTATCTAAGAACTTTCAAAGCATCTATTCTACTTTCCCATCTAGTACTAGAAAGAGGTTTTAATGATAAAGTTGGGATTTCATCTTTTAAAACTTGCCAACGTTTAGTCGATGCAGAAAAGAAAACGTAAAGTTCCTGCACAATAGCAAAGAAATTTGTAATTTCTAAAGACGCTTTTGCAGCGTCATTAACAACTAAATTTAAGCTATGGGCCGCACAAGGCACGTAAAAAGCTCTAGGGTTTAATTCAAGAATTTTTTTTTGTAAACCATTATTGCGACCCTTCATATTCGCACCATTATCGTAACCCTGCCCCCTTAAATCTCCTAAACAAATGTTGTGAGTCTCCAAAAAATCCAATAAAACATTGGTTAAGCCTTGTCCTGTCGAATCTGATATTGAAACGAATCCCAAAAAATGCTCCCTAATTTCTATTTGCTTTGATGTATTATTTAATAAAACAAACCTTACTACAACAGTAAGTTGGTCTTTGTGACTTACATCAGGAGTCGAATCTAAAATAATAGAAAAATATTTACTAGCTTTTAACATAGATATAATTTCATGTCTTATATTCTCTCCCAGAAGGGAAATTAGTTCGTTTTGAATATGAACACCTAAATAATGAGGCATATTTGATGGAGTCCTTCTAATCCTGTTAATATGATCGGATATCGTATCATTAAAGTTTGCAATTGTTTCAATTAATTTTAAAAAGTTTCCATTTTGTTGCTCATATATCTTGTTATTTTCACCCCTAAAACTCAAATTTTGACTGGCTAAAAATTTAACAACATAAATTATAATTTTTAAAACAGAAACCCATCTATTTTTTCCATGCTTATTAATTTCTCATTTAGTGAATCAGTTGTCGTTTTAGAAGAAATTGATTGTTTTAGATCAATCCAAGATTTTGTATTACAAATGTGACCTTTTGATTTTTCATGTCGTTCTATAACCTGACTTAAATGTCTCCAATCATTATAACCCTCAACTAAACCACTAGAAAAAGTTTTAAATATTTTGCAAGGAAAACAATATACACAGTCTTTTGATTTAGAATACACTAGCCAAACTCTTGGAATTATTTCCCCATTACACAGTTTTTTTTTATAATAAATAGACGAGAAACCTCTATTGTATTTATTTAAAGGAAACGTTATATCAGCTTCTGTCAGTTGGGTAGGCCCTAAGTCTATCAGAGTTAATTTAATTTTATCCAATAAAACAGCAGGCCAATAGTTAGGATCCTCATGAACATGAAGATTTTCATTTTCAAAACTTACTTCTTCAGGACTTTGTTCATTAATAAAACACCCGCTTCCATTGTAGTTTTGGTATTCGACGAGTCCTCCTTTTTTTCCCCGCTACTGACCACTATGAATTCGGTCTCCGTCACATTTACATCTCGAGCTTGGGAACTTGATGGTGCCTCCTGTGATGTTGTTGAGATTAAAAACGTTTCGAGTGAACCACTAGCCTTTTTAACTAATTCTTCCTTTTCACGCTTTCTTTTTCTGTACTGTGCGCCAGAAAGCCTTTTTCGATTATCAGACATCTACCAAAAAAAAATGAATCCAAGTTATGATTCGTCGAAAAAATTTTGTTTTCGAAGATTTAAAGAAGCATAAATTAATTAAGCTTTGTTTTCCGAAAAATACCAACTTTTGAAAGGAAACTTTACAAAATTTTTTATTTTGTCTGAAAATTTCAACATTTTTAATCAAAACAAAAAAATATTAAGATTATGTTAATCTTTAATTAAACTATATTTTACTAATAAAAAAAAGAAAAATGTTTTACTATTGTTATTATGTTGGTATTATTATTTAAGTTATAAATTTGTTACACAATATAAATTTAATTTAACAAAATATTATTTAAATTTTATTTAACCGCGCAAAAGCAAAATATAATCAAATTAACGTATGTACTCATGCACCTTTAATTTTTACTGTCTCTCTAACCAGGATATCAAACAAAAACTTTTTAAGCTGTTGCGATTTACACGATTACACGTTTAAAATTAAAATAAAAGAAATTATCCCGGTGCGTGTATTTATATGCTTTGACCACAGACGAGTATTTTCCTGTAAAATCTTCCTCGCGACCAGTGTTGTCAGATATAGTTTTCATATGTCGCCAAATCGACTCTCAAATATCGCCAAAACGAACTAGATGTCGCAAACGGGTAAACTGCAGTGGCACTCTGTATGAAAAGTAGCGACAGCGATCGGGCTCTCTTCGAAACATACCGAAAGGTGATACAAACTAAGAATTTGCAGCCCGGTCGCTATCGCTATTTTTCATACAGAGTGCCACTGCTGGTCGCATTCTTTTTGTTGTTTCATGTCCGGTTCACACCAAATCCGTGCGCGAATTAAAGAACAACTCTAATACATCACAACTGCGATCTCTGCGACATCCACCCGTCTGTCTCAGAGTTGCATACAATAACAAACTTTCAGGGCTGTTCGCATAGACCAGCGAGATCGGCCAATGAATTCACTAATCAGTAAAATATGAACCATCGCCCAATTGCGATTTTAAAACATCGGTAAAATCGCCCAATTTGCGACTTGCGACTTTTTGACATACTTTGTCGCAAAACATTCTTTAAAGTAGCCCAATTTGTGATAAATCGCCCAATTTGGCCACACTGCTCGCGACCGACGTGAAAAATAGCTTAAGACGAGTTAAAATAAGAAACTGTTATACTTGCCACTGGTTGTGGCCTGAATAAGTTGTGTATATAAAATTTGAATTTGAAATGTAATTAATAATATTTAGAATAGTACATATATTCAAATAATATTAGAATAGTATTATTTAAATGATAATATTTAGAATAATATTTATGTATTATATTAATTTAATGATAAATTAATTTTTCCCTTTTTTATAAGGCGGCTCGCGCCGCACCCTAGGCTTGCCGCCCGGGTGCCTCGCACCCTCTGCACCCCCGGGTCGGAACGGCCCTGGGTGTATTACATAAATTACGTTCAGAATTTGACGTAGAATTGGAAAATCAGTTAATATACAGGATGTCCCATTTAAAAATGTATAACATTTTGATCCCCCTGTATATAAACAGACCTAAAATGATATTCGGCCCCCTTGCAAATACTACTTTCAAAACCTTGTACACCCATATTTTTAATTTTTATTAGGTATGAAAAATAAAAAAGTTTAGATGGGGGACATTATACGTGTCATGATCAAAATATTTTACTTAAATTGCTTTAAACTTAATTTATTGTTCAAATCTTAATTTTTATTCAAAGAATGAGAACGTGTTCAGTAAAAGAACTATTTATTGGCAATAAAATAATGTTTTTTCCAGTGGCGGCTGGTAAAATTCCAAAGTTGCATATCTCTGTCCCTACTTACAGGACCCGCACCAAATTTAGGGGTTTTAATAGTGAGCCCACTGGGAATGTTTTGGTAAAGAAAAAAATGTGTTAGTAGAAAGTTATAGTCAATTGAATTTTTTCAACCTAAAATATAATTTAAAAAAATCAAATGACTATAACTTTCTACCAACCCATTTTTTCTCTTAAAATTTAAAAATTAACGACAAAATGATGTAAAATGTGTTTAAAAAAACAAATAAATAAAATACCTAGACGCGTTCATATTTTTCCCAGGGGACAAAAATTCAACTTTTTTTCGCAAATTACAGAATGGTTTTTTTTCTTTACCAAAACATTCCCAATGGGCTCATTATTAAAACCCCTAAATTTGGTACGGGTCCTGTAAGTAGGAACAGAGATATACAATTTCACCAGCCGCCACTGTTTTTTTCTGTGTATAGGCAGAAACTTAGTTGGTTTTTGCATTTCGAAGCAGAGTTAGTGCGGATTATAGGTTGGAACATACATGATCTAAAAGACTAATGAACCCCTTCTTCAGTGTTGGGTGATATTTTTAAAGTTTATGTCAAACAGTCAAGCAAATCAATCAGGTAATCGGGCATCTTTCAATTTTTTTATTTGGGGTGGTTTATAGAAAATTACATGTTACCGTTGGTAGTTCAACGGAAAATTGATTTCGCACTACTGCGTTGAAGTCACGCTGTGAATACTAAAGTGGCAATAAAAAATATGATTTTTGATTGCAATGGGTATGTAAAATAATTTATTTTTTAGGGTATTTGGTATAAGAGCAGGGACAAGCATCTTCATGGGACTAACACTTGGAGGCCAGATCATCTTCGCCACTGCAGCTTTTTTTAATTTGTTCTGGTTAATGATGGTTGGTAGATTTGTGTTTGGGTAAGAAACATTTTTTTTTTCTTATAAAGTCCTCTTGACAGGCATAATATTAAGTTAAAACTTAGTTTAATTTTTTCTCTACTTATAAACAATAATTGTCTATCTTAATCAAAACGTTTATTCATTTTTGCTATTTTTAGTGTTTCGTGAAACGGAACACTTATGGAACCACTTCGGTGTCCGTCCATCCGTCTGTCGCAGACGATTTTCTCTGAAATTATTCTACGTAAAAATTTGAAATTTAGCACAGAGATAGAGTGTGGTGTCCCAATTATATACGTAAAGTATAAAAAGTTGAATTTTCGTTCTGGGGGTTAATTTCAGGGAGTAAATTGGGAACTGGAAAAAAATTCAAGGGCTTCGTGTAGAGTGTCAAATGAAAGCTTATTGAAGGACAAACTCAACAATATATAATATGTATTTTTTATGCATTTTTTAAACTTTTAGGGAGAAACGCTTAAAAATTGCTATCCCTCACCCTTATCACCAAAACGATCGCTCAGAACAATCCGAAAAAAAATCATGAACATTGACAATTAGCTGTAGATTAAACCAAAATTATCAGGATTGAAAAATTCTATCGCGATCAATTGTTATAAACAATTTAATTGTTTATTTCCTTATAACTGCTAAACCATTGGTTTTAGAGAAGAAGTTTTTCGACAAAAAATATTTCTCACAATGCAAAGAACAACTTTTGTCCTTACACGCTTTTTACAATTTTTAATTTGGCTCAGTCGAAACCCTCCCCCCACTCAGCTCCGCGCATATGCGATGTGATACGGCGTTGGTGCCGTCGGCGACGGGTTCTGCGGCAGATGGGCGGAGATCGGGCGGCCGAGGATTGCTCAGGTTAAGTGGGGGGCTGATAGCACAGAACACTAATTGTGCGAGTGTTGCTTGCACACCGATTTTTTCTCTATTTATTTATAAAAAATTCTTCAATCCTTTTATTGCGAATTATGGTGAGAGGAAGTATTGTTTCTTAGAGGGGTAGGAAACAATTTCAAGTAGTATAAATATAAATATAAATTTTTATAATTTTTTTTTAAATCACATTATTATAATTATTATAATGTGATTTAAGAAAAAAATGTTGCCTATTCTCCGATATATTATATAGTCAAAATGGATCTGCAATATAGCCTACTTTCGAACAGTGGCGTTTGTAAGAATTAAAAATTGTTTAATCGAATATACCAAGAATTACCAAGTAGTTTCACAATTTTTAATTGTAAATGTTAAAAGTCTTAGTTCCAGAAGGATAGATACACTTTGTACTGGCACTGTGACTTCAGCTTTAAACTGAAACCAAACGTTTCAAGGGCGCAATTGTCTCTCCTTTTTTCATAACTAAAGGAATCTTCTGAGATGTCCTCTGTTTTCAATTTTATATCGGGTCGGCGTTCCTGTTAATCATCCCGATAGCGCCCGGTCCAAGTAATGTAAACAAGAACAATATGTACCTCGCGTAATATTTCGGTAGTTGTTAGTCAGTCGCAGATTTATAGAACACAGAAATTTAAGCTTTATATAAAATTTCTAGGTATATTCTTTACACTGCAAAAACAACTTGTGTGAGAGACTTAAAATATTTCATGTTTATGTTTGTCATAACCTAACTTTCTATCAGTTGTAAAAATTTTACGAGTATGAGATAGAAAGAAGATGAGAGAGAGAAAAAATGAAAGAGAAAGAAGATGATTGAGAGAGGGAGATACAAAATTGATCTCTCCGTTGTAAAATGGGTTTCTGTCATCATTCTCAATTGAAAGATAGTTTTATTATAAATGTATTTTATCTTTTTTTTTTTTTTGATAAAAATGCTACTCTTCCTGATTTTTTTTTAATTTTTAGTGTAGGTGCAGAATCTCTTGCAGTAGCTCAAAATAATTATGCAGTTTTATGGTTTAAAGGAAAAGAACTAAATATGGTTTTTGGACTGCAGTTAAGTTTTGTCAGAATTGGTAGTACGGTAAATTTCTGGGTGATGGAACCTATTTACAATTGGGTACGTCAGAGCAGTTCTGGTACCCACGTTTTGGGATTCGCTTTTATTATAGGTAATAATTTAAAGTCTTTAGAAAATGAATGACAATGGGCTCCTTGCAAAATATTCACTATCCCCTTCTACAGGGTGAGTTTTTTAAAGTGTTACAAGAGGATATCTCGAAATCGGTTTAAAATATTTCCATGAAATATTGCAGAGTTAATAGAGAGATGGCCATATTTAAACATATTTTTAACATTCATCCCTCTCTATTTTGAGGGGTGGGGGTAACTTTGAAATTTGAAATGGGATGATGTATTTTTTTTATATAAAATTCGAATCTACGTAAAAACCTATATATGTGTACAATTTTTTTTTTGATCTGCTCTTTCTGTTGCGGAATTGCGATTTATTCGATTACAAAATAAAAAAAAATGATTTACCATTTAATTTCAACTTATTTATTGTCGGTCATGCTTGAGAAGTTGTTGGAGATGTCCCCCTTCTGCTTCCAAATACTCTCTCACTTTTTTCTAAATGAATTTCATACCCGCTGTAACATTTCAGGTGTCACTAATAAGCAGGCAAAGCGGATTCGGTCTTTCATATCATCTAAAGTTGTAGGTGCAGTCGCCACCACTTTTTCCTTTACAAAAACCCCCAAGAAAAAATCAGGGGTGTCAAATCCGGGGACCTGGCAGGCCAGTTGAGCAATAAACTGAGACATAACCGTTGAAACGTCAAACTTCTCAACTGACTTAACACATTTCCATGGAAACGAATAATGATTCTGAAATAAGTGAACTTCATTTATTGGTAAAATTTATTTATTTTTTAAATAATAATAATAATCTTTATTAATAGCACAATGCTAACATAAGTACATATTCAATATTTTTAATTACCAAAGGAATCTTGTAAACATATTTTTAGAAACTATCAAGAAGAAGACAAAATCATACACTATTATCAACAAAATCAAATATATAGTCGATCCGATATTAAATTGGAATATTCTGTTTGATATACAGTGAACATGCTCTTTTAAAACTTATTACATTATCACAGCCTTTAATATGTTCGGGCAACTGATTGTATTGCTTTAATCCTTTATAAAACATACTATTCTGACTAAAACTAGTGCTAACTATATCCAAATAAAAATTATTTCTTGCACGAGTATTGTGCTCATGAATATCCCTAACAAATTTACAATTACTCAAAAGATGTTGAGGTACTAAGTGATCTAACATTTTGTATATGAATACCATAGTATTATATGTTACAGTTTGTCTTACACCTAAAAGGTTTGTAGTATTTAACATATCGGTTCGTCTGGTATATTTATTACAGCCTAATATGATTCTTAAAGCCCTATTTTGCTTTTTCTGCAAAATATCAATTTCAGAATTATTCATTAGAAATAACAGTGTTAAACAAAAGTAGAAATGTGGTGCGATAATTGTTTTATATATAGTTAATTTTGCCCACACACTCAGGTCTTTTGATATACGTCCCATCACATTAATTTTTTGTTGCTATTTTATTTGTAATATACTTATAATGTTCGGAAAAGGTTAAATTTTCGTCTATTACACAGCCTAGATAAGTAAAACGGTTCACTATTTCGATCACCTCATCATTAAGTTTTACATTTATGTTTGCATTAAAATCTAATTTATTGTGTTTATTTCTAATAACCATCACTTTTGTTTTGTTTATGTTTAGTTGTAGATAGTTGTTATTTAACCACTCAAATAGATTATTAAGTTCAAAGTTTAGTGTCTTACGTACATCATTTATCCTATCCCCAATCACATATATGATGGTATCATCCGCAAATAGTTGGATTTTACAGTTTTGAATTATTTTTACAATGTCATTTATGTACAGTATGAAGAGTGTAGGCCCCAAAACAGTCCCTTGTGGTACACCATGGACTGTTTGTCTCGCAGTTGAGATTTCACCATATTTTGTTACCTGCGTTCGTTCACCTAAGTATTCATTTAACCATTTTAGGATTACATGACCAAACCCATATTTGTCCATTTTAAGTAGTAATAATTTTCTATTTATTGTTTCGAATGCCCGCTTAAAGTCTAGAAAAACCACGCCTATCGTCTTTCCCTCCTCCAGCGCAGCTTTCCAGTCAAAAAGAACACCCTGCAAAGCAGTCTTACAAGAGTTTTTACTTCGAAATCCCGCCTGATGATCACTGAGAATATTATTATTTTCTATATGGTTTACTATTTGGTCATTAACACATAACTCCACCAATTTCTCGTATGGTGGAACCATATTAATTGGTCTAAACTCCTCACATTTCACAGTACCCTTTTTCTTTTCAATTGGAAGAACTGTGCTTAATTTCCATTTTTTTGGAAATGTCCCATATTCTAAACTGTGGTTAACTACATCAAGGATTTTGTCCCCTATGGTTTCAAAGGCTTCTTTCATTATTTTGACTGTAATTCCATCTATGTTACTTTCTTTATTTTTCATTCTATTGATAATTTTTCGAAGTTCAAACATTTCTACTCTATGAAATTTTTCCATTTTGTGTTTATTTTCGATAAGGTCTACGCTCTCTTCATGTGTTTTATTTGGTTTTATATTTTCCGATATTTGTTTGATACTTTCTAAAAAATAGTCATTAAAACTGTCACATATTTCCTTTCCAGTTATTAGCTTATTATTGAATATTATTCCATTTTTAGTATCTTCATGTCCTTTAACGTTAACTAATTTCTTTAAGGTTTTCCACATTTCTGTTGAGTTGTCTTTGACCTCGTCAATTTTTAAATTGAAATAATTGACCTTAGCTGTTCTTATCATCGATACAACTTTATTTCTTTGGTTTCTGTAATTTTCCCAATCCTCACCATTCTTAGTTATAGTTGCTCTTTGGTAAAATTGATCTCTTATTTTCGTTTCGTCACTTATATCATGATTCCACCACATTTTGTTACCCCATTTCTCTTCTGTTAGTTTAACTTGTTCTGGTGCAAATTCATTGAGTGCAGCCGTTAGATTTTTTATCAAACGGTCAGCCAAAACATCTATATTTGACGAGTTCGATGGCCACATCATATCCATTAACCTAAGTTGAAATCCTGTTATATCCATATTTTTGTAATTTCTATATGTATTTATTTTAGTTCTTTTAATGTGTTCTTCTGTAAGGTGTACTTCAATAATCGAATGGTCTGTGATTTTGGGAGTCAGATGTACTTCATGCTTTATTTCTTTTTTGTTTGTAAGTACGAGATCAATTTTTGTAGAGGAGTTGTTTGTTATATGAGTGCACTTATCAACCAATTGGTATATACCATACTTGTCTATTAGGCTATTTAGTCTACCTGCATAGAAATTATTGCTGGCCATATCTATGTTGAAGTCACCTATCATTATAAATATCACATCGAGGTTTATGTCTTCAAATAATTCATCAAGTATTTCCAGAAATTCTGCATCACTTGCACTAGGCGAATGATATAGACTATATATATATATATATATATATATATATATATATATATATATATATATATATATATATATATATATATAGTATTTCTGTCTTTCTAGAGTAATTTCAAGGCCACTTATCCATACGTTTTTATTTTTGGCAATATTTACAATTTCTTTATATCTGTATCCTTTTTATATATATATATATATATCAGTGTCCCACCTGTATGACTACTCATTGAAAAAATATAGATTGTCTTATAACCTATAAGATCTATTTCATTTTCAGTAAAATCTTCAGTAACATGGGATTCCGAGAGACATATAATTATGGGTCTTTTTTGATCAACAGTCCATTCTAATTGTGTTTTATGTGTACTCAGTCCTTGTATATTTAAGTACATAAGTTTTACCTTTGGTTGCTATATTTGATTTCGCACAGCATGTAGATCCGGATAGTTTATTTTTTCTTGTAATCTTTCAACTACTCTCGATCATACGCTTTATGGTTGTAGTCTACTAATGGTATTTTTAACACTTCTGAAGCATATTTACAATTTACACAACACACATTATTTGTCTTGCATTCCTTCTCCTTATGGTCACCTGAACATTTCTGACAAGTAGGGGTTTCTTTTTTACATTCCTTAGCTATATGGCCAAACTTCCAACAATTAAAACACTGTTTAACATTCAAGCTGTCTTTTTAAAAATACGTTTTCCAACCAATGTGTATTCTGTCCTTCTTTCCAACACATTCATATGTTTGCGTATCCATTTGCATAATGACATTTATCATACCTCTCCTGTTTTTGTAGGAGTGCACTATCTTAAGTTCTCTCACATTAGGGTCTGTATTTATGGTGTTTTGTATAATCATTTTATCCAATATGGCCTCTTGATCTTCAAATTCTGATTGACTCAAATTAAATAAAATTATTCTGGGATTTTTCTTTTCAGAAATTTTTACTTCATAGTTTTGTCTCAGCGTACTCTTAAAACTGTCACATACATTTTTTACGTTTTCCTTCCTGTTCTCACTACATCTAATAGCCACTCCTCCATCTCGAACATATTTCACTCTTGATATACCAACCGGCAAGTTACAAGGATTGACTTTTTCTTCAATTTTCCTTTTAGTATCCTCGCTTGTTTGGGTCGAATCCTTTGGTTTTATTATTATTACTTCTTCCATTTGTTTCTTTACGGCTTTGCTATACCCATACTGTTCTGATGCTGAATTTTTTCTAATTCCTTCAATTTCTTCTGTTAACAGATTTATTATTGATATTTTATCTTCTATTATTGACTCTTTGCTGTCTATTAACTTTTGTAGGAGCTGTAACGACTCGCCATTCAGACATTTTGGACAATAGAATTTCATTACTCGACTACTCGTTAGTTGCAAAACTTTGACTTCTGATGCTGTTAGATTTCCACATTCTTTACATACTGCTTGATTACACCCATCACATGTAAAAACGTCTTTATTTTTCACTTTTATTTGTTTACATGAGACGCAGTTCATTTTGGAGGTTAGTTTTTGATTAGTTTGTTAGATTTCTTTAAATTTCCACAGTTTTTCTTAAACACATCTACACAAGTCATAACACATTGCTATTCTGAAATATATTAATGGAAATTTATATAAAAAATCATTTAAAAAACCAAGAAAACATTAAAAAACTAAACACGCCAATCGACACGTGCACGACGATATGTTAGAGATAAAAATTCAATAAAAATTTAGGTAACCGTAAGAGCAAATAAAAAAAAATTGTACATATACGTAGTTTTTTACGTAGATTCGAATTTTATAAACAAAAGTATCATCCCATTTAAAATTCCAAAGTTACCCCCACCCCTTACAATAGAGAAATGGGGTGAACGTCAAAAATATGTCGCCCCATCTCCCTATTAACTCACCAAAATTTCATGAAAATATTTAAAACCGTTTTCAAGACATCGGCTTGTAACACTTTAAAAAACTCACCCTGTTTTACAATTATGAAATTTCGTTATAATAAAACGGTTCATTGTAAATCTCGGTTTACATTTTGTGCAGATTTTAGTTTTTTTAAGTACAGGGATATCCAAATAAAAGTGAACGGTCCATATAACTTTTTTGTTTTTAAAGATGGGAAAAATGTTAAATATGAAAGTTTTGGGGATTTTTATGGATCATTCATATATCTTATCAGCAAAACAATTGAGCATCGAATAAAGAAAATATATTATAGAACATCCATTTTCTCGCTTATTTTAAATTGGATGGTGTATGATTTTTATCATATTTTTGGATTTTAGGAGAAGTTCTAAACATATTTTGTATAACATGCCCTATCCGGTTTTTCAATCGTTTTTGAAATATTTTAAATTAAAAATTATTTCTCATAAATATACTTTAAACGTAACTATCCAGGTTGCGAACGAAATACCTGCTACCTTTTTAAATTTTCTTCAAGTTCAAGTTATTAATATAGTTAATAATAAGTTAAGGTTGACAATAATACTTTAGTCACCGTGAATTTATAATTTTATTTTTATGCAAAATTTATTAAACAATAAATGTTACTTTTTATTAGTTATTAATATTTGAAAGCAATAACCAGTGATTATAAACAATAACAAATTAATTATAACATGTTAATATTAAATGTTAACATTGGCGGATAAACATGTCCGCCATTTTATTCTTCGCACTTTTCATGCATTCTTATCTGCCTCTGAATGTGTTTATAATACTTTCAGCATCATTTTCGTTCAGATTTCTTACTTAATTTCTCACCTTCCTTTGAATTTCTTCAATATTTTCATTATGATTGCTGTATACGACATTTTTCAAATGACCCTAGAGAAATGTACCTAAAGGTGTGAGGTCTGGGCTATTTGCAGGCCAATGTAACGTTCCATATCTACCGATCCATTCGTTATACTGATGGTTTAATAAAAAATGACGAACCTCAATTATATTATGGGGAGGCGCTCCGTCCTTTTTCCATATAATACGTCGGCGTTCTTCAAGTGGCAATTCGTCGAGAACATCTTCGATTTCATTTTCTAAAAAATTAAGATAGTGCTGGCCAGTTAATGCTCCCCGAAAAAGCAATGGTCCTAGAATTTTATTTTGTAATATCCCACACCAAACGTTGATTGAATTACGCCCATGAACACTTCGTCTATTAAACATTCCCTCAGTTGAGAAAGTTGCTTCGTCTGTCCAAACGATAGTATGAAATAAATTAGGATCTTGCCGCATTCTTTCGTTAATATGTGTGACAAAAGTATATCTCCTTTGTTTTTGATCAGCACTAAGCTTTTGAACTACCATAATTTTATATGGTCTATACTTATAATTCTTTAACTTTCTGTGAACTGTTCCATAAGTCAACATTTTATCTCTTCTTCCATATCTGAGATACCGCACACAATCGGAAATTGATGTTTTGGATTCTCTTGACAATATAATTAAATCGCTGCGTCCCTTTCTTCATTTCTTTCTCTTCTTCTATTTCCATTGCCCATTCCCCTCTTTCTTCTAGTCATCTATTTGTTTTATTATGGTGTTTAATGATGTAGTTCTTTGCCCCTCTTCAATACTTTCTTCATATTGTCTTTGAGCCGCTGTAACGTTATTGTTATTTTTTAAATATAATTTTGACATTTTGTATCGCTCATTAATAGAATAACGCATTTTGTATAAAAATAAAATTATAAATTCACGTTGACTAAAGTATTATTGTCAACCTTGACATTAGCTTTGACTTACGTACGAAGAAAATTTAAAAAGGTAGCAGGTATTTCGTTCGCAACCTGGATAGTTACGTTTAAATAAAAGTATAGTTATGCGAAATAATTTTTAATTTGAAATATTTCAAAAACGATTGAAAACCCGCATAGGGTATGTTATACAAAATATGTCTAGAACTTCTCCTAGAATCCAAAAATATGATAAAAATCATACCATCCAATTTAAAATAAGGGAGAAAATCGACGTTTTATACTGTTTTTTTTTTATTTCATTCTCAACTGTTTTGCTCATAAGATATATGAACGGTCCATAAAAATCCTCAAAACTTTCGTATTTAACATGTTTTCCTGTCTTTAGAAATAAAAAAGTGTTAAGGCCTGTTCACTTTTATTTGGACATTCCTGTATCTAAGGCATTTTAGTACTGCAATATTTTAATTTTTAGCCACTTTAACATGTGTACTTTCAATGCTGTGTTCACTAATTTTGGGCTTAATCGACAAGCGGGCTGAAAGGATAACTAGAAGAGCTGAAGTACAAAGCACGGAAATCGTTAAAATAACAGATGTCAAGGATTTTAAGTTGCCATTTTGGTTTGTTACCTTTGTTTGTGTAGCATATTATGTGGCTATATTTCCTTTTATAAGCGTTGGACAGTGAGTATACAAACTTTTTTGTTAGTCTTTGTTATATAACTTTAGCTGACTGACTAATAATAAAATCTTTATTTTTAGAGACTTTTTTGTGAAACGTTTTGATATGAAAAAGCAGGATGCCAATCAAGTAATTAGTCTAGTTTATCTGATATCAGGAGTCGCGTCCCCAGTATTTGGTTTCATTATTGATAAAAGTGGATTAAATATTATGTGGATCTTATTGTCTGAGATAGCTACAGTTATAGCGCATTTACTTTTGGGTTTTACCTATGTCAATCCTTATGTTGGAGTGGTAAGTACATTTCTAAGCGACCTGGAAAAGCGAGAAAAGTCAGGGAATTTTGACTTTTTAAGAAAATCCTGGAATATCAAGAGATTCAAAAGTCCCTTTCTCGAGTTTTTTAATTTAAAGTACCTTTTTCCACTCTATATAGGAGGATCATTTAATTAACAACATTAATAACCAATAACAGATTTAATAGTACTACGTATTTGTAATAATATCCGAGCAATCTGAATTATCAAAATAAATAAAAATCTTGACAGTTTAAAACAAATATGATCTGACGATGGGACAGTGACCGGGGCCAGGTTTGCTTGTTGTTCTGTTGTTAGTGTCGGTCAATGACTAATGTGTAAAATTGGTACGTTCTGGAAACTATAAAAGGCATGGATTTATTAAGAAAGGATTCGATATCCGTATACTGTGAGCGTATCGAACGTGAAGCCTTATATTTGTTGTTTGTTATGAAAACATTTCCCCTAGGGGTAGAGTTTACGAACTTTAAGGAAATACGTAATTGAATCAAGAATGGTAGTAGAATAGTATATTACATAACAAGTGTTGAAAGTGACATTTTTCACACGAGTGGGAATGTTGTCGCACGAGGCGACAGCCGAGTGCGATAATCCCACGAGTGTGCGAAAATTACTTTCACACGAGTAATGTACAATATTTTTCCTACAACCACAAAAATATTTACAAAAAAAACGCAATTTCTGTCTTTTAAAACCCTCACTTTCATCACTAACATTTTTATCAAGTGTGCTGAAAATAAAACAAATGAAATTGGCACCATCTATTTCAATGTCATGTTGACAAGTACTTTACAACACGTGTGTTGTAAAGTACTTTTCAACACGCGTGTGATATAAGGCCCTTTCTCGTCAAGTTAACCGTGCGTTTTTTCTCACTTTCATAGGTGGTCGTAGGAAAAGAGATAAAATAGCATTGGAGTGTAGGAGCTCAGAAGTGTTGCTGTCTGCTGGTTGCTTAGGAAAAACGTCTGCGAACGCTCGGTTACACGTACGTCTTTGTCTAATGAACTAGAAAAGAAAAAGTGCGACTTATAGATTTATAAATGACTCGGAGCGACTTTAAATAAACCTTTAGAAATAATATAACCTATAAATAATAAAACCTTTTTAACTTAAATTTATCATTATTTAGCAGAAAAATAAAATATTTTAGGACTTTTATTACTTTTAGTAAATCTTGTGATGCTTCTAACGTATTTTTTGTACAAAAATACAAGGTAAAATAAGATGTGGCCAATGTTTACAAATTGCGTTTACAGTGTCGTTTAGAATGGTTTGTTTTGGCTTCAAAGAATGTTAAATCATCCCGTATCCATTCTTAATAAATCCATGATAAAAGGTAACCTGAAAAATCTAGTCCGGGAGTTTTACTATTAAACATTGTTGAGCTCTCTGTATATAAACTAGGAGTTGGATTAGATCAGAGAAATAATCATTGTCAGATTTTCCTTTAGGCAGTGTAATGTTTTCAAGTGAGGTCCCGCAAAGCTGGGTACTCACCGGCCGCACAGAGTGCTCGCGAAAACGTTTGCAAACACGATGCTTGTTTGGTGGGGACGTAAAATACGTGCAATACAGGAACGTTTATGAATGTTTAGAACCATCTGGCGACGTTTCGAAGTCGGTAACTTCAAAGGATTTTCGGTTTTTGTGAACTTCCTGCCTTTTCTGGTAGAGAAGATTACTTACATTTTACCATACGAACAAAACTCTAAATCTGCGGAGCAACAACGAACGGTCACAAAACATGCTGGAAATCTCTGTCGTGTGCGAATGCTTGTGCTCTGGAGACTTTTAAAAAAATGTTTTCGAGTATTCACAATCATCTTTTAACGGTCACAAACGTTTGAGCAAATGAGTTTTTGGTATATACGCGGCGAGCATAAGGACACATATAAACCAGAGCATAAAAATTCCATGTAACATGCCATTTAATGTAAACTTTCTGATCTGTTTTTAGAATGTGTTATGAAAAATGTATTATTTTTTGACTCGTAAAAGCCCTTGTGTAATAATTACCAATAAAAGCTTACTTACATCAGTACAAAAGAGCCCTTTAAAACAAAAAAATTGCAATTTTTTTATATTACATGTACATCTGCCTAAGAATAATTAAAGCACTAGAGAATTTTCGTATTCTCTAATTTAGGGTCAAAATTCTAAGGAAAAATTGCATTTCTACTGATTTGTCGGTCACAAAAAATTAACTTGCTCATGTAAGAAATTATAAAACTGAATTAATTTGTGCCAAAAAAACACACCGAATTATTACCCAAAATACAATATATGTATTTTTGTTGATTATTTTGTTGTTATCTAATTCAGACAAAAAACTAAAAAAGTAAGTTTCGTGGCCGTCAGTTTCTTATCAAATTTTAGTCAGAAAACTGAAAATATCAGCCCTGACACTTCTAATTTTGTCAGTTTTTCCCAGGCAGCGACGTAAAAACAAAATTTAGCTTAAACCAGGGTGCGAAGATTTCAGTCAGCTTGATTTGAATCAAGATTTAAATCGCAATTTAAACCGTCGCGATTTTTTAATTTTAATCAATGATTTAAGTCAAAAACGTCAATTTTTGGAATGTTTATTGAAGAAAAACAAAAGAATATGAAAAAGTAATTGCAAGCTAAGTATCAAAATGTAAGATTTTTATTAAAAACAAAATAAATTAAACATAAAATAAATGGTCAATTCTACATACATGGTTCATGGTCATAGCATAAAATTAGTCGTCAAATACAAGATTACACTTATTGTTAGAATAACGAAATAATTTTCCAGCTTTATTATTCAAAGTACCGCGAAGTCAGAGGATTAAATAAGCCCATTATTGTCACGGTTGCTAACTTCTAATATAATGAGAAATCAACGTTGTGGGAGTGCAACTTAAAAAAGTGTACTGTTTTATAAAAATAAACACAGATTTTAAGACACCCGAGAAATTGATTTAAATCAAAGAATCTTGATTTTAATCAAAAAAATCGATTTTTTTTTTATAAAAATCGTGATTTTTTTTCACCCTGGCTTAAACCAAGAATGACTCCTTTGGCCACTATTGTCAATAATACGCGTGCGCAGTTGAAATTTTAAAGCATTCTGTATTATCAAACAGGACCGATCTTTAAATTTATGTATGGAGTTATATCAGCCCAGATAGCATACATGTTTATGGAAGTTTTAGTAAATTCTTAGTTTAATGCCCAATGTCCATGTAGAAATACTTATTCTAATCTTTTGAAGATTTAAAAGCTACAAAATGTTTTGATAAAATATCGAATTTGGCTAATTAAATTAAAACCGTATGTAAGTAAACTGTATAACCCATCAATTGCAACGCGAAAAAGGTTGTTTGCGGATTACTGAAGGTGGGATTTTCCAATAGCGTCTATGATGGCCAACTGAATTTCATTTTGACATGGTTTTTCGGCTTTAAAATTTTAACAATAACATATTAAGTATATATTCATATCCTGCAAGCAATTTTCAGTCAATTATGATTTCATTCAGAAGATTAATATTTTAAGAGCTCTTTGATGTCATTTTTCTGTCACTAGGACCTCAATATGGTTTTTAAATATTGTTTTCCTAACATAAATCATAAAATGTCTTGAAACTTTTATTAATACTTTAAAAAATACCCATGGATTATAAATCTACGGTTAATATTGTAAAAATGTTCACACAAATGAAATATAAAGCGAAAAATTATACTAAAATAAAATTAAGTTGGCAGTAAATAGGTGTGGTCGGCAAATGTACCCTTAATTGGCCATCATAGAGAAACCTTCTAAAAACGACAAGCACCTTCTTACCATCTGTACCAGAATCAGCGGACAGTAAAACGAGATTTTTGCTTTCGACGCGCTTTCTCTAACCGCGTTAGCAAGCAGATGATACTAACATGGTTAACGCTATTGTATTACGCAACTAATACTAACCCTATAACGAAATAGTTCATAAGACACAATGTTAAAACCGGTCAATTCACACTTTTTCACAAAAGGCAGTATCCGTAAGAAGCGGACCAATAATGGACTTTTAAGTTTAAGCAGAAATATACTAATAAAAAGTAAACATCAATACGAGTGCCGGTTACAATTTTTTTTGAAATTATTACAAGTGGTGTCTGTATAATTGTAATTTGTATTATTTATGAGTCCTGTGCGTCCAAACGTAAAAAAAATAATTGAATAAATTAGCTACATATTTAAAGGCATTATTTCTTATTATTTTTACATTTTTTAGACCGGACAGAAATAGTGTAAAAATGACTTAATTTCGCGACAATAACCCTCATGCCTTTTCTAAACCAACTGAAATTAAGCACTGTTCTAATTTGCCAAGTATTAAAATAAAAAGTTTTAAAATAACAAAAATTGATTCGGGTTTGTTAACTTAGCACGTCCAAGAAACTCAACCGATCTGATTTAATGAGATTTTTCTCTTTTTAGGTTATTCTGGGTGTTGCATACGCAGGATTGGCTAGTGGGTTATGGCCTTTAGTAGCTTTGATTATACCGGAGTACCAACTTGGAACTGCGTATGGAGTGTAGGTTTCTATTTAATATTTCATTTTTTTTATTTAGCACAGGCTGGCCATTTGGTTTCAACCACAGCCATTAACCTAAAACACACACACAGCCGTGTGACAACACTCTGATTGTCACAAGCAATTTAGTGGAATTGCCTTTCACTTGCTTGTCAAAACATATAATTTGCTTTATTTTTAGATGTCAAGCAGTGCAAAATTTTGGCTTAGCTGTCATATCTCTTTTTGCTGGGTGGATAGTAGACAATTGGGGATACCGAATTCTTAGTATATTTTTTGTATGTAGCGTAATGTGTAAGTATGTCTACTATTTTTTTGCAAGATTATCAGAAATTAAGAAATTCGATAATCGATTTTTACAAATCAGGACAAATTTATCCCTGGACGCATAGATATGTTTTTGTTGGATTGAGTAGGAATAACAAGCATTTAATTTTTTTTATCATAACATAGCTTTTCGTAATTGACAAGTGGTTTGTGCATGAATTTTTGGGTTAGTTTCCGAAAAAAAGTGGAACGGCCACGGTGTATCTCGACTAAGTTTAACCCAAAGGTCTTCCCACTTCTATTTTTTTAAAATTTTATTAAAGTGGTATGGCCTAAGTAATTTAAGTCCAAAATGAAAATTCTAGATCAATAGTTTGAAAAGAAACTTGATTTTACTAATTTTTAGTGTTCCGTTAAACGGAACACTTATGGAATCACTTCGGTGTCCGCCCGTCCGTCTGTCACAGGCAATTTTCTCTGAGGCTATTCGACGTAAAAATTTGAAATTTGGCACAATTATAGACATAGTATAAAAATGTAAATTTTGATTCTGGGGGTTAATTTCGGGGGGTAAATTGGACAACGCAAAAAAAATTTCAACGGCATCGTGTAGGGTGTCAAATGAAAGCTTATTGAAGCACGAATTCAACGATACACGGGATCTATTGTTTTAAACATTTTTCAGGAAAAACGCTTAAAAATTGCTGCCCCCCACCATGATCACCAGAAGATCGCTCAGAAAAATCTGAAAAAAATCATGAGCATTGAGAATTAGGTGTAGATGGAACGAAAATTATCAGGAATTAAAAATTCCAGCGCGATCAATTGTTATAAACAATTTAATTGTGTATTGCCTTATAACTGCTGAACCATTGGTTTTAGAGAAAAAGTTTTTTTGAAAAATATTTCCCACGGTGTAAGGAACAGCTTTTGTCCTTACACTTTTTTCAAAATTTTTAATTTGGCCCACTCGGCTACGCGCATAGCGGTTTAATACAGCGTTGGTGCCGTCTACCGCTCTACCCGCCGCCGACGACGCGTCTGCGGCGGGTAGAGCGGTAGATGGGCAGAGATCGGGTTTTATTGAGTGAAATTGAGTCAACTTTTTCAAAATTATGAGCAATTTTAACCATTACTTATAATAAATTATCGAGATATGTCACAACATTCTGATTCCATATTTTTTTTGTTCGAATTTTTCAACTTCCCATTACATATATTATGTTTTGAAGAGATATAGATCGAGAGGCAATTTTTTTTTTGGTTTGTAGATAATTTCATTATCGTCAAAATGAATTTATATTTGAACGTACCATTTAAGAGATACGTACCCAAAACTGACGAAAACCTCATTTTTTCGTCTTTTTTCGGGATTATCAAAGCTATTTAAAAATATTAAATAGTTATTTTCACTAAGAAGATATCATTTCCAGGACATGAAAGAAGATTATAGCCTTAAAAAATCTTGATACTACTCTTTTTCATAAAATAAAGTCGCCCAACCTAAAAAAAATTAGTAAAATCAAGTTTTCTTGTCAAACTATTGACCTAGGATTTTCATTTTGGGCTTAAATTACTTAGGCCACACAACTTTAACACAATCTGACAAAAAATGGAAGCGGGAAGAACTTTGGGTTAAATTTAGTAGAGGCACACCGTGCGCCATTGACAATAATATAATTTATCTTTTATACGAAAATGTATTCTAATATTAAAGAAGTATAGATGCTTGATATTTCTACCAAATTGAACACATAATATGTATATCTGGGCGTTCAGGAAAAATACCCATGTGTTCAAAAAAGAATATTTAGGATTTTTATGCTTAAACTAACCTCATCAATGACATCAACCACCTACTGAAGTTTGTTCATTTGAAGATACACCTGATGCAAGTGTATAAACCTTTCCGCTCTAAGCGCTCTGTAGGTATGTAGGTATCTGATTTAGTCCGATACCTAATTGATTTATTTACTATATTATGGTGTGTCAGTTAAATTCTATCATGGGCTAAGAGATCTCAGCCGTTAAAATTACGTACCTACATGTTATTTTATATTTTGGTTGCATTTTAGTTTCGCAAGCTTCTGCCTTTACCCTTTCGTCATTATACTGAGTAAAGTATGGATTATATGTTCTATAAAATTAGCCTAATATTATTTTATCTACTCCTATTAAATTATATATTAATTATTCAACTACTTTTGAACAATTAATAGTATCTATAAACAAACAACATGAGTTATAATAACTCACTGCTATAACTCACTATAATAAATCGGAAAAGATTTACGAACCGAATATCAAGGTGGCTCTGTACAAGCCGATTGGCCGAAAGGAAACAGTCCATTATTGTTATTGAGGCAAGTAATGTCACTCGAATAATTTTGACGTTTTCAAATTAAGTTAATACATAATTATTGTAAATTTTGTATTGTTTTGTATTGTATTTGTATTGTATCTTAGTATTTATTGTTATAGTCGTAGATAAAGTATAGTATTCAACTTGCGGTAATGGTCATAACTCACTTGATGAATTACAGCACTCGCCTGCGGCTCGTGCTGCAAACTTCATCTGCGTGAGTTATGACCTACATTACCGCTCTTTAAATAATATACTATTAAACAGATGATATACAAAACTCAAAATTTCCACTATTTACTTGGTTAATTTGATTCCTATACCCTAAAACAACCTCGATTTTTTTGTTGATTTATTGAAATAAATTTTCCGATGATTTGATGATCGAGTTCTATAAAAATCTATACTTAAAAAAAGTTACTCTGTTGGAAATTTCACCCTCTAAAAAGTACCCCAAATTATCAGAGTGATTAATTATCAATATTTTTTCTGTCAACTTGAGCCTATTTTAAATTATTCTCATAAATTTCAGAATTCTGGCAAAAAATGATAATTTAGATCCACTGAATGTGCAGTGAATATGTACAGTATTAAAATTTGATGTAGAACATTAAAAATGCAAAATGCATGTTTCATTACCATTGATGTACGTCCCGCTTGTTTGAATATTACATAAAATATAAAAGAAATAAAAACTAACATCTGAACGTTTTCTGAATAAGTTAGCAGCGTTGAATATATCAAATTTACCTATTTTTTCATTCCAACCCTGTAGTTTCAACCCGGAAGTTGTATTCAAACGTGTGCATAACGACGTTTTTGAAATTTAAAACCTCGCACTTGTAGTTTCGCTTATTCCACGACAAGATTGCCTTTAAAACTCCTTTATTTTGGTGTTAAATCTATATTTTCTTATTTTTTAGTGTCCTTTATTCTGACTGCGCTACTATTATTGTTAGATCAATACCAAAGAGGCATTCTTAACATGACTCCTAGTGGCAGAAGAAGATACCAGGAAACTTTATTGTAAGTGTACTGATGCTTCTATTTTGACAAGTGTTTTAGTTGTATTTGTGAGCATTTCATACAAGGGCGTTTCAACAAACATTTACCATCGCTGTGAGGAGAGAACATGTTTCTGAGATACATAGGTTTTTTTTTTATATTTTTCGGCTTTGTCAAAATATCTCCGAAACGACTTTAGCAATTCTAATGCGATTTGAATTATGAAAAGTACTTAAAATACTACAACATATTTAAGCATTAAAAAAGTGCGTACGGGCTGGCACCAAAATTATTTTCAAAAGAAATGTACGACACTGACTTATTTACTTTTTGATAGCACAGTTATACCTACAGACTGTTAAATTCCTAAAGTGGATGTCGTTTAGGAGAAAAATAGAATTTTATTATGTTGTGTATACTTTATCCAAAGTCAGTCTGATGACATAAAAAAGCTTTTAACGGGCTTCAAAGGGACCGACCTCATAACCAGGGCTGGCAGATCTTTTTTTCAAAATTATTTAAATTTTTATTGAAAATGTTCTTTTTATATTAGTATTCAATTGTTCAAATCTCTTTGAAAGCTAGTTTGCAAATGTACTTTGAGCCTAGAAGTTTTGAGGGTCAAAGAAAAAAAGAGTAAGCCAGTCATTAATATTATAATAATTTTTTTAGTCCTTAAGAAATATTATTTATAGAAAAACAATTGAAATCAAAATAAGAAGGGTTTTCACTGTTGTTAAAAAACTAATTAACAAACCCTTATGTGTCACCTATACTTACAAAAATTTTGTAGAACTGGCAACGCCCTGGAGACAGCAGGCCATGCTATCTCGAAAAGAATGCAAAGACAAAGACAACTGCTAATTTATATGTTCTAGACAAGAACAGCGGAATATTTTGAGCGAATAAAAATAATTCTACCCACCTGCTTAAACCATGAATATTCAGATAATTGTGCCATCACTGTCACATCAGTTATTAAGTGAATACGACAGTGGCGTGTGTGATTTAAACGATTTACTCTAATTTGCGTATTTAATTTTGTTTTATAATTGTGTGGTTTTGGACAGGTAAGTTCTGAAAATTCTGATGAGTCCGGTCATTAAATTGATTTGGCATTTTAAATCAATCATGTTCGTTTAAAACGTATCTTGAAAACATGTTACCTATTCCTAGCACCTTATTTTAACATTTAAAACGTAAACTGTAACGATTTTAACAATTAATGTAGTTACCCAAGTAGCATCTTTAGACACATTTTGGTAAATGTATCAAAACCACTGTTTCAGTTTCCGACACAAATTGGAAACTGTTGGCAACAAATATCGAAATATTTTCGAAACGTATACATTTTAAACGGCGCATTTGCACGTGTTTCCAAGTGGTTGGTACTAGCTGTGACTTTCGCTGTTTCGACACACAATCGAAACTTTTATCGAAAATGTTTCCGAAATGTTTCGAAAATGTTTCTAAACTGACACATCAAATGTGTTTATTCAAGAGTGACAAGTGACAGTTCAACATCTTATAGAGGGCGCTGTACTGTTGGAGCATGGGCAAAACCAGCGCAAACATATTGGTAAAATTGTTTTCAACAGTGGCTGATATTTGTATTTGAATATGTCATAATGGACAAAATAAAGAAACACCAATATGAAGACAAAATAATTTCGCCATCATGAATTTGTCACAACTGCATTTTCTATTGGTAATGGTAGATTTATTTTATAGTTATTGCAAAAGAGAACCAAAATCATTGTCGAAATAAATTTTATTGTGCAATTTAGTAATTTAGCTTTATATATTTAACGCGCTCTCCATTTATTTGCATTTACAGAAAAAATAATTAAATTAAAAATATTTTTATAATTTTACTTTTTTTCTTTTTTAAATTGAATTAGCTAGTAAAAGGGAACTAACGTAACAGCTTCTTGGCTTTTCGAAAAATGCAGGAATTTAATTAACACCAATTTTAACAAGATACCACTCATTTGTCAAAATGGCCTCCAGAAAGCGAGAAATTATTAGGGCCTAAAATGGTGTCAACACACAATTTCTAGTATTTGGTTTCTATAATGTTTCATACATCTTGTAGCTATAATTAATAGAAAATGTGTCGAAACAGATACACTGTTTCGATAATGTATCGAAAATGTGCGGAACAAACGCAACACTGCCAAATCATAACCTAAAACCAAAACCTACAGAAATAGTTCAGATCATTAATATTTTCTATTAAACAAAAAGAACGGAAAATAAAAATTTACTCAGTACCCAAGGGAATCCAAGGGAAAATCGTTCTTACAGATGTCGATGGGACATCACGAATAATTAGAAAATCAGACTGTGGTTTTACTTTTCCTTTTCAAATTCTTTCTTTTTTATTTTTAGTGTCTTTAGCAAACCTTGAAAAATGTTTATTATACTGTTGTTTTCTTCCTATATTTTAAAAAAATAAACGTAAAATGGGTAAATAGGTGATTCAAAAAACCACAGTAAACAAAATGGAAAAATTATAGGTTATGATAATTTGTCCCAAAGAGGTCGTAGTGTGTATGTTTTTCGAAGTTTCGAAAATTATTTTCTTCACAAGTTTCGTAAATGAATGAATATCATTGTTTGGTAAATATTTCGAAACAGAAAAATACCAATTTGTTTCGATTAGCTTAATTCGAAAATGTGTCGCTAGATTTTGGGGACGCGTGTGTCTTACCACAACTTTTAATTTTATCTAAAAATGTTTCGAAACATATTCACTTCCGCGTGTCGAAAATGTATCGACACTGTGGTTTGTAAAACATTTCGAAACAAACGGTTCTTAAGTGTTTCAAGTAACTAAATTCGAAAATGTGTCGCAAAAGTTTCGGAACATATGTGTCTGGACACAATTTTATAATTTGAATCGAAAATGTTTCGAAATGTTTCGCAGCAAAGAATTTGTGTCCAATTTGTGTCTAAATATGCTTGGGTAGGTGTATATATTATTTTGATTATGAGTATGGGATTAGAAAGGGCGAAGGGGAGTAGGGAGCCCTTTTTTGCGTCCGTTTTAAAATTTATACTTGCGTTCAAATAAAATACTTAAAGTGTAGGAAGTTAGGGAGCAAAACAGTGTAGTAAAGGGTAGGAAGGTAGGGACTAAAACACTCTTTAAAGCATGGGTATGGAAAGGGTGTCGGGGAATAGGGAGCCTTTTTTTTCTTTCGTTTTTTTGTCATTTTAGATGGCAATTTACAGAACGTTTAGTGTGAATCAATTTGTTGTGAAAATGTATACAATGCATTCTAACTACTAACTGTATATTCCAACTAACATACTTGACCCCTGAAACAATTTTTTTTTAAATTGTGGCAAAATGAGCATTCTTTACCGAAAGACCATTTAAAAAATATTAAGGGAATGTGTTCTATGGAGGCGAAGTCGCGGGTAAAACCCTCATCAATGTAAACTATAATGAACAAGCTGTAATACATACTATTTATTCATATTAAAAATTTAAAACAATATGCATTTTAATTGTTTGGTACATGCGACACCTATGGTCACGAGTTTAATGCATTTTTAGGTCATCAGACTGACTTTGGATAAAGTATACGTTATAAGACAACTTTAATTCGTATGAATTATTTATTATTTAAATGTATACTCAATATCAGCTTAGAGTTTAATGGCGACCGTTGATACCTGCCATTTCTAGTAGCATTCTGTTTACACAACTTAAACTTTAGACAGGGCCGGATTTCACATTTTTTATCAAAATTTATGACTGTTTAAATAGTGGAACAGAATCTTGCTGAAATTAATTTACTGACAACGTATGTGTAGAAATAGGAAAAAGCAATTGTACTAGAGAACTATAACTTTAAATGAACATTGCAGCGTTGTGGGGTTAAATTAATAAACTGAACTACCCAAAAGCCCTACAAGTGCTCTTCGCCAGGAGCATTTATGGGCCGTAGGTCTTTAATTTTTCCTTTTCCTTCTCTGTGCTTAGATTTTTCAAGGCAATTGGGCGCCACTGAGTTTTTATAAAGAAAGTAAATTTGCCGAATAGTAAACTTAGAACCTAAGCTGAGGTAAAATTTAGATTAAATCAGACAAAGACTATGCATGTGATTAATAGTCAATAAAACAAACTATTACCCAAAAAATAACGTTTATTCTACCCATTTAAATAGATTGATATTTGCAAAATATGTACAGTATGAAACACAAAATGGTGTATGGCAATGTAAGTATTACACCTAAGAAAACGTTTTTATATTGATATCTACATTAAATTAAATTCGGAAAAATAGTAGAAACTTATGACACACTCTTGGTAGGTAAATACTGCCGTCTTAAGCCAAAAAGCCGTAACTCAAGTTTTCACTAGTTGCTTGGATTTTTAACTTTTTAACGAATGATTAAATCCTAATCAAAAAAGGCGTATCTCTGGGATATGCCTATTTCGCTTAAAAACATGAAATAAGCCTTAGTTGCTTAGGTTTTAATTTTTGTTTGAGATACGGCCATTTTTATTATAATAAAAAGAAAAATTTAAAAACTATAAGCTTTTCCACTAAATTACTGGTTTAGATTCGTAATTTACGCCGCAAAACATAATTCCTATAGCATTAATTAATTTTGGGGAAATGTTTCTCTAGATAATTGTTAAACAAATAAAATATGTTTACCTACTTACCTTTCAATAAAAAGAAACACTTTGCAGATACACAAAGTCCAACAATATACTACCAAAATGTCTAATAAGCACAAAATAATGGCAAAATGCTTTCTGAAAACACGAAAAACCAAAAACAATATTCCAAAAAACTTTGATCTTACACGTCGTAAATCAAAATCGGACGGGACGGTTCTGAAATCAGCGAACTAACGCGGAATAGACAGACGGGTTGAAGACAGCCGGAAAGATATATGTCGGTGCAAAGGCGTAAGAAAAGTATTCCCATCTACACGGCATTCGATGCGATGTGAGGTGCTGCACATATTCCACCTGTTGACGCTCTTCCGACTGCAAGGATTAGATGCGGAATATCTATCTTCGTCGCGTACATGTAAATTTATATATCTATCTCTCATCAATTCGGCGAGTGTCTGCGTCCGCGAGGCTTTTCTTAATTAAGGGACGTTTAAATCATAAGCTGGCAAATATTTTGACATGTGTCAACGGCCGCCATTGCACTCTAAGCTGATATTGAGTATAGCTGAATTCCGTCACAGAAAATGGTTTATTTCCTAAACGAAGCCGAAATCAAAAATATCGGGATAACTTTTATTAAACATTTAGCTGTCTACATAACTGTGCTATCAAAAAGGAAAAAAGTCAGTGGCATGCATATTTTTTATAAAATTATTTGTATCAGCCAGTCCAGCTGTCCACGTTTTTAATCCTTAAATATTTATATTTTAAGTACTTCTTACAACCGAATTTTATTCAAACTGTAAAAGTTTCTGAGACGTTTTTAAAAAACCGAAAAACAAAAAACACACTGAATCTTAGAACTGAAGCAAGAGCGGACTCATGTTGATACATACTATTTGTCTTATTTTTGGGCAAAAAATCTCCCTATAAGCAATAGCACAAACATTTTTAAACACCCTTATACTGTTTGTAAAAAAATTTGTCATTTTAATTCTGTCATACAGGAATGACATACTCGAAAGACAGAGAAGTATAGCTGCGGAAGAACCTTATTCAATTACCGAGCCACCACAGGAAGAAAGTGAAGAAATTTTACAGTCAGATAATTCAGATGATGCTCGATATAGGAATCGGTATTTAGACAAAGTTGGAGCCGAGGTAAGTTGGATATAAAGTCAAACTTGTTTTCCTAACAATTAAAACATGCAACTCGCCCCTTTGGCCCTATCTAAATTACTGATTTCGCAATCCCCGACTTTTTTCTGCTTACAAGAGGTCCTATGTAATTTTATTCGGCCTTGCTTAGTATTAACAGCGCAAGAGATGTAATAGATTAAGAGCCAGCGACCGCCAGATATACGTTATAGTATCAAGCCTAAGATTTTTTCTGTAGGTGTACACTATAGTTAGTAGGTAAGAATGTTTGGATACTATGAAACTTGAGTCAGGGCGGCTTTGGCAGGTAATGTACTAAAATATAAAAATGTAAGAGTAAAACGTTAAAATAACAAATCTGATTCTTTAATATGTTCAACAGGACAGCATTATAAACCCATATTACCAATTGCCAGACGCTTTTCACGGGTCATAACTTCCGCCAGACGCTTTTAAGCTCTATAAATTATCGTGGCATTGACGTTATAGTATCAAATCTGAGTTTTATATGTTATTCGGACGACTATTTAACGATATGATCCAAGCAACCAGACCCATCTGAAGGGTCTAACCTCCCCCAAGCCAGTAACATGACTATAACCCGATATATTACTTACTCAAACACAGATGTCCTAGCAGCAGTGTTGTTAATTGGCGGATAAAGTCCGATTTGCGGACTTTTTTTCAAGCTTCGAATATTTTGCGAATCTTAAATGTTTCGGATCTTTTGCGGATATTTTGAAGACTTTGGCAAAATGGCATGTTACTTTGAGGCAGCGTTGCCATGTTTAGGGATTTATCACGAATCTAGGAATTTCTAAGGGCTTTGGAACGAATGGGATTTTTTAAACAAGATTCTGGTTAATCTACGGATTTTTGTCAATTATAAAAGAAATGATTTTAAACATTATTACAATAAAATAATATAATAGCTACTGTTTACACTTATTACAGTTACTTGCTGTTTCGAACTACTGCACTGCCAATTTTAATTGAGGTGGCGTTCTGGTAATGTCTGGTATTAGTGTTTGTTGGGTTGAGGAGCCTTGTATTTAGATGCTAGCGTTATGGCATTTTTGGGAAATAATACACATAATTTAACTGATGTAGAATTATTAGATTTTCGTAGATATTGTTTACAATTTCTCAGTCACAGTTGTAAACAAATTTATAATCGATTTAATCCAAAGGACCCATCAATACGAATTTTAAAAAGATAAAAATAATTTCACGTTCTGAAGTTCATTCCGAGAAACATGTTTCTATTGCTCCCTTGGTAACTGGATTCCCAAATTTAATGAAGCACAATGAATTAAATGATGTCGACACTGAGTGACGATTATTAAGAAATGTCAATTCACGATCTAGTAGGAACGGATTTAAATAGCTTTTGTAAAAAAAAACTCTGAAATTAAAGCAAATGATGGCCAGTACCAGTGAGCCACTGTTGAAAGGGGATATTCACATGTAAATTTAAATAAAACAAAATTTCGAAACAGGTTATCACCTGAAACATTAGCAGGAATTATGCACCCAAAACAATTATTAAAAAACTAAAACGTGTTATAATTTTTCAGTTGGTAATGAGCTTAATAGAAAAATGAACAAAACAATGTATGGCAAGTAACCTATTATGTTTTTTGTATACATTGATTCACTGTTCCTAAGGCTAGTTTTTAGTTTGTTTTGTTTTACCATAAGATCGTATTAAAGTAATTTTATTTGTATAAATTTAGAGTTTTATTATTTCTTCAATAAATATCCAAACCTAAAACTATAAATGCTACGGATTTCTAGGAGGATATAAGAGGTTAGTTTAGAGATTTATTAAAATTTCATCCGGCAACGCTGCTTTGAGGTAGAGTGTATTATTAATTAATCTTTCTTATTAAATTATAAAAACAATTAGTGTTCCGTGCCGTCAGCCCAACACTTAACCTGAGCAAATCTCGGCTGCCCGATCTCCGCCCATCTGCCGCACTACCCACCGCCGACGACATTAAAGCCGTATCACATCGCGTATGCGGCGACACTGCCTCAAAGTAACATTTTGCCAAAGTCTTTAAATTATCCACAAAAGATCCGAAACATAAAGATTCGCAAGTTATCCGAAGCTTGAAAAAAGTCCGCAAATCGGACTTTTATCCGATAATTAACAACACTGCTGCTAGAACATCTGTCTTTGAGTACGTAATACACGTCACAAAAGGGTATTTTTGAAAAGGCTATCCTAAACCCAACTATAGACTAGAATATCTTTCGACGAAGCCGTAGGTATTGAGAATTTTCGTTCTGTGAGAAGGAAATTCACAATATTGTATGTGGAACCCTCTACGCGCGAGTCGAACTCTCATTTGACCGTTTTTTTTATTTCACACAATCAGGGCAACGCTCATAAAATAAATTATTTTTGTCAAATACCATATACGTACGTACTTAATTTTCGGCATCGACGCCTCTGGTAAGAAACCAAACGTGGTCAAGTTTAATAATAAAACTATCACAGCTGATTTAGCCCGTTGAATTACACAGGTTAAAACTTGTTTTGCGTTCACTAGTAGTTTCCTAACCAATATCAGAGGCAACATTTTTTTTGATTTATTTCTTTTAAACTTTGAATTTAAATTGTGGCATTGCAAATATGATAATGTCTCGCGCTAGTGAAAGCGGTCCGAACAATTTTTGTAATTGTAATTTCACTGCAAACGAGAAGAATCAAAAGGCTCAGAATCTTATTTAAATCAATAACAGACTAGAGCTAAGTTGGAAATGAGATTAGTACTAAAATACAGGTTTATAGATACTCTTTCAAAAATTGTATAAATCGTTTCATGAAAAGTTTTTGTTGTCCAGCGTAATTAAATTTATTCAAATTAAGGTCATCTTAAAACGTACCGCGACATAATAAAATGGCACTTATCTCTTAAACGAAAAAATCTCAAAATACAATTTTTATTAGGCATTTAACTTCTACACAGCCATGCTATTAGTGGCGTATATTCTTTTCCAAAATTATTTCAGTGCCAGCTCCTACGCACGTTACTGGTGGAGCTGCCAAAGCCCTTTTTAATGCAAAAATATGTACCATTTTAGGTACTTTTCACCCAAATCTCATTCAAATTGCTAGAGTCATTTCGATAATATTTTGACAAAACCGAGAAAAATATTTAATACGGCGTTTTACTGCATATTTCAAGCATGGAAAAAACGGAGCAAATCTGAGATTGGTACTTTATTTTTCCTGGCTGCTGCACTTTTATGATAATATGTATGGAATTGTCATTGGCGTCATCTGATAAGTCAATAGATTTCAGATGAGCAAGATTTTAAGAACGGACTGGATAGTCCGGTTGGGTTTGCTTGGGTAAAATTTTATTTACTAAAACTAGATTATTTATACTTCCATTTATTTTTCAAACGGACGAGGACTCAAGTATTGTCGGTTATAAATCATATTTGAAACCTACAAATTTAAAAGCTTCTTTTAATGAACTTACACTTTGACAGCTGACATCCCCCACCATGCATCCATCGGAAACATCGGTCTTTAAAACCGGCCACAGACAGGGAGAATGTTTGTGTGCATCAACGCACGTGCTGAGACGCTCATTCATCAACGCCGGTGTATGGGTAAATTTTCCGGTACTTCTACCGAAAAATTTGTCTACACACTGGCAAATATCAACGTGCATTCATGTATTAATACTTGTGCGTGTGTCTATAGGCCCCTTAAGTGTGATGAATCCTGTGAGCAATCTGATGAAAGTACGATAAATTTAAAAACGCTAAAATTAATTTCAGCAAACTTTCGTCGGTTATTTAAAAACGGTTTTATGGAAATGTGATAAATGCGATGTACACATCGATAAATTTATAAAGTTGTCCTATATGTTTTTTGATAATCAGGTTTTTAAGCCTTTCTTTACCGAGCCTACTTTGTACTGCAGTGCCTCTATTCAAAAGCTTTTTTGATTTGTCATGGGCTCCACTGATATGGCATATTATATCAAAAATAAAAGAAAAAGGATATTATACAAGAATATTATTTTTGACGTCATTTATTTATACTACCGGCACTTATTAGGGCTGAAATAAAAGGAAAACAAATTTGGAAATATAGTCATCTATTGGTTGTATCTTGCATGTCATCGAAGAAGGTTGACGCATCGCGTCGTATTTATGCGGCGGTAGGTCCAGTGATAATTTTGAACCTTATTAAGACCTTGAAGGCACGATTAACAGTGCCATATATATGCGAAAGTGGGGCTGGTATTGGTACAATAAAAAATAAATGTTGCATGAATTAGGCAGTGGATTTTGGAGATTTTCAAATTAAAATTAATACTTATTTTCTTTTTAGCTCCCACGAGCGTAGATACATCACATCCAGTACCAAATGTTTTAGGATTCTACAAAAAAAATAACAGTTGTGATATTTAGAAAAAAATGCAGTCAGGTATTAGCAATAATGTGGATATATGCAGTATAAGAAATTCGGAATTCTTTTAAAAACGACATTTGGCTATATTTTCGTTTCAATAAAGAAACGATATTTTTTTTTATAAAACGGTTTTGTAGAGCCACATCGCTGCCAAAAAAAAATATTCAAAAAATGTTTTAATTAGCGGCTTTTAGGCTTTAGGAATTCGTGAACTGATTTATAGTTAAGTACATTTTTTGTCTTGTTGTTTTGTCTTAGTTTTGTATATTGCAGTTTAAATATTTAATATTTTTTAACAGAATTAACTAAAAATAATTTGTTACAAAGTTTCACCGTTTTCTAGATCATTTTGTCTTGCTCTTTTCTCCACACTCCAATGTTATTTTTTTTAAGTCGCCTACATATTGTCAGTAGTAATGGGGGGTATTGTGATAAATTGTTTGTTTTAATTAATGCTTATGCCAGTACCTGTTTTTTGTATAGGCTTAAGATGTATTTATTTTTATCTATTAAGTTAAACAAAAATTGTTTTTCGATACGCCTGTGAAATATCTATAAGTGGAATTCTGAAAAATTCAGGCATATAGTTCTTATTAAGTAAAATGAACATTTTTTAATATTTATAAAACACCACTCTGATATATTTATGCATGATTGAGAAACGCCATAAGAACAGTAAATTCAGAATTAATTATTAGAAATACTGAATGAGCTGCAACATTTTGTTCAGGAGTTTTTTTATGTATCCCTTATATTCAACTTACAATATTACAATATTATTTAATAGAATTATTGTCAAAATACTATGGGAATATTTTTTCAAATAATTTCTTACATTAAGATTGACACGCAGCGTAAAAATCGTAATACTTTTTAATAGATATGGTATTACTATTAGTACAACTAATATATTAATATCTTCTAGATTATCTCGAGGCATTTTAATCAACTATTTTCAAAATTTACTTTCGGAATATTCGCTAACATTTTGTTTAAATAACTTTTTACAGATTAAGGGTCGTATTCATAGTCGTTCCTCATGACTTGAGGTTTCTTCAAGCACGAGTGACACCTTGCTTTTAAATCATACCTCAAGGTCTAAGAAATACTAAAGGAACGTCTATGAATACGACGCTAAGAACAGTTATGCAATTTAAAATGTTACTATTAGAATTGAAATCTCTGACAAAATTGTATTATGAGAACTCTTCAGGTTACTAAATTATCTGAAATCATAGACGCCCATAGAGTAAATTTTAGGGGGGGGGGGGTGGCAACCAGCCAAAAAACCGTCTGTTACAAAATCATGAAGTTTCGCAGTTGTTAAAAAGCACCGTAGAACCCGACACCGGGGGGGGGGGGGGTCTTGCCCCTCCCTATGGGCGCCCATGTCTGAAATTGTTTTGCTCAGTGTAGCATTACACATTATGGGGAGTCATTGTATTATTCGTTTTGTTCAGCTGATATTTTCACAGGCCAAGACGGATAAGGCAACTCGCATATCTTTTAATAATAATGTTCAAAAAAAGTGCCACGTTGCGTACACACACATTTTTATAATGTAAAAATGCATCATGTACGTTAAGATATGCATGTTTAAGATGAATTTCAAACAAATTGAAATTCGGCTTAAGAGCGATAAATAATGCCTGGAACACCATTTAAAGTAAACATTGTTTATTTGTAATCACCGGCCCGTCGATATTTTCTTCTGCTAGTACGTGAACACAACTACATGCAACTTACGATGTATGTTCTAATAAAATAATTATTGAAATATCTGCCAAAATTTTGTTTAAATAACGTTTGACAGATTAAGAGCAGTACGCAATGTCAAAATGAAGTATTTTCTATTAGAATTACTAAAATACTTAACAAAATTGAATTTATGTAAACTGTTCTGCAGGCTATTAAAGTGTCTGAAATTGTTTTGCCCAGGGCATTATTTTTAATTTCATGACATTACGACGAATCACCGAGTGTTGGTCTTGTTTAACTGATATAGGTACATATTTATATTTACGGACCAAAATGGATTTGTAACAAGGTAACTCAGTATCATATTTTTCAATCATAGCATTACACAAGAGTACGACCTTGCGTACAAACACATTTTTATAGTGTAAACATGTACGATATAGCATACATGTTTAAGACGAATTTCGAACATACATATGTAGCATCCATTTGATAATTTTAAGATGTCAATGAAGACAAAATTACCAGATGCAACTTTATACCTAGCCCAAGTCTTAAATATTGTGTTTTTATAGTAAAAAATAATAAGTCAAATGGACATGCAGGGTTTTATTCAAGCTTAGTCTTATCTTAATTAAGCATAAACATGAAAAGTTGTGGGAATTAAAATCTGGACTTTGTGATAAAATTCTGTAAGTTAATTTCTGCCTACCTTATACAAAAGGTGAAGATTATCTTGTGGGAAAATTTTAGTTGAAATAAAAGATATGGGCAAAACGTACAGACTGCCAATAGACAAAATTGTACAGCACTTTAAAAATAAAACAGCAGTAAAAGAAGATTTTACTAAAGGAATTAATTAGGTAATTTAAAATTTCGTTGCTCCTACAAAGTTGATTCTTCTGGGTAGGTACTGATGTCACTAAAGAAAGAGTTTAGTTTGGAGTTAATGTGTCCCACACTTCTTAAGCTTGATCCATAAATGTGACGTTTTGTTTATATTTTCGGTTCATCTTTCTCAAAAACGAATATTTGGTGTTTGGTGGCATATACATATACCCAAACACGACCATTATAGCATGATTAAAATACCTTACTATTAACTAATATTCCATTTTATGAAAAATCCAATCCTGTGTAAAATCATATAATAATCCTGTGATAAAAAACAACTTTTTGCTCTTCGTTAACCTGAGTTGAGAAAAAGCTGTTTTACCGCAGAGTATTACGCACATTTGCCTTTATACGGTTTCGTGCAGTTATGATACAAACCTTGGAAACCAGTTCTAGCCTTTGCTGCTACTATAGACTGACGAGGGTAACTTTTTAAAAATTATAATAACTGGTTCTATTCTGTTTCAGAAAAAAAAACACTGGGTGCACCACTTTTTATCCTTTCTAGTGAATTTATTTCATTCCATTTCTTTTTTACCCATATCCGTAACACTACATTTTGAAGGAAAGCCTGGCCAAAAAGGTGTTTTCTTTTATATTTTGTAATAAAATTAACAAATAAAATGCCTTCCACTTTCCACACTGCCGTTCTGTTGTTACATCTAAAGGGTTTTGTACACAGGGTGAGTTTTTTAAAGTGTTACTAGGCGATATATCGAAAACGGTTTAAAATATTTTCATGAAATTTTGGCGAGTTAATAGGGAGATGGCGGGGACATATTTAAACATTTTTGACATTTACTCCCTCTCTCTATTTTGAAGGGTGGGGGTAACTTTGGAATTTTAAATGGGATGGTGTACTTTTCTTTATAAAATTCGAATCTATGTAAAAAACTACGTATGCATACAATTTTTTTATGATTTATTAGGATATAAAATAAATAAAAATTACCATTTAATTTCAACTTATTCATCGTGTGCCATGCTTGAGAAGTTGTTTGAAATGCCCCGCTTCAACTTCCAAACACTTTTTCTAAATGAATTTCGTATCCGCCGTAACATTTCAGGTGTCACTAATAGCAGGCAAAGCGGATTCGGTCTTTCATATCACCTAAAGTTGTAGGTTCAGTCGCCATCACTTTGTCCTTTATAAAACCCAAAAGAAAAAGTCAAGGTGGGTCAAATCAGAGGACCTACCAGGTCAGTTAATACATAATCGTTAAAACATCAAAATTCTCAACTGACTTAAGTAAAAATAACGCATTTCCATGCGTCCATACCACAAATGGTAATTCCGAAATAAGTGAACTTGATTTATTGGTAAAATTTATTTATTTTTTAAATTCAGTCAAAATTTAGTTAACCATAATTCCGTAACCGAAAGAGCAAATAAAAAGGAATTTATACACATGCGTAGTTTTTTACGTAGATTCGAATTTTATAAACAAAATCCGATTTAAAATTTCAAAGTTAACCCCACCCCTCAAAATAGAGTAAAATGTCAAAAATGTTTTAAACAGTTTTCGAGATATCGCCTTGTATTACTTTAAAAGTCACCTTGTAGGTGTGAAAGGTAAGAAAGCAATATTTACAGTATAACAAAGTGCTGTCCGGATTTTAGTTGCTGCAACTGTACATACGATATTTTTTTATGAAAAGTGAGTTTATAAGTGTAAAATATATTTTATAAATTGTTGCAACTTATTATATTATACTGTACTCAAAACGTTTTTAAAAATGACTAGCTGAAATTTTTAAATATTACGTTTTATATGTATTTTATAAGTATATTTATGTCTTATTTCTATTAGTGGAATTAGTAGATGTAAAATCATTTTTAAATAATTTTTCAAGGTAATTAGTTTCAATCAATTAATATTTTTGTAATATATGTAAATGGACGTCCATATGAAAGGGGCTGATTTGTTAATCCTAGTTTGGCATTTTTGTGACCATTTTTGACTAACATGCATGCGCATAATATGCGCATGCATGTATATTTCTTCAAAGTATTTAAGGTTAGGTAATACATACTTCGGAGATAATTTTATTGAAATCGTAATTTTTACAAAAAAAAAATTGAGTAAAAATGATTCCAAAGCTATGGTATCTACTTTTCCATCGAGTTAGAAATTTTATATACTATACTAATTCGGCTTTAACTCCATACCCACAGAGTAGATACTTTTCGTGTGTCCACTTATAGTATTTAAAGATGTGAGTAAATCTATCATGGCAATCCAGCTTCCGACCGATTTACGTTTTAAATTTTTTAAAAGTCGTGTAAAATATTTAAAACGTGTTTTAAGTATAATTATTCGGTGAATATGATAATTTAAAAAAATATAGGTTTGCAAAAATACTTTTGCTACTTTGCTACCTTTAAATATTTTTCAGTCCATAGCAAATATCGTTAGAGTTCATGTTGGGTTAAACATAGAAGGGAATATTCTTGTTACCAAAACGCGATTACCGTACTATTGAAAATTTACATAGAAAAATGTTTGATGTCGAAATTACAATATTCTGATCTCTATGCGATTTGAATACTTTCTTTAAGTTAAAAATGCCAAAAAACATTCTTTACAATACACATAAAACTGTTGGAGACAGAAATGCCATGTTATGTATGCCCCTTTTATATTGTTGCAAAACATTTTACTAAAAAAAGAAAGTACCAATAAAATTTATTTTTGTAGCAGAGGTGTTTTTTTAGATAATAAAAGCTATTTTATATGGATAACGAGTTTGTCCGATCAGCATAACCCCCCGAAAAAAAAAAGATTCACAAAATGTTCTAGCATGTTCAGAAATAGGAATCCAAAAAATCAATTTTTTTTAAGATCTTGAGACAGCTATTTTAAATTTAAAGTTTCCATATTAAACCGTTCGCGTTCCTAAGATGCGATATACAGACAGATGAATGGAAGTTAGGGTTAGAAACTGAGATAAAAATAGTCTTCAAGTTGCTTAGTGCACACGCATCTTTGTCTTGCACTCGTATATTTCAGCTTCTCTGAGATTTTTCAGGGAATGCTATCTACAAAAAGTCATTAAAAAATAAGGTAGAAACATGAGCTTAATAAGTTTATTTATTTTAAATCGATATAATTACAAAGCCTAAAACTACAAATACATATAAGATTTGCAACATTACATATTATTCTCTGTGTTGGCAGATGCTTTCCGCTTTTGTGGGTTTGCAAGCTTAGTATTCTCCATCATAATTTTGGTTATAATCTTGATGGCCTCCCTCCTTTCCGGTTTTGTGGGTTTGCAAGCTTAGTATTCTCCATCATAATTTTGGTTATAATCTTGATGGCCTCCCTCTCTGCATCATCGTCATCATCAACAATAATAGCCGTGTGGACCTGAAGTTTATGTCCATTATTTACAGTATCTACTTCTCGCCCCCGAGCAACTTTTTTCGTCATTCTGTTTAGACTATATGGAAATTTCCTAAGGTATCCCAGTTTTGGACAATCTAGAAAAGAAAAACAAAACTAAGGGAACTTTTTGATCATTTAAAAGGTCTTGCAGTTTAAAAATTTTGTGCAATTAGACTTTTGTAAAGCTCATGTCACTTAAAAAACTGCACGAATATGCTGTTTTTAACAACCTGGCTGGCTAAGTTAGTTGAACGTTGGCTCGTCGACCAGTCGCATTAAGAAGCTTCATTACCATGTGTTTACTTGTATGAGAAATTACGTTAGTAATTCATCATCAGCATTCATCATCAGCTGATACATACTAATTTGTTTCAAAGAATAGCACCAAAACTAAAGGTTTAATTAAAAATTCGTTCTCAGTATAAATTATAGGCAAAATGGTGAACAATGAGGGAAAGTCTTTAAAAAAAATAAATATTACAAAATAGCAAAAATTTAAAAAATAATTTTTTGTTTTTTTCTTTTTAAATGACTTTCCCTCATTTTTCTATAAAATCAGAATATATTTCCAAAATTTCGTATCATTTCGTTGGTTAGCTTTGGTTCTATTCTTTGAAACAAATTAGTATGTATCAGCTGATGATGAATGCTCTTAACAACGGCATGTGCATGTACAAATCAGCTGGCGGTAATCAGTCAAACTGCTTTACAATAATGGGGTCGTAATAAAAGTTGGTACATAAACTGTTCAAAAACGCAATACAAACCTTTTTAAGTCTAGATGTCAATAACTGAAATTTAAGTCATTAAATTCCGGAAAGAAGTCGTCTCCAACAATAAAAATTCTTCTGAAAAGATTGAAAAGTGGAGTCTACGAAAATAGGCAACCCCTAAAGCAGGGTTCTCAGTGACCTGGAAATGTCAGGGAATTAAATTTGGGTGAGGGAAAAGTCAGGGAATGATCTAAAGTGTCAGCTAATATTACCACCGAACCTGGAAAATGCTGCACTGAATTAAAAAACGCCAAAGAAATTATATTCTTACATTTTGAATGGTTTCGGTAAATTGTGACACCTGTTGTACATTTTCAACGCCCCCTTGTATCTAGTAGACCTTGCCTGCCGCCAATGACATCTTACCAACTCCAGCTACGTTTGGTGTGGTAAATAAACTTTATTTTTGATTCAATGATAACCGGCGCTGTATGCCTACCTTTTGTTATTACTTCAGGAATTAAAGGACGGAACTGGTCTTATCTTACTCTGCGTCAATAAATCAAAATCGCTTCTGGTCCGCTTGCAGCACAACAATGTTTTTACGTGTATTTTGTATGCGGAATAAAGAAATGCTCCTTCTCGCTTTAATTGTTGAAAATAGTATTACAGCAATTTTTGCTCGTAGTAATGTATTAACCTAAAATAGAATCCAGAAACGTTGAATGTCGTCAGAAATTCGTTTTACATTTTGTTTATTTTTGTGTTTTCAAGTCTTATAAGGTAAGTTTTTCTGCAGATTCTTGTCGTCATTTGTGTTAAACATAGATATCTCTAGAAACACTCGTTTTCCCTGCTTTGAGCACCTCTCCTATTTTTCAGCTAAAAATATGTCCAAGAAAAAGACAGTTTTTAACATGGATTGGATTAATCCAGAAACATCTCATCCTGAATGACAGGCATCATTAAAACCGATTAAAACAAACAAACACTGTTTTTATGCTTTAAAACTATTGAATTAAGTAATATGGGCAGGCAGGCCATTATTAACCATTTTAAAAGTGATGGTCATATAAAAAACGTGCAGAAAAATAATAATATTGTGGACATGATTGACGCAAAACCGTCAACAAAACAAAAATTCTTTTGATAAACTCAATTCGGCCAAAGGGAAAAAAGCCAAGATTCAGATAATAAAATCAATCAAAGCGAAAGTCAAAATGAAATCTACCCAACCAACTCGGCTAGCGTAGTTAATCAAAAGTCAACTTTTTTGCAGGAGTTTATATTAAAACAGGAAGTAATGGATGCCGAGATTTTTTGGTGTTTAAACATCGTAATTAAACATAGGTCCCTAAATTCAGTTGAGTCAGATATGAAAGTTTTGAAACAAATTGCTAAAGATAGCAATATTGTACAAAAAATGGCTTTAAGTCCAGCAAAAGCTGCATATGTTATTTGCTTTGGTTTAGCTCCATACTTTATTACATTATATGACTGTTCTAAATAAAAATGGAATTTTAGAAGTTCAAATAACAGACCAGATGAGAAAATATGTAAAAAATGCTTACAGAACATATAAAGAGGCGATGGATAGTAGTCTTAAAAAGAAACAGGAATCTGATGGAGCTAGATTTAAAAAAAAAAACTAAAAATGAAATATATTGTTTAGAAAATAAGAGAAGATTAGAAAAAGAAACATCTACAACAATATCTGCAATAGACCTAGAAATTGCTGAGTTACATAAAAGCGTGTAAAAAAGGTTTCCCAGAAAATACTTTGGCTGATCATATTAAAATAGTCCGTTTTTATTATTTTATTTGTTCTTGTTAGATCTTTCCGTATTTAGTTTTCTTTGACTGTGTAATATATTACTGATAAAAATGTTATTGTAAGATGTCCATTATACTATTTTTTTTAAGTAAATTCATTCCAATTTTTGTTGTTTATTGTTCCAAACAAAATTGTTTTTTTTAAATATACATATTTAAATATAATAAGAAAACTATTTTAAATTACGATCAGTAAAATATTATTTTATTTATTAGTGGTAAATCAAAAAATATGTTCCGCTTACAAAATTAAGAACTTTTTATTTTCATTTTGTCAAAAGATTAAAGTTGTTAGTATTATAGTATCTTATATTCTAAAATTTCGTTTTCATTATTTTTTTCCTTTGGGGTGCTCCTAAAAGCTCAAACCTCCAAATCTTTATGGCTCCAACAATTGTTATAAAAATGTGAAATAAGTACCAGTCTAATTCATCATTAATCATTTTATGATAAAAAAAAAATACCTATCTGCTACTTAAATCACTGACAAAAATGGGAAAATATACCTGGAATTCAATTATAGAGTCATGGAAAACCTGGAAAAGTCAGGTAATTTAAAAATTAAAAGTCGCTGAGAACCCTATAAAGGTATATTGTTATATTTTACTAACATATTTAGCTTGTTGCATTTACGACTGTAAATATTACACGGTGTGACTCGACTAAGTTTAACCCAAAGGTCTTCCCACTTCCATTTTTTTTTAGATTTTTTTAAAGTGGTGCGCCCGAAGTAGTTTAAGCCCAAAATGAAAATCCTAGATCAATAGTTTGAAAAGAAAACTTGATTTTACTAATTTTTTAAGGTGTATAATCTTTTTTCAACTCCTGAAAACGATACCTTCGTCGTGGAAATATTTAATATTTTTAAATAGCTTTGATAATCCTGAAAAAATGAGTTTTTCGTCAGTCTTTGGTAGCTATCAACCTATCTCTTAAATATTACGTTCAAATACGATGGTGTATGAATTAATTTTAAAGATAATGCAATTATCTACAAATCAAAAGAAAAAATGCCTCTCTATCTACATCTGTTCAAAAGATTTAGATAATAGAAGTTGAAAAATTCGAACAAAAAAATTATGGAATCAGAATGTTGTGATATATCTCAATAGTTCTAAGTTATGGTTAAAACTGTTTATCATTTTCAAAAAGTTGATTAATTTTAAGCTTAATAAAAAAAATCATCTATCTGGTATAAAACCAAAAGGTAGAATCGTCGGAAACTGTATGTCCGCGCCGACACGACGTTGTTGACAGTGTCAACCGCATAGAGCGCTGTGACGAAATGCATTTAGTAGCTGCAATATTAAGTTTTTTTCGAGTTTTACTTAGGTACTTAGTGACAATATAAAACTGATTCCTTTTAATTTAATATTTTCATTTAAATGGATTGTTTTCAACGTATCATTCTATATAAAAGGGCAAAATGATACATTGAAAATAACTATAATTCATTTAAAGGAAATTAAATTAAAATGAGTCAATTTTATATTTTCACTAAACCTAAGTAAAACTCGAAAAAAATTAATATTCCCCCTATTAAACGCATTTCGTCGCGTCGGCGCGGACAAGCAGTTTCCGTCGATCCTACCTTCGGTTTTATTCCAGATAAATGATGAAGTTTGTTTTATTTTGCTTGAGATTGAGTCAGCTTTTTGAAAATGATGAACGGTTTTAACCATAATTTATAATTATTGAGATACCGTAAAATGGGGTGAATAGGGTCTTGAGGGTGAATAGGGTGGAAAGTGTGTTCGTTACCTAAATACAGTTTAAAAATAAAATGCGCGAACGGTGCCGATTTTCGGACATGCCGCTTACATGTTGGCACTTGCCAACACCGGACGTGATATTTATGTGTGCTGTTAAACAACCTGTAGGGGCGTGTTGGCCAGGATAATATTCGTAATATTTAGCGGCGAAAAAGTTATCCCGGAAACGTGTCCCGTCTTTTTGTTAAAATTAATGGACAAAGATTTTTGTGTTTGTGTAACTCAAAGGTAAGTGTCCCAGCAGCAAAGTTATATAATTAGTGTTTTATTATATTAACTGGTGTTTGTGTTAAGCCGAATATATTTGATATAGTTTATTACTGTATTGTAACACACTTGATTCGTAATATAGGTACGTTTAGAAACCAATTTGAACTTTATTTACCTATTTAACCTATTTTTACAATAATATTTTGGGCTTTTTTAGCAGACAAGTTGACCACAAATATTTTATGTAAAGTTTAATATATAACTTTTGTTACCTATTTTTATTTATATATTAGTTATATATTAATATAACTTTTGTTACCTATTTTTGCAAAAAAAAAGCCAAAAATTATCTTTTTAAAACAGTTTAGCTGACCCTTTTTACCCCAGTAGCGATTTAAGCGTATTTTAGATTAACTTTTATTGGGTGACCCTATTGACACCGACTTTGGGGTGAATAGGGTCAGGGCATGAAAGAATATTTATATGCTGACTCCTACTGAATTTCTTAAATCTTAATAATAATAGTATAATAATAGTAACCTATGTCCAAATTTTTCCGGACAACGGTTTCAAAGTTATCGAGGTTCAAAGTTGAAAATTGACCCTATTCACCCCATTTTACGGTATATCACAACATTCTGATTGCGTAATTTTTTTCTTCAAATTTTTTAACCTTTTATCATCTATATCTTTTGATCAAATGTAGATAGAGAGGCATTTTTTTTATTTGTAGATAATTGCATTAACTTTAAAATTAATTCATAAACCATCGTATTTGAACGTATCATTTAAGAAATAAGTACCAAAAAGTAATTTTTTCATTTTTTTCAGGATTATCAAGCTATTTAAAAATATTAAATATTTTCACTAAGAAGATACCGTTTTCGGGACTTGAAAGAAGGTTATACGCCTTAAAAAATTTTGATAATACTCTTTTTCATAAAATAGAGCCGCTTAACCTAAAAAAAAAAAAATTACTAAAATCAAGTTTTCTTTTCAGACTATTGATCTACGATTTTTATTTTGGGCTTAAATTACTTAGGGAACACCACTTTAACAAAATATGAAAAAAAAGGTGGGAAGACTTTTGGGTTAAACTTAGTTGAGACACACCGTAATTAACCTCAAGCAATTTTGCTATTTGAGTATAAAATTTATAAATCTGCAAATATTCCACATAACTGAAAGCATGGCCATAGCCAATCTAACAAAGGCGGGCAACCATGTAGTTGACCAGATTAAGAGTAGCCATGGAATACCTGCTTATTTTAAAATGTAATGAATGGTATTTCCTCATGTTTCTAAATATGGTGCAAACGCTTTATGCAGTAGCATAAAGCAGTTAGGAGGTCCTCGCAAACGAAGCCTGGATCCAAATCCCCTGCCTGTCTGAAGGAAGGAATAGTGAGAATTGGGGGAATACCAATAAGCCGGCTAAACGCCAAAAAGACGCACCTCATGAAGCAAATAGACTTCAATTTGGAGGTGCCCAGAAACTGTGCAGTTAAAAAAATCAATTCGTGCGCATCGGCGTGCCAGATGTCGTTTGTGGTTTTGTACTCTCGAACTCCGAACCATTCAACTGAAGCTTCATTTTCGGTTCCGTTTTTGCGTTATTTCTTAAATTTTATTTTAGTAATCAGTAACTTCACTGGCCATTCTCCGCCCGATCACTGAGGTTAAACAACGACCAGCACGGTTAGTACTTGTTCGTACTAATAGCAAAGTAATTTACATATACTAAGACTTTTCGGACACCCTGTATACATACATACAAACACTCACATAATATAGAAATAGAAATATAAACGATTTGCTTCAAATCCGACTCGATAAAGTTTATCCTCTGGTTTGATTGAAATACGTCCCTGTTAAATGCTCTCCGTCTACTAACTACCAAAGGCAATAAAACCTATAAGAAACGTGTGTTGCCACACTTACACACCATCCTTGTTTAGATTATGAAGAAAAATCGTTCGTTTCATTCGAGCCGTATTCATCTGGCAAATCTGCTTCGGAGATCGCGGCGCCGTGTCCTTGCTGCCTGCGACCAACAAAACCTTCCATAAACTTTTTGGGACCTGTGCAAGCGAAATTTTTTAAAAGCTTTAAACTGTATTTTCCTAGAGCTTGGCATCACTTATACTTTTTGAACTTCAATTCATGCAAACGTGCTACACCGCGTCAGCGTAAGAATCATAATGAGTAAGCCGAGGCGGGCGGCACGGAGCAGCGGATGTGAAGTACCGAATTTCTACCTGTAAACACTACGCTGAAAAATGCTGAAGGAGCATATAATTAACAAATAAATCGTAAAGCATAATAAAAATTAAATGCTTACCTTTGCCAAATCTCAACTCACGTCCCATATTTGGAAACTCTATACTATTTTCATGCAGTATAACATTTCCTTTTATGTGTGCTAAAACATACAAAAGCTTATTATAACTTAATATAACAATGTGGTGATTCTATATTATAAATTAAATTAAAACCAACTTGTAGCTTTTAAAATCTTAGCAAGACTGTCTCAATATTAAAATTACTGTATATATCACCCGACGCCTCCGACTAAATTAATTTTATTGTTTTAATGGTACATTTGTTTATACCCAGTATTTTAACCAAATACATGGACTGAAATAAATAAATTAATTAATTTGTCTAATAATTGCAAAAATAAATGTAATATAATTTAAAACGTAAACGCAAGAGGAGCATCGACGACTCTGAATATAACTTAAGTGCTAATGCGATCGTTTGGTAATTTTATTATTGAAAGACCAACAGAAATTCACTTGACAGTGGTTGACGCATTGTTCGATATTTATCGGTGAAATATCTTGAATATAATTTGACTATCTAATATCTAAAACTAAATCATTAGGACTGTGAATCTTAATGTCTTCGCAAACCTCACACAGCTTTTCTTGTTACGCTAGAAAAATGGAACGAAAGCTTTTAAGACTTAATTTATTCAAAAAATCACAGTTCCTAAGACTGCACCATGTCAAAGTGGATTATTTCACTTTCACACACGACATCTTCATATTAACTATGCAAGAAACAAGACACTAAATCTAGGCTGAATTTATCGTCTTGATAGATTTTTCCTTTTAGCAAAAAAATACACATTTTACTGAAAAGTCTGTATCTTATAGAAGTACTTACGGGCTCTAGTAGCACCTGAAATATCAGTATTAAGGATATCACTATCACACTGCTTCCACACTATACTAGTATCTATTTCCTCTTCGGGAATTTCTGAAAAAAAATATAATTTTTATAATTTATATAAAAATAAAAGTTACTGATTTTTTTTATTAACGTACGACATAAAAAATGATATAGATATGTTAAAAAATTAAAAACCTGTTGACTGTCACACAAACAAAACTTATCTAGCGACTTAACCCTATCAAGATTTGTCTTTACAACCATCTAATTAATATGAGAGTTGTAGGTTTGAATAGACTAGTGTAAGATTTTTTAGTTAGTTTTGTTCAGTCCATTTTAAATCAGCCTGCCTCTTATACTCCTTTTGTCCCTATTTTGGGCTTAACCTCATCAATGCTAGACCTGTGGTACGTTTTATGTCGTCTGCTCAGCGCGGCTCGACGGCACAGCGCGCCGTGCTGACGCACTGAACAGACTCAGAATCGTTCTTCTGTTGTATAATTCTTGCTCAACGTTCGTCACGGCATCGGTACCTAATTATCTCACCGGTAAAATTTCACTTGAGTTCAGCAATCTTTTCGGCAACATCTTTGATATTATTTATGCCTCTTTAATTTTTCTCTTGTGGTGTCACATACACAGGGATATTCCGATCGTTTGCTTATCATAGCTTGCTGTGCTGTTCTGGTCAATTCTAAGCTTTTTTCGTGATATGAGCACCAAATGTCAGTACTGGCAGGACAAACTGATCCAATACAATTCTCAACTTTTCCTTTTGGTTTTGAAAGGTGTTCTTTAATTCACAGAAATATTTCCATACCTTGATTTCTTTTCTCAGTGTAAGAATAAGGCACCTAAATTTTGTAGCACGCTTATTCTGGTTTTAAATTTGCTTCTGCTAAAAGACCAGTTAAGTTTTCACAATTTTTGATTGTAAAGGTGTTTATTATGTGTCGTTCAGAAATTGAGTTTCCATTCTATTATTTCTCCGATATGCTTGTTTTCCAAATAAATTTTATATTGGAACTTGTTACTAATATTATTTTAGCAGTATTAATGAGAAATACATACTTAAGTACTTAATGAGAAAAACTTACTTAAATACTGTTTTCTTTGTAAGGGTGAAAAAATCTCAAAAACAATTATTGTATAGTTTAACATTTGTCTTATTCTTACACTCGCCGCGACTTAAAGATTTGTCAACTTAGTTCAATCAATCGATCAATCTGCATGTCAAATTTCTAGCAGCATTGCAGTACCTATTGTTGATTACACAGATATTAAAAAAGTAAGTTCTAAGCCAAGAAGTGATTTCTAACAATTTTGCAGTTAGATTAATCAAAACAATATATTTAAAAAACTTAAATCAACTTTTTACTCTGCCAATCTACATACATATTAATTCAGTGCGCTAATTAATTAATGCATCAAAAAATTTATTAAAATTTGGTATCCGTTTTTTCCTGAACCCTTAATCCAATTGTAAAAAACTTTTTTTAGGTTATAGGTTTATTTCTTAGGAATATAAGTACACCAGTATTGTTTCAAAAAAATCTGTTTTGTACGTGAACGAAAAAAAAAATATGGATGCGGTATTCCTCTCTATTATCAACCCGTTAAAGTGAAACGTGTTTACTTATCGGGTCGATTCTTGAACTAAAGAGAGGCTGCAGTCGAGCAACCTTGAGTGACTGTTCTCTGCGGTTCAACAATCTGAACCCTGAAAATCGTCCCCCAGCGGGGTACTGCTGTTTCTGTCTCGGCCAAGCAGCTGAGTGTGTTTGATTTCGCTTCAAAGTATGCAATCTCATTCCTTATCCTTTTTTCTTTTCTCGTTAATGGTTTGTACTATATACAGGGGTGTTAATGTTTTTTCCTAAATTTTGTAGCGCCCTGTTGATTAGAACAGTACCAATTGCGAATCACATTCACAACTGTAGCCTCATCTATTCTTAACATTTTATTTGTTATTTCACTCCGATATCTCAGTTATTACAGTGTTTTATAGAGAGTGGTGTTTTTTTACTTAATGCATTCTGAAAAATAAAAACAAATGAAAATTACTGAATTAATTTTATTAAGAAAATGCAGCAATTATAAAACAATAAAATTTAATGTAACACATACAAAAACAGCGGATATTATCACTTCTTGCGCGTATAACACCATAAAGAGATGGAGAAATTGATAAAAGTTTGATGACAATGTTAAGATTATTAAAATAAAATATTCATTGTAAAAAAACACAATATCGAAAGAAGACAGAGTAGAGTTGTTTTAGGTTAAATGATTAGTGTAATCCCTGCCTTATGGGCGAAACGACGGCTAGTTCTGCCGCGGAGAGTGCAGTGGGTAAAATTAGAACGTAAACAAAAGCGCCACCCGTGTTTGCCCTCGGTAAGGCAGAAACAATACAAAAAAAATAGGAAAACTAAAAGCCTAGACTAATAAAACAACTTTAAACTTTTAGGAAACTGTTAATTTGCATACTAATAACTGGATTGCTACCCTGATGGGGTAACGAAACAGTGAGAGCTGCTAAAAATTAAATGACTGGGATTACGACATAGGTTTAGAACATGGCTTTGCTCCAGAATAGAGTGCCCATTCCTATTGATTGTGGCAGCTAGCTGTGCGTTTAAAAGAGAATGGCAAGTTAGGTTAGATTTAATTTTGAATACTAAAGTATAGAGTTTATTTTGATTGATAATGATTTCAAGTTAAATTATGATTGTATTAAGGTGTCAAAATCAGTAAGGAATGACCTTAATAACTCTTAATGCGCTAAAATCGCCTAACAATAACGTAAGTATACATGTAAGGGAGTAAACAGGCATATTTACTCATTACTTTGCTGGTGATTTAAACCAACATGTACACTCAACTTTATATATCTGTAATAATCAATTTAAGCAATTTTTCATAAAGAACTAGTAATACAACTAGGGCATAGGTTGCAACGTGAGTTAAGCCGGTAGTTCAACTAGTAGAGGCTTAGGGCCTCGAGTTATTTTACACAGCTGCCATAAACAACGGCACAGACACAGAAAAACTGGCTTTCACAGTGCAGAAGTGGTGCAGAGGGCTATGGTGCTCAGAGTCTTCAGGTAGTTGTAGTGGGGCTCCACGACGTAGGCTGCCTGGACTTTGGATGGCGCTACCAGGGGAATGTCAAAGTAGTGGTCTTCCATGATCATGGTGCAAGGATTCCCAAAAGGAAAGAAAACAAAAATGACATGAAAAAAACACAACTCAGCTTTAGACCTCGATCTTTAGATACAAAAAAGGGTAGGTAAATTTTAAGACATATTTTTAGCATTTATAGACCGAATTTAGGTAATAATTGCAGAAGTCGCATACAACAATAGGTATTTGGAATTTAAACTTACCAGAGATAGTGTGTGGCCTCTTGAATAGCAAAAAAATAAAAGTCGGGATTTTACCTATAAAACTGAAGAAAATCTAGTCAATCGACTGTATGGCGTAAAAAGGTATATTACCACCAAAATTACAGCTGAGGACCCAAAAATTTATAGAATATCAGCAAAAATTGCTGCTGGACAACCCGAACGCAACACTGCAAAGGCCTTTATATAAAAAAAATGACAACTTTGACTTCACGAAAACAGCCTTAAGTTTATGTCTGTCAAAGACTTAGGGAATTTTAAGGAATGTGACATCTGACAGTTATTGTTTAACAATAAATTTATTTTTTATAGGTTTTATTAAGGTACTAAACTTTAAGACAATGAATTTCAAGAGTCATATATGCCCACATTTCCTTCTAAGGTACATCCTAATACACGTAACAGAGACCTAGATAAGGCCTAGCAAGATTTACAGAAGCTCAAAACGATTAGAACTGAAAAACAGGAGATGGAGTCTTATTTCATTCAGATCTCAACAAGTATCTGTCTTCCCTCCTCCAGATTATTTGGTGGAACGTCTGAAGCTTTTAGCAGCCGCCTACTAGTGATGTCCCAAGAGCGGCGTCCGATGGGATTAAAGTCCAGGTTTCTTGCAGCCTACGTCATAACATTTACACCCACGTCGTTAAGATAATTTTGGATAATATGAGCAACCGCACGGTCTTGCATTATCGTGTATTAGTAAAAAAATCACTCTCTATAAAACCCCCTGTATGTCCTTTAATAATCGAGATATTCAAGTGAATTAAAAAACAAAATATTAAGAATAGATTAGTGTAGTTGTGAATGCGATTCGCAATTGATACTTGTCTAATACTTAGCTACAGGGTGCTACAAACTTAAGGGAAAAAACATTGTAAGAGAACTGATTTATTCCAAACAACACTGATATACTTAGATTCCTAAAGAATGGATCTGCATCTTAAAAAAAGCTATTTACAATCGGATTAACGGCCCAGGAGAAAATGGATATCAAATTTGTGCCACATTTTTTGTGGTGCGTTAATTGGCGCAGTGTATAAGTCGCATGAATTTGACACTTTTTTTAGGTCAAAAGGATACATATTGTAACGTCAATATTAAGTCGCGAAATGGTTTCAAAAGTTTTGCTTGAGTTTGCTCACTTTAGAAGATTGTAAAACAGAAATATTCATAAAATTTTATAATTACCGCTTCAATTTTGAATTTAATGGCAACTTCAAATGGCCGTTATTTGGCCGATATGTATTCCGGAATTATATTCAACAATCTTAAAAGTCTTTTATATGCTATTAAAATTTTGGAGAGCAACCTGTGGTATACGTAAATATATACGTTTTTACTCCTAGGTTTTTTGTTATTTGATTATAAACTGAAGTGCTAAAACTTTTAAAATCGATAGCAGATACATTTTTGGCTTGTCCTACCAACCTAGGGCGATGTTACCTTTAATTGTAATTCTATCTACTGTTTTAAGCGCACAATTTTAACGAAAATAATGAAAAACAAAATAATTACAGCAAACAGAAATATCCGAGCTTTCACCTAGCCTCAAAAAAAACTTCACCTGACTTCTTACTTACCTTCAACTAAATCTAATGTAGGGGCAGCGTCTTGTCTTAGCAAAGTTTTTCCAATTTGATATCGCGATTCAAAATGCTTATCGCAGATTTTTTTATTGATATAAGCCTGAAGCCTGCTGACGGTAACAGATTCCTTATTTTCCACTAATGTTACCCATCTTATCATTATAGTTTGATCTCCTTCCGGAAAGGGGTAAAGAATATTTGTTTTGCTGGTCGATCTGCAATGTTGCACAACGCATTCCTCTTCCTGCAACTTTATAAAGGGAAAATTAAAAATTGCATATAATTACTTCAATTAATATAAATGTTATAAAAAATACAAATACTCGAGAGCTTACTTATTGCTTTTAGACAAGTAAAGATATTTGTTTGTTTTTTTTCGTGAAATTTCTTGCGTCTTCCCAGACGCATTTTTGACTTATAATTCTCAACAGTGAGGCTGTAGTGGACCAGGATAAATTCCGTGGAAAAAGCAAGTTTTAAGTATGAATTCGTAGAATGTAAGATCAGAGAAAAATAAGATAGAGAGAATAATATCTCTTCTTCCCGCCAGCTCGACAACGCGCTGGCCTTCAAACGGCAACACCCCGAGATTGGCGCCTACGATTCTCATAATACACCCCGACATAGCCAGCGCGGTAGCAACACGGCCAGCAGAGAGAGTTTTCTACGGCGCGTCCCAATACTCACTCTCACTGTGCTTTATAATAACCCAAAATCTGCATCGCACGCCCATGGCAGCTTATTTCGACGTCGGTTTGGAGGTCATAGAAAGCAAATCGTATTTATGAATGAAATCCGTACGAGATATTCTCATAGACAAAATATATTTAGACCATCACAACGTATTCGCGACACCAGCTGAATCCGTCCAATGTATGGGCGAAAAAGTGCGTTTGTACTAGTGTTGTAAATATCCGTATTCTTTAGATATCCGAATCATACGGAATCGGAGTCAGCTAATATCCGTATCCATTATCCGAATACGTATCCATCTCTTGACCCGCGCGAAAGCGGTTACAGATACAGATCATGTATACGTATGCATGCAACACTAAAACATTTTCTATCCGGATACACGGCTAGGTAGGTCGATGCGGTATCATATCATTCGAAGTCGAATTGCTCTTCTCGGGTTAGGTATAGGAAGGCACCGCGTCGCGCCGTTCTCGTTTGAATTCGGTTCGGGTGAGGCGGGACTAGTTTAACCAATGGGTCTCATCCCATATGATACCCGTTACCCCGATAACTATGCTATCTTTTTTTAGGAAAGGTCATTAGAAAGAGAAAGCATAAGATCAAATATGCCACATCGCAGACCGTGTTGTTCGCTTACAGTCGATTCCGATTCCGTTTTCTCTTTGCACTTTGCATTAGTATCCAGCCGATGCGAATTTATTTTGATTCCGAATCAAGTTCTCGGCCGGTTACGGATAATCCGGATTCTTTTAATATTCGGATCCAACGGATTTTTGGATACGTATCCTTACATCACTAGTTTGTACGCATATGGCGCCAGTCAGGTTTTTAAACGACGCGACGGTTCTCTCGAGGCATGCGCACTCGGGACGTCTCGCAAAAGTGGTTGTTGAACTCGATGACGCAACTCGGCGATCAGAACCGGGCCGAAAAAATCTCAGTCATTTTTATATTATGGTATTTTTGGTTGGGGTGGCGCATATAGCGAACCTCTGAAGCTTGTTATTTCGATACAAAAATAGTCTTTACAAAGTGTTAAAGACATTTCATATGTTTCGCCAATTATGTATCCAACTTTTAAATATAAGGAATTATTTTGTAGTCTATTTCTTACAATGAGTGCATAAATACAAATAATTTATCTTAAAGGCACTCCGGTGTTGAAGTGAATACATACACGGAGAAGTAGAAATATTTGTCAGTGACGTATATTGAGTGTGGTCAAGTTGTCAGAAAGGCACTGATGGGGTGTGTGTGTATTAGGGGCATTGTATAAGGGGTAGTGTCAATGCCTCCTTCCCCTATATTGCATAAGGGTGAGTGAGTGTCCAAAAGTCATATTTGCGCTTTCGCCAAAGGGGCACTAAAAATACTAGTGGATTGGGTTAGAGGGGAGTATTTTAAAAGGGATGGCGAAAGAAAAAGGCGCTTTCGCCAAAGGATCGCTAAGATATCAGTGGATTAGAAGGGTGAGTGTCCAAAAGGCATATTTGCGCTTTCGCCAAAGGGTCACTAAAAATACTAGTGGATTGGGGTAGAGGGGAGTATTTTAAAAGGGATGGCGAAAGAAAAAAGCGCTTTCGCCAAAGGATCGCTAAGATATCAGTGGGTTAGAAGGGCGAGTGTCCAAAAGGCATATTTGCGCTTTCGTCAAAGGGACACTAAAATACTAGTGGATTAGGGCAGAGGGGAATATTTTAAAAGGGATGGCGAAAGAAAAAAGCGCTTTCGCCAAAGGATTGCTAAGATATCAGTGGATTAGATTGACATGGGGCCGTAAGTAAGTAGCGCTTTCACCAAAGTATCAAGTGCACATACTGTAAATAGGTGTAAAAATATTTACATCTTACCATAGAACTTGGTTTGTTCAATAATTATACAGGATGGGATGCCAATCCAATAAAATATACACATAGTTTTGGTAATTTTTTTATTTACTATTTTACTTCTTAAAACAGTTGGATATTTTATTTCTATTGTTTAGAATACTATGTTTATATTTTATATCAACTTTCAATTTTGTAAATGTAACGTTTAAAAAATTAAGAGGGGGGACATTAAAGAGACGCACTGTATATGTATAAACTGAGCTATTTTCGAGGAATTATCGACAGTTTTGTATAGCAAGAAAGCTCAGATTTAAGCCAACAAACTATACAATTTTTGTTAAAATCTCACTAATGGTTACATTTTTATCATTAATAAAAAGAATAATTACAAGTAATATATTTAGCATTTATTACTCGATAAAAGATTCACGTCATGTGAAATAAATTTTGAAGTACGGTTCTGTCTATCACAAGGCAAACGTTCGACAAGGCGCAAGCCCGCAGAAGACCGTCTTTGTTTACGGATTCGGCTTGGTAAATTTGCCACATTCGCAAATGACATTATTTCTCTATTATATATTTTCTCTATGGATATTCTTCTCTCAGAGATCTTATTTTCCTCTGGTAAGATTATAAAAGTTAACTAAAGAATATCAAGATCTTTATAAATTATTAGCGACTAGACTCAATACCACAGAGTTCCACCCAATAGAGAAATATAGCAAGTCTCCGACCATTTTTATTGTACCATTTCTTTTGTTAGTATTATTTGGTATTTACCTGCTATATGAATACATGCTGAACCAGCATGACAAAAGTAAAGCAATATTCAAAATATAAAGTTACTAGCTTGCGCTTGCGACTTCGTCCGCTGTATATATAACAATTTTACTCCATTGCAATCTTTGAACCCCTATTTCACCCACTTAACAACTGTAAAACACGTATTTAAACACTTATTTTTTAGAGAACTTCTATGAACTTTCGAGTTAATAGGATCATCTAATATTTTTTCTCCATACAAAGTTTGAACCCCTGTTTCACCCCCTATGGGTTGAATTTTGAATAACCCTTCCTTAGTGCATGCCTACATTATATAAGAAACCTCTGTGCAAAATTTCAAGTTTCTAGACCAAGCGGTGTGGGCTGTGCGTTGATTAAGTCAGCCAATCAGTCAGTCAGTTTCTTCTCTTATATATTGAGATAAATAAAATTTTCAATGAATCAATGAATGAAAATTTTCAATTTTCATGAGTATATATTATTAACGGATTACTAACCTTGCTTATCTTAGAGCAAAAAATAAAAGACAAAGAGATTTTAAAGTTAAATGTTTCCAAACTTTTGGCCACTACTGTATGTATTTTTTCTTCTTTTTGTTTTATAATAATTATTACTGGGTAATATTAAATAATCATAGGTTAACCAATAAGAAAATATATAAAATTGGCGAAATAAACTTCAACAAATTCTTTTACTTTATCTAAGTATAAAATCATCTTTACCATCCATCAAAACAGGTCTGAAATTTTGTAAACATATGTATTTTAAAACAATGCGACGCTTTTTTTTATAGAAGCTGTCCTAAAAAGATGCATTAGCAGTAAGTAATTTAGTTAAAAGATTATTATATACACAGTTGACCGTACATAATGATCCAAAATGTATTAATTGAAATAATACCAACTCTACGATTCTTTCTATATTTTGACAAAAAATGACAGCAAATAATAAAGAACTACAGAGCTATAAGAAACGTAAAAAAAGCCAAACAGAAACGGTTTGTTTTTGAAAAAAAAATTTTAAATTAAATACAACATTCAATATCAAGTGTAAAGATACACACAAAATTAACCATACAAGGCGAAAATTAATTTTTAAATCTATTTTATATTCATTTTTTCAAAAAATTAATTACGGTCCTTAAATGACGTGGCATGGATTCCACCAACTTTCTGGTAATGTTTGGCGATATATTTTGCCATGTAGAAAAAATAGTGTTTCTGAATTATTGTTTTTTTTAACTTTCCACAGATTTTCAATCGGATTGAGATCGCTTGACTGCGGTGGAGCATTTAACAATTATCAACAACCACAGCTTCACCGTATACTCGGTGTGTTTAGGATCTTCGTCCTGCTGGAAACAAAATATACGCGGCATAATTAACTTTCCGGCTGATGGTCTCAAATTTTGTTTTAGTATACCTAAGTACATATTTTTATCCATTATACCTTGAATTTTATGTAAATATCCAACACTGTTAGCTCCCATAGCACCCCATAATATGGAACCTCCACCGTGTTTAACAGTTTTTACGTTATTTTTAGCTTTTAGGTTTAGTCAAATTGTCTGGTGGAAAAAAATACCGAGCTTCAAACTAAAAATACCGTAAAAACTGTTAAACACGGTGGATGTTCCATATTATTATGCTACGGTGTTGGAAATTTACATGAAATTCAAGGTATGAATAAAAATTAAATATACCGGGTATATTCTACTTCCAGCAGGACAACCATCCTAAACACACCGCATATACGGTGAAGATTTGGTTGTTGCATATTGTACCAAAATTGTTAAATACTCCACCGCAGTCACTCGATCTCAATTCGACTGAGAATATTTTTTTATTGATAAAGCCTGTGGCGTTTACTATTATTAAAACAGGTCTGCAAGACCAACCATTAGTTTTTCTCTAAATTCTTAAAAACTAAAATCCTTATATACTAAAGTTCACCCAATGGAGTCCTAAAGGTTTATCTGTTGTGACTCGTGGCCATGGCACTTAGCACTCACACACTTGCGCACTGTACTCTGTTTTCAAAAGTCTATACTAGTTCAAAGGGCTTGGTCACCTTCAGCCTTCTAACTAGGTCCTGGTTGTCAAGAAGCCTGATGGCTTCGACGTTAACGTGTTGATGGAGTCGAGACTCGTGCTTGATGGCAAATCTTTTAATTTCACTAGCGACATACGGGATAACAAGATCGCGATGTAAGTCACTATTACGTATGTACCACGGTGCATTAACTATGTTCCGTGGTACTTTATTTTGGAAGGTTTGGATGCGTTTGATGTGGCTCTCCTTGGCACAGCCCCAAACTGGATGCCATAAACCCAGACTGGTTTTAAAATCTGGTTGTATATCATGATTTTACAGTGTATTGACAGCTTAGATTTTCGTCCCAAGAGCCAATAGAACTGTCTATATTTGAGCCCTAGTTCAGTACGTTTAGTTCTGATATGTTCCTTCCATCTTAGTTTCGCATCTAAGGCCATCCCCAGGTATTTGGCAGTATTTTCATATGATACCATTTATGTTGACTGGTTGATGATTGCCTATTCTTTTGTTGGTAAAGTTGACACAAATAGATTTTTGTTCATTAAGCTTAATCTTCCAATCTGTGGTCCAATTGTAAATCTGGTCGCTAGCTTGTTGGAGTTGACTGAGAATGTGGCAAATTTAAAAAAAAAGAACTAAGTCGCAACCCTAGTAACCGTGAAGACTTCAGAAACTATTTTTTCTACATGGCAAAATATATCACCAAACATTACCAGAAAGTTGGTGGAATCCATGCCACGTCGTTTAAGGGCCTTAATTAATGCTAGAGGAGGTGCTACTAAGGGCCGTAATTAAAGCTAGAGGAGGTGCCACTAGATTAATTTTTTGAAAAAATAGATATAAAATAGATTTAAGAATTAATTTTCGCCTTGCAGGGTTAATTTTGTGGTATGACAATGCTCAATTGGATTTATTTTATTTGCGTCAAGAGATCCAAGAGGTATTCTTACCACAATTGGACTTTTCTCCTCAGCTTTACTCATTTTAATTTGACTTTTTGACGTGGCCTCTGATGGGGTGGAAAACATCTTTTTAGAAGAAACGGAAAACACAGCATTCCGAGAAGTGGAAATTGTTTGCTTATCAGGAACTACAGTAGAGCTAGTTGTCTTATTTGGCACAGGGCAAGCTGGAACATATATTTTTCTCGTTTGCCTTTGTTTTAAAATCCAGTGCTGATTGCCTTCGTGTGAAGTACTATCAATGAATTCCGTGTGTGGCGCTGGAACGGACGATAATATAAGAGTACCCATATCCGTGTACTGATCTTCTTTAAAATGTTTACCACATACGAATAAAGACCTTATTGTGTCTTCTGGCAGCGTTTTTGGAATGCCAGTGGCTTCTATCCACTGAGTTAAACTAAAGTAAACAAAGTAGTAAAAATTAAATGAAATCCCCCAAAGTGTAAAATAAAAGGGAGGCAGTAAGAAAATTTAGCAATACTTAGCACCAAATTTAGCAATACTTTGCACAAGATTTTTTTATAGCTAAATTTGCACACCTTTATTAACTTTAAATACATATATATATATATATATATATATATATATATATATATATATATATATATATATATATATATATATATATAATTACAAAAACTCACAGTTCCTTGTCTGCTGGAAATCTGTACTTTTTTATAATATCTTTAATATAGGTCGAGCAATTTACAAAAGCGCAATACTCCCTAACTGGGACATAGTTTTCTTCACCAGCGGATTGGTTAGGATCGCCGGATTTGGTATTTTCTTCTGTTATATCTAAAGTCGTTGATCCTTTCTTCTTGTTATCCTTTATCACTAAAATGACAACTTGGTTCAGTTATATAAAAGACAATCAGACAAGACGTTTGTACAAAAAAAAAAAGTTAATAAAGTATTTTATAAATAACATATCTGTGTTACCTAATGTGTCTGTGCATCCTGTAGATACAGAAGAAACTTTGATAGAAACAGTATTTGATTTGTTTTATATAATTTTATGTAACCAAGAAATATCAAAAAATTCTAAAAATATAAAATGATTAATATAATATATTTACATAGTTAACTGTGGCTTGATTAACCCCAATGCAGTGACCAAAATTAAAAGATGGTAAGTGGCGTACAAATTAGGATTTAAAAAGTATCAAGAAATTAAATTTTAAATAAATTCGATTTAAAAAAAATATTTTTAAGTGTTTTCTTAAGAAATTTCCAGTAGACAGTTTACACTGACATACAACACCCATCTGAAACAAAACAATTTTGTTTGAAATGGGTGCTTTAAAGACGTCGTTAGATGGGTTTAGCCCCACTGCAAGCCCGAATACTACATTTTTTATGTGTTTTCATTTTCTCCCAAATTTAAGAACCGAGTTCGACACACAAACAAATAAATAATCAAAAAGGCATTACCTAAAATAAATATAGTTAACTTAAAACTTACCTTCTGTCATTCTCTGGCTTACTCTAACTGCAGTCTTTGACCCTCCGTCCCTATCTACATTGTTAGTCATTTCCTTTCTACGAATTTTCTTCTCTATTTCATTCTTATGTGGAAAACAAATACCAATGGACGTATCCATAAATTTCTGGATTTCATCGCGAGGTTTAAGCAAGATGTCTGAGCGATTACAAGCTTCAAGCCATTTTACTGCTCTGTAATGATTTACTGATAAAGAGATGCTTCACGTATTTAAAAGTGGTGTCAATTATTTTACATGACAGATTTTATATTAAATAAAAATAGCATAGCCTCCTCGATCTGTGTTCACTAGACAGGGAACAATAATTACTATCTCTGTCTAGCGAAGCACATCGAGAAGGCTATGAAAAATAGAATAAAAATGATTACTGTATAAAAGTTAACCTTAAAAATTTACTAACAGATTAAACACATTGGCGGCTGGTTCAGAAGGTCTGAAGAACTACAATACTATCAAAATATTTACTCCGGGATTAACTAAAAAGGTTTAAGACCTAGTACTAATTTAAATTTAAATCTTCTAGTTGATCAGTTGAGATTTAAAAGAGTTTCATACTGTCATTCTTGATAGGTCGTTGATAAAAAACAGACGGCAACAACCGTCAATCTTTGACAACTCCGAGGACCAGCACCTAGCCTTCTGGTTGTTAGGTGTTTGACAGAGAAAAATTCTCCGCTCAGCCATAAAACAAAAGAAAAACACAAACACCAAATCATGTGACACCTTAATGCTAAAGCTTTTAATAACTTTTTGTAAATATTGCCAAGGAAGTTATTAAGCAACTGTCAGCAACAGAAAAACACTTGACAGACTACTTAACTGGACCTTCTAAATAAGGTACTTCTCATTTCTGCTTACTAGTTACAACACTGTCAGACAAAAATAGAACAATTAGTAAAAAATAGTCGGAGTAAAAACTGCTATGGCATAAGTACAAAAATCTTAAAAACAATAAACAATTTTCTAATTTCTCCTCTAATTTGATCAATCAATGCATCTTTCCTGCATCTCTCAAGATTGAAAAAGTGATACCTATTTTTAAGAAGAAGGATTCAATTAATTGATGACGTAATAACTACAGACCAATCTTACCTATTCCTATAAAATTCTGAAGAATCAAATTTACAACTCTTTTAAACTAACAATATATTTTCTCTGGGTCAATTCTCCAACAGCGAGTCAACCTCACTTGCTATATACCACTGTACAGAAGGTCTTTCTAAAGATCTAGAGAGAAGTCTAGATCACATGCCTCTTCTGAACCAACAAAGGCGTTTAGCTGTGTTTTTCATATTTTATTATCAAATTAAACTTCTAATGAAACTAACACATGACTGAATGCAATAGTGGCATAACTCAAAACATAATTTTTGAGTTATCACTGTGACTGAATTATAAAATTTTTTTTTAATCTTTTGACAACCCACAAAGGCCGAAGTCGAAGTACCATGTACAGGATGTCCAGTTTTCGACACTTTTGCAGGATATCTCGGTTATCTTTAAAGATAGAGGGCTGCGGTGTTCGCAATATAGTGCTACTTTTTCGTGAAACGCATGATGCTACAAACAGAATTTTTACAGCCCCCTTCGTTTCGGAGATACAGGGAGATTTTAAAAATGTATCATTTTCAAGCATCCCTCGTATGTTGCCTTTTAACTTATCGGTAACGTAAAAACTGATTATTATATAGTTTTTTGCGTAGAATCCAATGGAGTAGTCAATTTTCGAAGTAGTAGAATTCGACGATAAAAACCAAAGTTGCATTTTTTAAATGGAATACCCTGTATATTTTGTTTTCAGTCGATTGCTTATTTTATAAGCTTTTCAGAAATATATAATTGTTGGTATATATATTTTGGAATAACTTCCAAATTTTACAATTAAAAAAAGGGTATAATATTTCATAGTAGGCCGTGATATGATTTAAAACAAATGAATAGACTGACACGGCCGATTGAGGTTTATTTTTAAAATTTTAAATGTAAATGTAAAAAATCTTGCAGTTCTTCTATAGTGCGATGCCGATACTTGTAAACTTTATTTTGTAAGTAGCCGCGCAAAACAAATCAAGGACGGAAAGATCGGGTGATCGTGGTGGCCATCTTACAAATCGGTTTTTTCCTATCCATTTTTCAGGAAAATTATTCTCTAAAAAAGGGCGTATTATTCTGGCATTATGGACAGGCGCCCCGTCCCGTTGGAAATATATATCGTTTAAGCCAAGAGAACATCATCTAGCAATTCAGGTACAACATCTTGCAATATACATAGGTAACGATTTGCTCAAATGCTTCCCTCATAATAGACGGAGAGCTGGTAGACATTTTTGGGTACGTATTTGAGGCACTGTGAAAAAGTGTTCAAAACTTCTTCTAGTTATACCTGAATTCGAAAATGCAGACCTGGCTGAAGGCTGGCGGGGCTTAAGCGACCCTTAAATTTTTAAAGGAGCCAAATTTTTTTTGCAAACGATATTCTTGAGGCACTTTGAAATTTTTACAGGATAATATTGGTGACTAAAAATAAATATTTACAAAAAGACAGGTCGTTTCGGCAGGACATTTTACCTGCCAAGTGAGTGAGAATGTTCAACGTGAGTGCGAGTTAATTCCGCTATGCATAAATTGAAGTGTGAGAGAGCGCGTATATCGCCGTTGTCTCAAGGGGAAGCACGCTGCGGTGTGATTGGCTCCCGCAAGACCACGTGATTTACAGTACCCATGCGATCGCTAGTAAGAGTTTTGGAGCATAACGTATATTGACGTAAATTGAAAAAAAAAACGTAATGTTTTTCGCGTATATCGCCGTTGTCCAGTGGCGCACCGAGAAATTCGACCTAGGGGGGGTTTTACCACCAAAATTCGAGCTAGGGGGGGTTTTAGCACCAAAAATTTTCTTGGCATATAAAGCGCCGTAGGCAATGCGGCGTAGGCGACAAATTTTTCTCGTATGTTTTTAATAATAACGGTATTTTTAGTAGGACAAATTATGAATTATGGCAAATTAGTACAGATTTTAATAGAACCGGAAATTCTAAGCTGAGGGCTGAGGAGAATATAAAAAAATTAAATTAATAAGAAACATTTTATTCAAAAATAATAAATACTTAAAAGCAGATTACAGAACAGAATTATGTCTCTGGGGGGGGGTTTAACCCCCAAACCCCCCCCCCCCCTCGGTGCGCCACTGCCGTTGTCTCAAGGGGAAGCACGCTGGGGTGTGATTGGCTCCCGCAAGACCACGTGATTTACAGTACCCATGCGATCGCTAGTAAGAGTTTTGGAGCATAACGTATATTGACGTAAATTGAAAAAAAAACGTAATGTTTTTTTTGTGAAAAAAAAACATTGGACTTTTTTTTTTCAAAATTGCATTTTTCACAAACTGGAAAATATAACGGTTTTAGAGGAAAATAATTGAAAATTCATATGTGATTACATTTTTAACGATAAAGTAAATAATATGCAATAAATAGGTACGTCACTATTTGTCAGTACATCATACATCACTACATATATTTAAAAAAAAATCGAGGAAACAATTTATGATTAGGAACACAAGAACAGCTAAAACGCACAAGACTAGTAATTGTAATAATATTACTCAAAATAGGACCAATAACTAATAATGAAAAAGTTATTGTGTGGTATCGCCTATCCTATTGAAGCCAAAAAAATCTAAATTTAGAAAAAAATAGAAAACGAATTACGTACTATATGTACTATCTAAAAACTTTTTGATTCGTTTATAAATGGGATCTAATAATATATCAACACTAATAAAAAACTCAAATAAGATCACCTGTTTGCATTGCATACTAGTATTGCGCATGTGAAAAATCATATTTCATTTCATAAATTTATGATTAAATAATTTAAATTATTGAGTTTAGAAAAAAAAAATTAAAATTTTTTTAATCGGGACTAATCGCGACCCGTTTTAAAGGGTGTCGGGAAGCTGGACTTACCCTTTGAAATCGGGACTGTCCCGATAAAATCGAGATATCTGGCAACCCTAGGTCACCAATACATAGGCGTAGTTAGGCAGTCAAATTCAGGGGTGCTTAAGCCCAATTCAGCATGTGGGCAAAAATGTTGTTCATATGGTGAAGGGTTGTAAATTTTGGCGGTACTTATTAAAGTTTTGGGGGTGCTAAGCACCCCCAAACCCCCCCTTAACTACGCCTATGCGCCAATAGCGAGTCGGCTAACAGGATAGGTGCGCCTGCATCGCTTTCTGGCCCGTTTTTAATACCTAATGTCTTCTTGAAAATAAAAACTGTCTGGAATGAATATATAAAAAAAGGCAAACATAAATTTATAATGGATATAAAATCGTACTACCTGTTAAAATATAGTTCGGCGGCATCATGCGAATTTTCATTCGATTCAATACAGCAAACTAACATATCATACTTTTCAAAGTTCTGATAAACTATCATTTTAGCCATTTTTTTAAACGAAAAACACAGTAATAAATAAAAAGTAGGGGTTTTGAGAACAATAATTTTTTTAAAATGATCTCTTACAAATTTTGACAAGCGGTCTGACTAGCAGCCATGAAAGGATACTATTATATTCATTGGTTTAAAATCATTATATCACGGTCTACTGTGAAATATTATCGCTTTTTTTAATTGCAAAATTCGGAAGTTATTCCAAAAGATATACAGGGTGATTCAAAAGTACTTTGACAAACTTCAGGAGGTCATTGCTGGCATTATTTTAAGGTGAAAAGTTCATATAAATAATGGTCCTTGGCGGCTTCGTTACGGAGATACAGGGTGTTGAAAAACTTAAAAAAAAATAAGAATTTTTAAGTAGCTTCTAAACGTTTTGAGCTTGTGTTATGAAATTCGGTGGATGAGATAAGCACCTAAGGACACTCATTTTAAAAGTATATCGCGTACTTTAATTTATCCAGTGGCGTCGGCACGAAACTTTCATATAACATTTTTTGTGAAAACTATGCTACGCCACTGATTTATTTTATTTTAACTATTGTGAGTGTCATTTTGTGAGTCCTTGCTTTATTTGCAACAAAAAAAGTCTCTTGCGTTTTTTTCATACGGGGCACGGTTTAAAGGTAAATCATTATTTTATTCGGCTATACAAAAGTATTAAAAAAATTATTTTAAATTGATCAAAAACATTTATTTTGAATTGATCAAACATTCAGACATTATTAAAATAACAACTATTTATTTAAACAAATAAGTAACAGTTATAAAATTGCCTTAAATAAATTGTTGGAAATGTCCGCCCACAGACAAGATGGCGGCATCTAATTTTTCAACACCCTGTATCTCCGTAACGAAGCCGCCAAGGACCATTGTTTATATGAACTTTTCGCCTTAAAATAATGCCAGCAATCACCTCCTGAAGTTTGTCAAAGTAATTTTGAATCACCCTGTATACCAACAATTATTATTAAAAAAAACAATCGAATGCAAACAAAATATACAGGTTGTCCCATTTAAAAGAATGCAACTTTGTTTTTTGCAACTTTGGTTTTTATCTTCAAATTCGTTCTTTCTAAAAAAAATGCCTACGCCACTGTATTATCCGCAAAAAAACTATATAATAATCAGTTTTTACCTTACCGATAAGTTAAAAGACAACTGTGAGATACGCGGGGTGCTTAAAAATGACACATTTTCAAAATCGCCCTGTATCTTCGAAACGAAGGGGGCTATGAAAATTCTGTTTATACCCTCATACGTTTCACGTAAAAGTAGCACAGTATTGCGAAAACCGCAGCCCTCTATCTTTAAAATAACCGAGATATCCTGTAAAAGTGTCGAAAATTGGACGCCCTGTACAGTGCGTCTACCTGGGAAATATTGTTCTAAATCCAATATGGCGGACGCCCCAAGATGACGGACTACCTTTTTCTTTACAATCCCTTTCCCTTTCTTTACAATTACTTGATATGGGTATCAAATGAAAAGGTTTGACGAGTAGAATAGAATAAGCTATGTGACGTCATTCTAAACCCAATATGGCGGCCGTCACAAGATGGATTACATTTTTTTTCACAACCCCCTTGACATGGGTATCGAATGAAAGGGTTTGACGAGTAGAATACGATAAGCTATGTGACGTCATTCTAAACTCACTATGGCGGACGCTACAAGATGGCGGATTACCTTTTTCTTCACAATCCCCTTGATATGGGCATCAAATGAAAGGGTTTGACGAGTAAAATAAGATAATTTGTCTGACGACATTCTAAACTCAAGATGACGGGCGCCACAAGATGGCGGATTGCCGTTTTCTTAACAATCTCCTTGATATGGGCATTAAATGAAAGGGTTTGACGAGCAGAATACGATAACAGGTGAAATTTCTTGTAATAGTGATGCATTATCAGAAATGCATAGGTTAAGACGTAACCAAAAATTTAAAAATAAAATCTTGTAACAAATACTTTTTGAAAAGAAGCTTTTATTATTTAGATGTACTAAAACGAAAAAAAAAATACGCATAGTTTTTTCATTGTGGCAATGCTAAATGCCATTTATAAGTGGACGTAGTTCGGCGAGGGTGGGTCCTAATAAAAGTAGTATCAAAGTTATCACTGAAACGATATAATATATTATGTTAAATTTATTGTCTTAAAAGCTTGTCGCGTGAATAGAAAAGAAAAAATACATACTTAGTAGGGATGTCGCGAATATTCGGTCTATCCGGCCGGATCCGGATATCCGGCCGGTTGGGCCGGATATCTGGTTTGGCCGGATAATTGAATATTCGACCGAATATCCTGTGTGGAATGTGAATTCCTTTGCATCTTCCTCCTTCCGTTTCTGATACAGATGCGGATGTTTATATTTCATATGATTCCATAACGAAGTTGTAGTTGCACTTTTACCAACGCGTCGCACTATTTTTAGATTACATTCGCCACATACTGCTTTGCTATCATCAGATTCGTCAATTAAGTAATATTCCTAAACTATACTGGTAGTCATTTTTACATTATTTTGTTGTTTTATCAGATCACTAACTAAATATATACCTAACAAATAACATACCCCACTTTTACTATTGCGGTGAAACCCGCCCGTCATTTCGCTCGTCATTCGGATTCCCGCGAATGTTTTCAACTTTACACGCTTGACGGCGTCGGCGTCCGGTTGCTGCAGGTCATCGGTCTGCATTACACAGTAAAAATTATCTCTTTTAAACTGTTGGATATTCGGCCGAATATCCGGATCCGGCGGTTAGCGTTTGGCCGAATATCCGGTTTGGTCGGATAGTAAAAACTACTATTCGCGACATCCCTAATACTTAGGTATCTACTTACAATTTCTGCCAAACAAAATTAATGCCTGTATGAACTTTTCGCGCGCTACAAGCTTTTAAGACATAAATATAACAATATACCTATTATATCTGTTTCAGTGATAACTTTGATACTACTTTTATTAGCATCCACCCACGCGAACTACATCCACTTATAAATAGGATTCAGCATTGCCACAATGAAAAATCTATACTTATTTTTTCGTTTTAGCAGATCTAAATAATAGAAGCTTGTTTTTAAAAAGTATTTTTTACAAGATTTTCTTTTAAAATTTAAAACTGAAAATAATCGAAGTTATAACAAATAAGCTAAAAATATATATAGTTCTACAGGATGCGTAGTTTTAAAAAACCTACCGGTAATTATTTTAACAAACAGAAGTAGGGTTTCAAGTGTTTTTCTTTTTTGAATATCAAGTTTATTTATTTCCTGATATATGTGCGAGGAATCTGAAGTAATATAAAATAAATGGAGCTATCTCAAGGATTAAAAAATTCTTATATGTGCTTGGTCTTGTCAGATCTGGCACCTTATCGCACCTCTTGAACAATATAATTTAATGTAAAGTAACTTACCTGTCAGAATCAACTGGAAATTTGTAAAATCTGATATGAGCACTGTCTTTGTTAAATTTGCATCCCAAAAATGAACAATATTCGTGCATGGCGTATTCCATTGCGTTTGCGCTCTTCGCTGCTACATGTCTATCAGAAATATCGCTTAGTTGATCAAGAGCGGATTCTCGATTTTGTAAGTATGTTTGTAACTGTTGTTCATAATATTTTTTCGCTAGGGTAGTGAAAAGAAACTCTGTATAGTATAAGCAAAGAATACTACAAACTGCGCCAAGTTAAAGGCTTGTCTTGAACTATAATATTCTTTGGTATAAACAAATGATCCGCTGGTCTGGGAGATAGTGCCAGTAACAGAACTATGGATAGGTAAATATCATTTAAAAATTCTATTACCTTGTCACTTTGTA